>CM034407.1:19788709-20346209 GCA_019925095.2 Dendrolimus kikuchii
TATAACAACATTTTATGTGGAGACTAGGTATGCGCCGGCGACGAGCCAGTATCAAAACAAACAGTGCAGCCGGCTGCGGCGCGAGCTCACTGATCGTGTAGTCCCGCGATTCATGATCATAGAAGATCGATAAAAACAATGAAAATAAACCAACTCACGGACGACAACACGCTAACATCAAAATTAATAACACAACCATTTCCATAACAGACAAGTTAATTAATTACATGTTGAATAAAACATAATATGAAAGCATCGAACAGTCTAATCTAATAACCTTTCCAAGTCGAATCCTATAAGAGTTCAAGACTATACTTGGTGTTTAGTGCACTGTAGGAAGTCCTATCACCTAGGTACTTACCAAATGCAGGACGGTGTTCACAACCTCCCTGTTGGTAACTTGCCCGACTTCAATCAAGCCGATAAGAACTGCAAATTTCAGGCTATCATTTGTAGTCATTCTGACCACCTCCTCAGGTCTCTTGATATCACTATACGGCGGCGATTTTATGTCCGCCATGATTTATTATGTCACAATTCACTGAAACACAAATTTAAAATCCACTCACGACCATAGAATTCAAGAAAACATTATTCCTCCGGCTCACATGATAACACGCCGAAGTCGCATTCTGCCATTTTGGTTTTTGCTGGTGTTGCCATTTTCCAAGGTACATAAATTACCAAAAATAAATGATTGTATTGTATAATATAATAGATCGTTTGTATCAATTATTTTAATTACATTTATCCCTTAATCTGAAATATTTATCATCTATAGTTGCGAAGTCCTTAACTTAATTATTGTTCTAAACATTGACCAAAAAGCAACGTATATCTGTATTTAAATATGTCAATACCTTTATGCAAGTTTAGTCATTTATATTTTGTAGTAACTGTATATAAATTATGGCTTCAAATGTGGATTATAGATTAAAATACTTCACAAGTATATTTTACGTAAGTATAGTTAAACATCGGAGGAAAGAGAATATCAGTTTTTTATTTTGATCAGTTGGTTGCTCTGCCGCCTGAAGTTTTTATGAATGGCTCAACTGCGACGCTGAAGCTCTGCTTAATTCAGACAACTGCAATCAGTCAAATTGTAAACATGGCGGCGATTGACGTTGAGCCACCAAAAGTGAGTTTATTTTTTATGACAAGTGCATTTTCATGAAATGTTGTTGATTCTTATAATTTTATTTTAACTTTATAGTTATTTACGAACGATATATAATAAAGTATAGGCAATGTGTACGCTTTTGCAGCAAGGTTCAATATTGGGCGTAACTGACACGATTTGTAGTTAGTGGAATTTATAATACAAGTTATTTGTAGAATGTTACTTGCTTACCACATCAAGAATGTAAACAATAAACATACTGTATCTGTTCTCAATTATAACAATTACATTATTCAATGTTGTTCAGTTAGGAATCTTCTATTGTATAGTTTAACCCGTTGCCGCTTTCCTGAACTCTGGTTTACAAAAGTTTAATTTTAGATGGAGACTCTCCTCCGTACACTGAAGCTGTCAGGGCACGTCGGTTTCGACAGCCTTCCAGATCAGCTGGTTAATAAGAGTGTACAAAATGGATTTGTTTTCAACATCCTCTGTATTGGTAAGTGTTGAGTTGATGATTCATTGTTTTAAGTTAATCACTCGCTAAATATACGTATCCAGGATGTTCCTTAAGTATATTGTGACACTAACTGTAAAGTATACCAGTTCATTCCATCCTATTCCAACAATAATTATTTAGGTCATGGCTTCACATGCTCTATATAACTGTATCTACTTATTAAAAGTAATAAATGGGGATAAACTATTGAGGAAAAACTAAGCACATACTAAATTAGAATAGTACTACTAGTCTTAAATTTTTTCCATAATGGTGTACAATGGAGAGTTATCCATCTATCTATAAAGTATGTCTTTTCTAAATATGTAACTTTCTTAATTTTTTAAGTGTGTAATAGATTTGTCACCAATATAATCCCCTCCCACATATCTATACTGTGATATTGGCCCAAACAATGCTAAGCTTTGGAAACTTTGAGCTAAATCAATTAGCTGAATTGATGATCTGTAAGCAACCGTGACCACTTTCCATCAGATGGGATACACTAACTGTGCTGACTCTAAAAGATCAAGTGAATTTCAAAGAAAACAACCATTTATTGTTATTGAAATTTTTTCCATCAGGCGAGACTGGTCTTGGCAAGTCGACCCTAATGGACTCTCTGTTCAACACAAACTTTGAATCAACTCCGAGCCCCCACAACCTGCCAACCGTGAAACTTAAGGCTCACACATACGAACTCCAGGAGAGCAATGTGAGACTAAAGGTATTTCTTTATTCCATATCCATCGCCACTTAATCAATATTCGCATTAATTGTTGAAAAATATAGGAAGTATGATACAGTTCAAAACATTCTTGCATTATAATATGCTAGTACATTGGTAATATACATGATACTCTTTCCAACTTTCTTGCATGAGGTTTTGATATGCTAGTATATTGAATACATTTTTGAAGTGAAACTTCTTTAGAATCAAAGTGATTTGAAAATCGATGAAACGAAAAAGTGATACTAAAAAGCAGTATACAACATTATATTGCGATGCTATCTATGAAAGGCCAGCTAAGTAATAAGTTCTAAGTTATATGGAATAAGACCTATGTAACACTTAGTTCGCAATAAAAATGATTTGATTTGTTTTGAAGATAAAATTCAACCTTATTTAATTCGAAATAAAAGACATTTCTCTTTAACCATTAGTATTAATTTTCAATTTAAATAAAACTAAAAAGATTTCGAATGAATTATAGCCCTATCTGTATATTAAGGCAGATATTCTTTTATACATAGATCAAAGGAAATTGTGTGTAATAGTGCATTGAATTTTAAACTTTATACTATTGATTTAAAGTGTCATTTAGATTGAATTGTTGGAATTATAATATGTAGATGGATGTAGGCTAATAAAGGACAGCATTTATATGAATAAAAGTTAATTAGTAGAAGTTTCACTTCTACTGCCTGTGAACTGCAGACACACATTTTTTTTCATGATTACATGATATAAATATTCACAGAGCCTAATATTTTAATGGCATGATTTAGGGCAAGTGATTAATGAATAATATATGCATGTATAAAATTATAACACCATGGGATCACATATGTACATACCTACTGATCTCTTGTTAGCTTTTAAGAGAACAGCTTAATTTTGCCATTATAAGTTAATGTGTGTGTTTCAAAGTGTATTAAATCACATCATAAAACTTGCATGGTTTACTCTCTAAGTTAAAAATATAGTGCTAATTTTTGCATGGATAAACTGTTATATAAAGAAGCAGGAGTTTAATATATTATTAAAATGATAAAATTCATGCAATACCAAAGTTCAGACAAGTCAAGGGAAGTTACCAAGCAATTAATATCTAATACCCAATGGACTATGAGCGTTAAGTATTGTATTTGCTCAAAAAATAATGATGAAGTGTACACAGAACATAGATATTTTTCAATTAGCCTGCTATTGGTTTTAATTAAATTATTGATTGTAAACTTATTTTGGACAACAGCTTACAATATGTGACACAGTTGGTTATGGCGATCAAGTGAACAAAGAAGACAGTTTCAAAGCTGTTGTGGACTACATTGATGCACAGTTTGAGGCGTTCCTTCAGGAGGAACTGAAGATCAAACGCTCGCTCCCCACTTACCATGACAGCAGGCTTCATGTCTGCCTTTACTTCATCTGCCCAACTGGTGAGTTTTATCTGAAATTACTCTGTGATAGAATAATGAAAATTTCATCATGCTGTCACGTTTTATCTAAGGATAAATAAAACCTGAATAAAATTGGATTTGATAGGTTGTATATATACATTTTGTCAAAAAAGTATCGAGAATGAATGATTCAAGATTCCAAAGTCAATTTTTTGTTTTTTTTATTGTTAGATTGACACAACTGTTTTTAATTTTGGCGTGAAATTTGTTTTTTTTTTAATGTTTAAGGCTTGGCAACTAGGCCTTTAAGCCAGGCGCAGTTGTATTGTAGGCTACAATCCACACCATTCAACGGAGCTCTTGTGAAAACTCGAAAGGCATTTGACTATATAGTTCACATTTCTCACAAAAACACATAATTACTACTCAAAAACTATCAATATCCTACAACTATTGTTCATTTTAGTGTAATTTTACACATTTTTAGAAAATAAAACTGCACAGCACATCTCCTTTCAGTTCCCGCCAAAAACTCCCGTGAAATTTGAGTTGCATCGGTCATTTAGATTAAATACATTGCTGTTATATATCTAGTGTGCATTGTGAATTACATAATGGACAATAACATCGCAAAAAGAGTTTGTCTTAAGCTTTGCATCGCCAATGGAGTTTCGTGTTCGGAGACACTGAAAATGTTAGGCTTACTGTGAAGTGACTTTATCAAAAACATGTGCTTATTTGTGGTACAAAGCGTTCAAAAGCGGTCGGGATATGTTGGAAGATTTGCCTCGCCCTGGTAGGCCATCAACGTCTTCGACTGAAGTTAACGTCGCAAAAGTGAAGGAAATAGTGACTGAAAAAATTAATGAAATTTTGTGTATTATTGATCTTTTGCCGGTAGTTTTTTGACAGAGTAGTACATTGGGTGATTTGTTCTTACTATTTTTTCCGTCCCCATCCAAAATGTTGTTGTATATACATACATACATAACTTCACGCCAGTTCCCTTGCGGGGTAGTCACGAACAACAGAGCGCCATTTAGGCTTATTCTTACACACCTCACTTGCTTCTTTGACATTCATAACTCTTGTCATGCACACTCGTCTGTTCTTAAGGCTCCTGACATCACCTTCTGCTAGTACACGATCAATTTGATTATGGAAGGTGTGTCGTGGTATTTGAAATCATGAAAGTTACTACAGCCCATTGTATTCATTTTAAGGTCTTTAAATCAAGATTTTTTTTAATTTCTATAACTTAGCCGCATTTTATGCTATCACATCGGGCTTGGTCGCGGTGTACTCAGAATTATGAATAAAGCTGCGACTAAACTAAACTGAAACTAAACTTTTCTCTGCGGCGAACTTGTAACTTATACTGGCGAGTTACTAAAGTTGATTTTCACCTAAAATTCTACTATTTTTACTGTTATCTCCGAAGCAATGGACTTTACAAACAACATGTAAATAGCAAATTAGTTGGAAAAATTTCCTACAAAAGGCTCGTAGACCTAAGTGGTTACCATCACCTATAGGTGATGGTAACCACTTACGATCAGGTGCGTCGTCAGCCTGTCTGCTGTATGAAAAAACCTAGATTCCCGTCTGCACTATGACATCGGTTATGAAGGATTTATAAACTTTGTTTGAGGTAATCCTAGTGTTGTACACTTCTGGAAGCAACAGTAACTTTCCATCAGGTGGAGTGCCACATTAGAAAGATTTAGTGAGTGCTTGTTTGTCATATTGTCAAACCCTTGCACATTTGATATAAAAATGTAATTCATTGCATGATATGTAAGATTATGAATTAATTACAATAAGTAGCGTATAAATAGCTACATAATTTGAAAATATAGCCTTTTATGTAACTTAACTGCGTCAAAATTGAAATAAATTTCTACATATATGTCGTAATACACCACTAAGTAGAGACTTATGAAACCAAATTTTCTGTTATACTTTAATCTGTTAAAAATAATTTGCTAATGATCCTAATTTAATTTGTCATTTACTTATCGATTTGAGATTTAAACAAATTTTCTAAATTTATATAACAATTTTAAACACTTCCATATCAGATGACATACATACATAACTTCACGCCAGTTCCCTTGCGGGGTAGGCACGGACAACAGAGCGCCATTTAGGCTTATTCTTACACACCTAACTTGCTCCTTTGACATTCATAACTCTTGTCATGCACGCTCGTCTGTTCTTAAAGCTCCTGACATCACCTTCTGCTAGTACACGATCAACGTGTTATACAATCTAATAATAAGCTAAAATAATAATCGATCAATTTTTCGTATGCCCCTGATACACCTGCGCCGTAATGCTTCAACTATCGCACTAATGAAAACATTAGCCAGTTGTAGATTTAGCAAAAGTTTTAATACGTTTTCTGAGCTGCGACATTGTTAATGACGTTAAACATTGACAGATAACTCATGGATATACACTATTGTGGCCAATCGTTAACGCTGTAGATAATACGCATTTGGACCCAGGCGCTAACTAACATTACCTAACGCTGATGGAGTGTGGGCATAAGAAATGTTATTAAAGGTTACTCATTCCTATCCAGAGGTGGCGTAAAGCGTGGGCGACGTGGGTCATGGCCTACGGCCTCGCACTCCTAGGGACCTCGAAGACGAGTAAAATTTTTTGTCGACGTTAAAAAAAATATTAGTCCTAAAACAATAATCCTTATTCATACAAAATTCTTTTTTATTTCGGCTAGCGACATTCGCGGTAACTATTATGGGACACCACCGCCGGCGAGTGGCAGTAGTCAGAATTAATTTGTTTTACAAAACCATCTTTTTGCGCCACCAGAGGTCATCGCAAAGTGTATGTTGCCCATATGAATTGTATCCATGTAGGAACGGAGAAAGAATTCAATGTCCTGCGGCCGGGCGGCCTGTCGTAAGTGGCGACAAAACAACCCACAGCCAGGTGGTAGGGTATTTGCCCGTCTGAATGGCTACCACCACTGGTCTAGAGTACGCCGCCATAACACCTCGAATTGTGTTCCGGCATTAGTGACCAGTTTCCAGTCACACTTAGAGAGCAACAGCGCATTTGTAGCACTTTTGGTGTTGCAAATGTCCATAGGCGATGGTGACCGCTTTCCATTAAGTGGGCCGTAAGGCCTGTCTGCTGAACTCATGCAATAAAAAAGAATTAATTTTATGTCTTTCTCCGCCATTGTCCCTGTAAGTTATATATCACATCATTACTTTCACTCGATGTGCCCGAAGGCCTTAATGATGTCAACAACCATCCTGACCCACTATCCACTGTTTGGTTCAGCGTCTTGTCCTTGACATTGGTTCATTGGTATGCAAAAGCATTGGTTGTATTCGGCACGCAACTGTCTCTACGCTTGTGCCCTCAAATTTTTGTGGTTCAGATCCCTTGAGTATCAATCCACGTAGCTGTACTTTACTCAAAGTAGAAATAACTAGTGTATTATTGAATTTTACAATCTATAGCTCGATTCTTAAGTATTTGAAGGTTTTATTCTATACTAGAAATGCCAGCAAAACTGTTTCGGCTGCTTTTTAATTTCGTCTTCCGTGCCTATCTCACTTCGCCGGAATGCTCATCTTCTCAACTTACTATATCGTATACTGTTTATACCTTATACCCCTCCTTATCTTAAGGAATGTTTCAACTTCCTTCATACATCACATACACTCAATTTGCGCTCCACTAATAATCTCCTGTTAATGGCACCTGCACACTCTTCAACATTTTATTCCAACTCCTTCGCCATGCAGGCTGTCTTACTTTGGAACTCTTTGCCCACTGATGTCAGAAAAGCTAAATCCTTTGCCATATTTAAAAATTCACTTAGGAATCATTATGTAAGTCTTACGCAATAATGTATGTGCTAGTTTACAATAGACTGTAATCTGCTGTCCATGTATGTCATATTTTTTCTTTTTTCCTTTTCTTTGTTGCATAATAATTACAGATAATTTAAGAATTTCCTTTGAGTCAGGTTGCCTGGAAGAGATCGCTTTTAGCGATAAGGCCGCCTTTTGTTTTACCTAGTAACTATTGTCTTGTTGTACATTTTTTTTTTGTAATTTTTGTTTTGGTGAACAATAAAGTGTTGTCTATGTCTATGTAGTGGGGCATGGGTTCTGGCCAGGATCGAACCCACGCCTTTAGAGCTTGGAACGCGTGCGCCAGCGAATACGCTTCCACGATTTCAACTTTGTAGTATGCATAGAATCATGTAGATCAGTAATATCACTATGATGGTATAATAAGTTTGACGTTACAATCAATAAGTGGACCCAACACCCAGCTGATAATAGCTGACATTCCAAAGATGCGATTACGTCGTCTCTCTAAATAAACAAGTGCATCGACACAAGTGCACTGTTTGTTCGCTCGCTTGTTACTTAATTGCTCGGTTAACATAATGTTATGGACAACTTATTAAATACTTGATAATTACTACTTTTTTTTTTCAAGAAATTAATTATTGTTAAGACAAATGGAATGGATTAATTGTGCAAATTGATGATTTATAGTATTGCAGTGAGTGATACATTTGAGGGGAAACGTTTGGAAAATATCAAATTTAATTTAAGCTTGGAATAAGTCTTAATTGTTATTACTAGAAGCTTATGTCTTATTTGTTGAATATTACAATTATTTTTTTCCTTTCTGCCTTTGTTATTCTAACTACAAGTTGTATTATAGTCGTTGTTAATAGTTTATCTAATAAAATATAATAATAGCAGCCCATAAATGTCCCACTGCTGGGCTCGGGCCTCCCACTATAGGGGGGGAACGGACAGTATACCCGCCACGCTTGTCCAAGGCGGCTTGGCAGGTTTGACACATGGGTTATCTCGATGTGCAGGTTGCATCACGATGTTTTCCTTCACCGTTATTAGCACGTGGTAATCGTAACAATATGCACATTAGGTCAGAAAACTGCCTAAGCGGTGCATGCGTTCCGGCCAGGATCGAACCCGCGCCCTTTGGGTCTGGGACGCGTGCGCTAGCCATTACGCTACCACGACTTATATAGTTTATCTATTGTTATCAAAACTATTTCAGTAGTAAGCAAAGTTTATTGAATTCCACTTTTAGGAACTTCGTATACTACTTTACCTTCGTTTACTTCAGTACTTCTACTTACCTTGTATACATGCGTGTAGGTTGAAAGTATGATGTACCTGACCTTTGCCCAGGACTATTTTCCCCTCTAAGAAATCTTGTATAGCATTTTTTCATTTGGCGTCGGCACAATATGTATTCTCCTTTCATACTTCTCTACTCATGCATGCATGCGCTGTCATGCCACAGATTTTAATGTCATCCTCCACAGAATCTATTAATCGCTTTTTTGGTTTACCTTAACACTTGTATTCATTAATCTTCCAGTTTAACATTATTTGTGTCGCATGACTTTCATCTATATCATAATACCAAATATAAAATTTATTCTACTTTAACTCGAGCTGATCTCGATTTATCACTCCAAACCACATCCGAATCGGTTCAACTATTGTCTCTTAGATCAATGTATCAGAAGATAGTCTTCCGACGATTTGCTAGAAGAAATTTGATCTACTTTGATTTGAAAACAAATTTTCAATCTCAATCAAATTGAATCAGTCTGGTTGAAAGCACACCACCGTATTCAATGATATTGATTGATTTGAGTTTATATTAACGTTGATCACTTTTGTTTATTCATCCAAGTTCAAAGACAGAAATGTACCGTCTAACATCGGCTTAACTGCCGTAATTACTTTCTAAACAATTGAAGGAATTAATGTATGCAGAACTCAATTATAGCGTCCACAATATACGGTCAACTAGTTTACGTACGTTGGTTAGAAAGTTTGTTTGTGTATTCCAGGTCATGGCTTGAAGTCCATTGACCTCGTGTGCATGAAGAAGCTGGACACCAAGGTCAACATTATACCTATCATCGCGAAGGCGGACACCATCTCCAAGACTGAATTACAGAAGTTTAAGGTGAGACTAATTCTTAAGTTTTCCTGCTGATAATATTTATTTATTTATGGAAAATCTACAGCTAAATACATTTAATTAGATAACTAGAATTAACAAAAGCAAACCAATGACAGGTTTTCATGAATAAGCTATTAGATAAGAGTAACATGCAGACGTAAAAAAGGCACCGAGATGCTTAGTAACTGTTGAAAAATTTAAGGCTTAGACGTCGCTTGGCTCTTGAAATACTGATTACAAATTGGTCGATGTCATGGTATTTACTTACATTATTTAAATAATTACTTGCTCGCACTAGAAATGAGTTTTGTCTGTAATTTGTAAAACTTAAAGGTACATTTATGGGTTGATTAAAGCGATACCTCGGGGCTCAAAGGGCGTAAGCACCAAAACTCGACTTTTCAGGAGAGCCGAAAAACAAAATATAAAATATTATTTCGGACATAACTTTTTTGATTCTTGGCTTAAATAAACCATTCTAAAACCAAGTTTTAAAATTTTGTGATGCAAAACACTGTTAAATTATATTTCAAATCGATTTAAAAGTAACAAAAACAGCTTTCCTATACGCCCCGGAAAATTGCATGTTTGGGGCGTTTACACCCTAAAAATGTATGGATGTGTGATCAGAGATGGTTGTTACTGCCAATTTGCCTAGTAATTCTATCAGTTTGTAGACTGTTGCTTTGTTTTCTTCAGTTGATTAAATATCAAGTAAAGAGAGAAAATAAGAAATTCTTTTCTTTCTTTATTTGCCTATTTAATTTGAATTTTATTTATTAACTTAGTATATCAATTTATCAACTCAGACAACTAATTGTATCATCTACGGTGTCGTTTACTACCCTCGCGTTTATGATCATTAACATTAGTTGCTGTTACGACACAAAATCTAAAAATATATGTTTTATTTTCTACAAAAATGGGATCGTAAACATCATTTTTTGGCGAATTGGAAGACTTTACATATACTGATCGATAGAGGAGAAAAAATTAAGTAGGGCTGCATTAAGAAGTAAATTTCGCCGAAATGGCGGTTACGTCCTTTGAGCCCCGAGGTATCGAAATAGTATAGACTTCGCTGGAATATTAAAGTGGACCTTACTTCGAAGATCTGGACAATCAATATTGGAGGAGATAATTTTTAGAAGATTTTTTTTTATTTTTATTGCAGGAGATCAGCAGACAGGCAGACGGCCTACTTGATGGAAAGCGGTTACCATCGTCTATGGACATTTGCAACACCAAAGTTGCTACAAATGCGCTGCTGCTCTCTTAAGGGAGACTGGAACCTGGTCACTAATGCCGGAACACAACTCAAGGTTGTTATGGCGACATACTTTAGGTGGTAGCCATCCAGTCGGGCAAATGCCCTACCACCTGGCTGTGGGTTGTTTTGTCGCCTCTTACGACAGGCCGCCCGGCCGCAGGAAATTGTATTCTTTCTCCGTTCCTGCACGGATGAAAACAAATCTTTTCTTCTGGTCTTTAAGTGGTAAGAGGTGAAACCTTGCAAAGATCTAAATATCAATCACTAGAGCACACTTTCAATGCGGTCTATATATTTATGATAGCATGGGTTACATATATGAGATACATATTCTAAACGAATTCTAACATGGGTCCAGTATAACATTATTAACGTTTTAATCTCACTAAAGTGATTTGATATTCGAGATATATAGTTATTCTCCTCGATTTCGTCTACTTTAAGTCTGGACTTGTATCTAGGGATTTCTTAAATTTTCAGGGATAGATAGATTTACTATCTTGAGGTCTATAGCCTTTAAATTCGAAGAATTTTATTCAAATTAAATTTCACTGGAGAAATGTTTTTGAAGTCCATGCATATAAGTGAATAAATAAATCTACTTCCTATTCTATGTATACCGCTTCGCAACGTGTTCTCGCTGTTTAAGAAGGAGCAGAAATACGTCTAGCTAAAAATTCTTTTACCTCATACCTATTTATTTATCTCAGGCTCTTTTTTTTTAAGTACTTTAGTTATGTATTTAGTGTGATCATAGATTGATTGAGAAGGAAGAATTTACTATCGTTTTAGGATACTAGTAGAGCCAGTAAAGCTTCGTTCACATTGCTATGATGACGGCGACATGTTTTTTCGCAAGCGGCGCTGTTTTTCAAAAATCCAAAAATCAGTTGTTCTCATTTGATCCAGCAGATTCCGAAAACACAATTATTATAATTTTTGACGATCGTTTAGAGAAGCATGACCTGAAAACTACTGAACGGATGTAAGTGAAATTCGACACAGCTAGCTTATGTCCTGCATCCAATACTTGGGTTACTCTTTGTCCCAATAAATGATGTCGTTTACGTAGAAGACGTTTACATTTTATCCGTGCAGGAATAAAGAAAGAATACAATGTCCTGCAATAACCCACAGCCAGGGTAGGGTATTTGCCCGTCCGTATGGCTACCCCCCACGGTCTAGAGTATGCCGCTATAACAACATTGAATAGTGCTCCGGCATTAGAGGCCAGGTTCCAGTCTACCTTTAGACAGGAGCAGAGCATTTGTAGCACCTTTGGTGTTACAAGTGTCCATAGGCGATGCTAATCGCTTTCCATCAGGTGGGTTGTTTACCTATTTTTTTGTGGCAGGAGTTCCGCAGACAGGCAGACGGCTCACTTGATGTAAAGCGGTTACCATCGCCTATGGTCATTTGCAACACCAAAGGTGCTACAAATGCGCTGCTGCTCTCTTAAGGGAGACTGGAACCTGGTCACTAATGCCGGAACACAACTCAAGGCTGTTATGGCGGCATACTCTAGACCAGGGGTGAGAGCCATCTAGATGTGCAAATGCCCTACCACCTGGTCGTGGGTTGTTTTGTCGCCTCTTACGACAGGCCGCCCCAACGCAGGAAATTGTATTCTTTCTCCGTTCCTGCACGGATGAAAACTCGTGCAATGAAAAAAAAATGATAAGACAAAAGGTGGCAAATTTCTTGAATGCGCTTCCAGTCGAAGATAATGCTGGAGCTGCAGTCGAACGGCGTGGAGATCTACCAGTTCCCCGTGGACGACGAGTCCGTGTCGGAGGTGAACACCAGCATGAACTCGCACATCCCGTTCGCGGTCGTCGGCAGCACGGACTTCGTCAAGATCGGGAACAAGACGGTCAGGGCCCGCCAGTACCCCTGGGGGACGGTTCAAGGTAGCCGATGATAATTCACTTAACCCCTCGTATGAGTGAAGTTTGTATAAGCCGGCAGCCATTCCTTTTTGTTCATTATTCGAGAAATAATATTTTTTTATTTTTTTTGTTGTTCACCCTTATCATTTAGGGGGTATGAAAAATAGATGTTGGCCGATTATCAGACCTACCCGATAGGCAGACAAAATTTCATACAAATCTGTTCAGCAATTTCGGAGGAGTTTGGTAAGAAATACCGCGACACGAGAATCTTATATATAAAATTCTCGTGTCACAATTCTATTCAAAATTTTCACCCCTCTACACGATCAACCCCTATTTTTTATTTGTTAATTATATATAAATATTAATTTTTTTGGCAAGATTTTTAATCTTATTTTGTCATGACTAGAATTTAAAAAAATATATTACTCATAATATTTTCTTAAGTTTTCGCGACTTGTATACATAATAAAACAATACTCGTTGACACTTGACATCTTTGTCTTCCGTGATCACGGCCACTGAAAAGTGGCCGAAACGTCGGAAAAACCAAAATCAAATAAAATTACCGCGCTTAAAACCGTTAAAACGTAGTTTTATTAAATATATTACTCTTTTAGATTCACAATTAGAACCGGTAGGTGGCGCTGAGATCGGGTTCTGGAAATCCTCCTAATCACCTGGAGCGATTTTGTTTTTGTGTGTTTGAGTGGGTGGGCGGGTACCCGGATGGTTTAGATTCGCAATTAGGACCGGTAGGTGGCTCTGGGATCGAGTTCTAGAATTTTATTTTTTAAAGGCAGGACAACGTCTGCCGGGGCCGCTATAGTAGAATGATTTTGTCCGTGCAGTTTGTTTGGGTCATAAATCATAGCTCGGCCTCAGCCCGGCTAGGGCGGCGAGCATGTTGCGCGGGCGCAACGCCATTATCAATAAAAACAAATGAGTCATCGAATAATTTATTTTATATATCATTATTATCTTTTTTGCTGTTAATTTTAAACTTAGATATAAGTATTTATATTTATTTTTAATAAAGCTTGTTGTTACATTCTACAACTTTTTTACATACATACATATATAACTTCACGCCAGTTCCCTTGCGGGGTAGGCACGAACAACAGAGTGCCATTTAGGCTTATTCTTACACACCTCACTTGCTTCTTTGACATTCATAACTCTTGTTATGCACGCTCGTCTGTTCTTAAGGCTCCTAACATACCTTCTGCTAGTACACGATCAATTTGATCATGGAAAGTGTGTCGTGGCCTTCCACGACTTCTGCATCCATCCACTTTTACATTGTATATCTGTTTATTCATTCTTTCATCATGCATTCTTTCCACATGCCCGAACCACCGGAGCATTCCTTTCCTTACCTTCACCCCGACACTCTCTTTCAGACCAACTGTCTTTCTTACTTCGGTATTACGAACGCGGTCCGCAAGCGTCACTCCGCAGATTTTGCTTATACTTTTTTACTTATAGTTTTTTAATACATAGATACCTAATTAATAATTATTTTAAATCATTATTATTCTTATTTTAATAAACACGTTGTTTTGTCTATTTTTTTTTCATTTTTATCACTAACCCACAAAATGAGAAAACTAAATACACTATCGATAACGCTTATCGACAACAATAATGCGCATCACTATGCCCGCCCATAAGGCCCGTGAGTGGAAGAGAGAGCGAAATACTCGCCTCACCGCTCCGATTATTATATGACCCAAACTGCACGGACAAAATGATTCAACTATAGTGTTTTGTTAATATAGTAAATTTAAAAGGCTGTGTCGATTTCTGAGGTATATTTTTTATGTTTATAATTTATATATATTATTTATGAGTAATATTTATGTTAGATGTATGTAAGGCGAGTGACTTGTGTGATATATAATAATATTCCGAGCGGTCCGAATTGTCGACGATCCCGAACTTACAGACGGCTTAGAACCTTTAAGTCTCAGAAGAGACGTAGGCGCTCTAAGCGCGTTCTACCTTCTGTACTATGGGGAGTGTTCTGAGGAGCTGTTTGGTTTGGTACCTACATCGCCATTATACCACCGCACTGCTCGCCGGCGACTGGGAGGGAGTTCATCCACACTTCCTCGACACCTGGAAGTTATCCACTGTACGTGGCGCTCGCTCTTTTATGCCATATGTGAGCAAGCTGTGGAATGAGCTCCCTCCCGCGGTTTTCCCAGAGCGCTACAATATGGGGCTCTTCAAGTCTCAACGAGGTAGGCAACGCATCGGCTCCCTTAGTGTTGCAGATGTCCACGGGCGACGGTAGCCACTTGCCACCAAGTGGACCCGTCTGCCAGTTTGCCTATACGCAAACAATAAAAAAAAAAATTATTATGTAGTAATGAAATGAGGTTGTAATGATTGAAACAGATCTGTTTATCGCAGACATATCTCTATTAATATTATAAATGCGAAAGTAACTCTGTCTGTCTGTCTGTCTGTTCCGTTTTCACGGAAAAACTACTGGACCGATTTGGCAGAAACTCGGTATATATATATTTTCGATGCCGAGAATGAACATAGAATATTTTTTATCCCGATTAATGGGATAGTTTCCGGGATAAAAATATATTTGTCTTTTTGTTTGTTATCCTGTTATGGAAAGACTATTGGACCGATTTGGCTGAAACTCGGTACATATATAATTTGAATACCGAATGTGCCTAAGGGATACTTTTTATCCCGGATAATGGGATACATTTTGGGATAGATTTATGTAAAGTTTATCCCGGAAACTAGGACAGATTTTGTGATTTTGTCCATTTCGTCCACTGGGTCCATTTGAAACACTTAGCATACTGGGTCAACTGGGTTCACTGGGCCCACTGGGTCCACTTTGACCACTGAGTCTACTTGGTCCACTGGGTCCAGTTGGTCCACTGGGTCCAGTTGGTCCACTTGGTCCACTTGGACCATGTTATCTCTTTTGTCAAGTTTTGTCATTTATGTAGTTTACATATAGACGGGTGTGGTATAGTTTGCGATATAAAATGAAGTGAATCTTTCGGGGGCAAATACATACAAATTTAACACAATGTAACCTGTACCAGTTGCTTTTTAAACAATAGTTACACACTAGAGGTAAACTCTAGTAGTGTTATATATCAGACGTAGTGTTATGTCGTGGCATTGTGTGGCAGTGGAGAACGAGTCGCACTGCGACTTCGTGAAGCTGCGCGAGATGCTGATCCGCACCAACATGGAGGACATGCGCGAGAAGACGCACGCGCGCCACTACGAGCTCTACCGGCGCCGGCGCCTGCAGCAGATGGGCTTCAGCGACGTGGACGCCGACAACAAGCCGGTGGGGGCCACGACACTTTTTTTTTAAATCTTTATACCATAAATGACCGATACCGAAGTAAGAAAAAGAGCGTCGGGGTGAAGGTTCGGGCATGTGGAAAGAATGCATGATGAAAGAATGACTAAACAGATATACAATGCAGAAGCGGATGGATGCAGAAGTCGTGGAAGGCCACGACACACCTTCCATGATCAAATTGACCGTGTACTAGCAGAAGGTGATGTCAGGAGGCTTAAGAACAGTCGAGCTTGCATGACAAAAGTTATGAATGTCAAAGAGGCAAGTGAGGTGTGTAAGAATAAGCCTAAATGGCGCTCTGTTGTTCGTGCCTACCCCGCAAGGGAACTGGCGTGAAGTTATGTATGTATGTATGTGTGTATGTGATAATGTCACCCCGTCCAATCTTACAATTATTTCTACTTCCTTAAACTAAGTACACAACACCGACACTTGTGCATGTTTACCAGGGACGCAACGAATGAAAGTGACATTGGAAGTTTTTTTTTTATTGCATGAGTTCAGCAGACGGGCAGACGGCTCACTTGATGGAAAACGGTTACCATCGCCTATGGACATTTGCAACATCAAGGTTGTTATGGCGGCATACTATAGACCAGGGGTGGTAGCCATCCAGTCGGGCAAATGCCCCTCCACCTGGCTGTGGATTGTTCTGTCACCTCTTACAACAGGCCGCCTGGCCGCAGAAAGTTGTATTCTTTCTCCGTTCCTACACGGATGAAGTAGTGGAATTAATGCAGTTGAAATGAGAGCTTTGACAAGTATATATGAAGTAAACATGGTTGATATTTATCGAATAAACCCCCCCAGGTTTTTTTTTTACATTTTTAAACATGTTCAAACTTAAATCATTTACAGTTTTGTCACGTGTTTTTCATTACATGCTCAAGCCACCTTAACCTTAGCCTTCTTTTTCTCAATTTTTCAGTCACAGCTGCAACTTTTACTCATTTCTCACTTTATCCATTCTTGGTACACCATACATCCATCTTGGCTGAGTGAAGACGTTTGTAGTCGGTCACCATGACTGGTCTTATGATATTTTGTCATTGAAATATTAATTTCCATTGATGGTTCTGTTTCGTGTCGGCCTTAGGTCTCGTTCCAGCAGACGTTCGAGCAGAAGCGCAGCGCCCACCTGCTGGAGCTGCAGCAGAAGGAGGACGAGATGCGGCAGATGTTCGTGCACCGCGTCAAGGAGAAGGAGGCCGAGCTCAAGGACGCCGAGAAGGAGGTGAGCACCCTTCCATACGCAAACACCTGATGGAATGCGGTGATCGATGAATTTTATTCCTTTCATTATGTCCACTTCCATTGCAGCAAGAAGTAGGCAGCACGAAAGAAATATCATTTATTCATAGCCACCATACTTAAGAATAATAATCGATTACTATGTGCAGTCCGTCAACGAACTAGAATTGAACCCGTAAAGGCCAATGCCCATTTTGGGTCCTTCCTGAAATTGAATGAACCTTAACCAAATAACTTAGTATAATTTTATATTATTTTTTATGTTGTTGTGGTAAAATTATAGAATTTTTTGTAATCCAGCATAGAAATTACAATTAAATAGTGACGAGTAGAACATGTGTGAAGCAATACATTTGTCCCGTACAAAATAGATTTGTACTGTTACAGGACCAGATTTAAATTTGTACTACATCAAAAATTTTGTCCCACTACTACTCACGCGTCAAATGTAAGAGGAAGGATGGAACGAGGACATACATACATAAATATTATCACGCCTGTTTCCCATGGAGTAGAGACCATAGATCTCCACTTGCGACGATCCTGACAAACAATTTTCGCTTCATCTACTCTCATTAACCTCTTCATACATGCACGTTTATTTGATATGCTTTTTAGCTGATCTGAACGAGGACAACAGTACAATAACCTCTCTACGAATATTCATATGACAAAGAGGGGCAACATGACATGTACCACTGCTGGTACAATCAGGTGACCGAGGTCGATCACATCCGATTCTTAACGAACTTTTCCGAACTTTTTTTTTTTATTTTTTTTTTTGCAGGAGTTCAGCAGACAGGCAGACGGCCTACTTGATGGAAAGCGGTTACCATCGCCTATGGACATTTGCAACACTAAAGGTGCTACAAATGTGCTGCTGCTCTCTTAAGGGAGACTGGAACCTGGTCACTAAATACCGGAACACAACTTAAGGTTGTTATGGCGACATGCTTTAGACCAGGGGTGGTAACCATCCAGTCGGGCAAATGCCCTACCACCTGGCTGTGGGTTGTTTTGTCGCCTCTTACGACAGGCCGCCTGGCCGCAGGAAATTGTATTCTTTCTCCGTTCTTGCACGGATGAAAACACGAACTAGAAGTTTTGTACGGGACGAGTGAGAGAATGACACTCACCGCCTCACCGACCTCGTCGCTTCAAATATATTGCCGCGGTACAAACCATACAAATCTCCTCGCCTCATTGGAAGTGGTACAAAATGTTATGTTACTCTTACAAACTCATTTTAAAATCATGTCCTACCCAACTCTACACACACAGTTAATATACTGACACCTACAATGCCATCACTGTAGCCACCAAAAATACACCTTTTGTGAACAAAGTAGACTAAATCTATGAAAGCGGTCATTGGCAAACCATAGTGTATGTTAATAAAGAACAGCACCATCTAGTTTTGAATTTGTTTTTCTAAGAAATATATTGCCTTAGAAAAATTAATATTTCTCTCAACCTAGTTAAGGATTTAAATATTTTTTAATATATATATAATAATTATTTAAATCTTCTATAAGATAGTGACAGAGTCATTAAAGGCTCGTGCAGTCTTATATGAAGCCCAACTTTCCTAACAAACTGGGCAATGTGCTTTCAGTTAACTTTGGTAACATTTGGTTGCAACAGAGTACAAAATACAATAAAGGCTAAAGAAAAATTGCTAAATATACTATACTAGATAATTCTTCTAATAGGGTTATGAATTGTTCAAATAAGTTGCTTTACATACACGCGCAGTCCGTTCCCCTCCGCACTTTCCTGATGCTTGCCTTCAAAGTGGGCATAAAGCTAGCTAGGGTTTTGCATTCGGTTTCGTTCTTCTAAACTGGGCTGGGGAGGGGAATCTTTGATTTTATGACAAATATTTATTTCTGATGCAGTGAAAAGAAAAGACAAATTTACGTAGTATTTATGTATATCATTAAGCAAGTTCTAAGTAATCCATGTTCTTTTTGTTTTTTTTTTTTGGCTATGTGTCAAAATTGTCATCTCGTATATAGTAACGTCTCTTTTTGATTAACTCTTCAGCTCACTATTAGCACATATGTGTCCGCGATGACAGTACAGATTGCGTTTGTGCATGTGATCGTTAATTGTGTTGTTGTCTCACTCTGTTTATATAGGAATTGTATGATTTGTATGAAATGGGTATATTTTCTTGGTATATTACGAGATAGTGATAGTGTTAGTCGTGCGGCTTTTTGGTATATCGATAATAGTCTTAAGGGTTTTTTTTTTTTAATTTTTATTTCATAAATGGGGTTTTGTCACTTTGTGATAATGTCACCCCGTCCAATCTTACAATTATTTCTACTTCCTTAAAGTGGGAGGGTATCCACTGGAAGACCACTTCCTTTTTTGCAGCATGAAGTTCACGGATAAGGGTTAAGGACTGATTTTTCAATCATCAGACAAAAGTTGTAACCTGAGTGAATTCAAAAATGAAACCATTCAACGGTATTATTTATACAGCTAAAATATTTAATTTTACTATGTTATACTTTATTCTCCATATTAGGGAGGTATTTGTGCGGTGGTTTCCCAACTTGCCTTCCACAACGCAGCTTAACAGACGGTATTTCGCCCATTAATAATTGAACAGAAGCCTTTCTAGAGCCCTTCTCTTCAGCCTTCTATCCATACTGGTATTGCTGCTGCCCAATATCAGTGAGAGGAACGCTTATTTAATGGCGACGTTTTTTTTTTTGTATTTCACCACGTCACAAAATCGTCATGGGACTTTTGTAGTTTTTTTTCTAAGCTAGCTCGTTACACCGAACTGCCCACTACGCCCTGTTGATTTTGCCGTTGCTTGGTCGGGGACTGCTTATTCAACCCATTCACAGCTGACCACCATATCTAATGGTCGTTCCACTATCCATCACCTGTGGACCCCGTTAGTAGCCTGCAACTCAGCCCTAACAGTGGGTGTTGTGTTTTACATAGAAGTAAAACATCTGGCCCACAAAAGAGAAGATTGGAGGAGGCTCCACCGATAAGAGCATAGCTCTTAAATGATAGATAGATACTTTATTCTATAAATAACTTTTGTCGTGTGATGCAAAAATTAGGCCATAATCTTTAAACGAAGCACAAACTTTACATTACGCTCTCGATGAAACATATTATTACTGAATAAAAACTTGTGTAAAATATTACTTCTTTGCTTTTTACATATGGCAACTCAATTCCCGTATATTCAAGTTTTATTGTTGTTGTAAAGTATACATTAAATATATTAAGATGATATTCTCATAGAGTTAATAGTATAAATAACACTATTGACTATATTCTATTCTATGTCTATTGTTCCGGTGTCCATATTGCTTCTTCCGAGATTTTGGCGGGAACTGAAAGGGGACGTTGTGGTGTGCAGTTTTATTTTCTAAAAATGTGTAACATCTCTCTAAAATGAACAATAGTTCTAGGATATAGGATAGTTTTTGAATAGTAATTATGTGTTTTGTGAGAAATGTGAACTGTCAAATGTGGCCTTTTGAGTTGTCACAAGAACTCCGTTGAATGGCACTAGCTGATAACCTACAGTTCAGTTGTGCTACACATAGGTTTAAGAAAATGAAGAAACCACATTGAATCTAAGATCTTTTTTTTTTTTTTTTTTATTGCAGGAGATCAGCAGACAGGCAGATGGCCCACTTGATGGAAAGCGGTTACCATCGCCTATAGACATTTGCAACACCAAAGGTGCTACAAATGCGCTGCTGCTCTCTTAAGGGAAACTGGAACCTGGTCACTAATGCCAGAACACAACTCAAGGTTGTTATGGCGACATACTTTAGACTAGGGGTGGTAGCCATCCAGTCGGGCAAATGCCCTACCACCTGGCAAAAATAGAATGCAGATTACTCGTAAATAAATTTTGCTAATATACATTTTCCAAAATGTGAATGTTCATTTAGTTATCTCAAGAACAATACATTGAATTTTCAGTTGCACGCGAAGTTCGACAAGCTGAAAAAGGACCACACCGACGAGAAGAAGAGGCTAGAAGAGCTCCGCAAGAAGATAGAGGATGACACGATCGAGTTCAACAGGCGCAAGCAGCAGACCGCGCAGTCGCACCACACCCTCACCTTGGGCAAGAGCAAGAAGAAGTAACACATCACCACGGGGCAGTTCACTATGTAGTGCATGGTGGAGTGGAGTGCGGTGGAGTGCAGTGGAGAAAGAGAGAGAGATCTTCGTTAATACTGTAGCTATGAGAAATCTTTATTACTGTTAACCTAGTATACAACAGTGAGAGATCTAATGACACTTCTTAAAGACAAATATAAATAATATTTTCCTAAGTTCGCGGCTAGTACACATAATAAAACTAAGTTTTAACGGTTTTAATTGATAGCGGTAAATAAATTTCGGCGCTTAAAACCGTTAAAATGTAGTTGTAACAAGTATAAATGTTCTTAGATGGTATTTGCTGAAGTTTCGGGTTCGATTCTTGGCTTGGTAAATTTCGGAAACGAATTTTTTTCGTTACTATGGTCTGGGTGTCTGGGATCAGCTCCAGAGTAGTCTAATGTATATTACCCATAATACAAGATATACAATATGTGTGTTTGTCTGCCAATTACTTAAGTATTCATGATTATTGAAAAGTGCCCGAAACGTAGAAATAAAATAAAATGCCGCGCTTAAAACCGTTAAACATAGTTTTATTATGTTTTTAAAAAGTTACAAAAGGGTAATAATACATAATGTTATTTGACGGACTCTGTGGTTAGAAAGTCTAAGCCTTTGTCAACCAACATTACCGGATCTCAGAGGATCCAGGTTCGATTCCTAGCTTGGTTAATTTCGGTATTTACTCTGGTCTGAATGTCTAGAAACGAGCCCAGAGTTGTCTGTTAACACAATCTTAACTCGCTTAGCTTGTGAATATATGTATGTTTGTCTGCAGATTATTATTATTATTAAGGAGAGTTACAATCGAATAGCTACAAGTATTAAGAAGACGATTTGTTAGACAGAAGTAAATATATCGCGCAAGAGTAGTTTTGAGTTTCCAAAATGTAGTAATTACAGCAGATACTCAAGTTTCTTTCACAATGCAGTTGTATAGATTGAAAATACGTGTTTATTCCCAGTTTTATCCGTTACGAAGTTGAATTCAATTATGTGCCCATATGATTGTTTGTCTGGGTCTCAAGTCTACTAATAGTGTGAAAATGGTCGATCACTGGCGTCATAATGACACCATAATGATTGATATCATGTCACCAGTGATCAACCACTCCATAGCAGTCTCGGGACCCTGTTCATTTGATACGTATATGAAACATATCGAAATAAAGCATAGAATTGCCTGATTTTGGATTTCGCCGTTCACGTTAACTTGACGCGCAGGGTTACCAAATTCCAAAAATTAACATCGCTTGCTATCATTTTGTAAATAGAGATTATTACAAAAGGTATTTTATTCTTAATTTTTCTTGAGAGTTTTCTAGTAATTGTTGCTATTTTAGGCCATTTTGACTGGAACTTTACATACATAATATCACGTATCTTTATGCTATTTAGTGAATAATATATATTGCTTTTAATATACTTCTATATATATATATATATATATATATATATATATATATATAACTCCTCCCAAAGAACTCCCTACAAAGGACAGCAAAAAAAAAAGATATCGCTCCAAATTTTTTAAGATTTCAAAAATCGCCAAAATCTTTTTTTATTCAATTGTTTTTCTTTTGCCCGACTGGATGGCTACCACCCCTCGTCTAAAGTATGCCGCCATAACAACCTTGTGTTGTGTTCCGGCATTAGTGACCAGGTTCCAGTCCCCTTTTAAGAGAGCAGCAGCGCATTTGTAGCACCTTCGGTGTTGCAAATGTCCATAGGCGATGGTAACCGCTTTCCATCAAGTGGGCCGTCTACCTGTCTACTAAACTCCTGCAATAAACAATCTCAGTTTATATTTTCAAAAATGTGTCATATTATAGTAATTATGATCAACGTAAATTAGTAGTAATTTCATAAACTTTGTGTTGATTGTTATTATGTTGCTACTTTTGAAAATATAATTAGATGTATTATTATATTTTCAATGTTTAACTAAATAAAACGTTTATTGCACTACGAATCTGGATCTGTAGTTAAGCCACACCCGCCCTTTGTACCGGGTCCCTAAATTAGGGCCTTAAGACGCAGAGTTAGGCAATTAAATGCTGAATAATATCCCATTGTAAAAGACTTGCAGATTGAGATTAATCATTATTTTAGATTTAAGTGATAAATGTAATTGTAAGTTTCGTTGGCCAAATTGTGTATTTAATTATGGTTTGGTACCAAAGTATATTAGAAATTAAGTATTTAATTTTAAGTTATATTTTCTTTTCAATGCACTTTTTGATTAAAATGGAATACAGGTGAGTTATAAAATCGTTGATTGTCTATGTAATATGTCGATTATTTGTATACAAGTTTAATCTTTTATCTTAAAGATTATGTATTCCTGGTACCTGGTAAAAAAACGTAGGTATCGTAATATCCTTAAAAAAACACTGAAAACTCTGAAATTGCAGGTGGTAGGGTATTTGCCCGACTGGATGGCTACCACTGGTCTATAGTATGCCGCCATAACAAACTTGACTTATGTTTCGGCATTAGTGGCCAGGCTCCAGACTTCCTTACCGTAACACCTTTGGTGTTGCAAAAAAGTCTCTCGTCTTGCGTTTTGATATATATATACATACATACATACATACATAACTTCATGCCAGTTCCCTTGCGGGGTAGGCACGAACAACAGAGCGCCATTTAGGCCCATTCTTACACACCTCACTTGCCTCTTTGACATTCATAACTCTTGTCATGCAAGCTCGTCTGTTCTTAAGGCTCCTGACATCACCTTCTGCTAGTACACGATATACTAGCGGCCCCGGCAGACGTTGTCCTGCCTTTAAAAAATAAAATTCTAGAACCCGATCCCAGAGCCACATTACATGAATTGGTTCCTCCCTCACCATTCTACCACCGGACAAGCAGACGTACGCACTCACGCCACCGATATATGGTGGAAATACCAACGAAGCGGACGAAACGCTATGCTTCCTCTTTCATCATACGCACCGCTGAAGAGTGGAACTCTTTACCGTCGTCTGTTTTTCCTGAAAAATATAATCTAGGTGTCTTTAAGTCTCGCGTGAACAGGTATCTTCTAGGTAAGCGTGCTCCACCTTAGACTGCATTTCCACCTGACGTCAGGTGCATTGTCAGTCAAACGCGAACCTATTCAATATAAAAAAAAAAAAAAAAAAAACCTACCGGTTCTCATTGCGAATCCAAAGCATCCGGGTACCCACTCAAACAAAAACAAAATCACCAAAATCGCTCCAGGTGATTAGGAGGATTCCAGAACCCGATCTCAGCGCCACCTACCGGTTCTAATTGTGAATCTAAAAGAGTAATATGTTTTTTTAATTCTAAGTCGTGACAAAATAAAATTAAAAATATTGCCCAAAAATTAAAGTTTATAATTAACAAATA
This sequence comes from Dendrolimus kikuchii, assembly GCA_019925095.2. Taxonomy (NCBI): domain Eukaryota; kingdom Metazoa; phylum Arthropoda; class Insecta; order Lepidoptera; family Lasiocampidae; genus Dendrolimus; species Dendrolimus kikuchii. The sequence goes on from CM034407.1 coordinate 19,813,769, forward strand.
AAAAATAGGGGTTGATCGTAGAGGGGTGAGAATTTAGGGTTGTATGTATTTTTTTAATGCTAAAAAAGTAAAATTTATCTAAAAATTATTAGGAGTGGACTACCCTTAACATTTAGGGGGATGAAAAATAGATGTTGCCCGATTCTCAGACTTACCCAATATGCACACAAAATTACATAAAAATCGGTCAAGCCGTTTCGGAGGAGTATGGTAACTAACACTGACACGAGAATTTTATATATAAGATTTAGAGGTTGTAAAATCATATATTGCTTTGTGGGAGATACAGAGGTCCAATTTATTTTTTCTAGTTATAGAGGGAAAGGAAGTACTGAATTTGCTTATAGGGACTCGCTAATTATTTCGGTTTATAGAGGGTTCAGATTTCGAGTAGCCGAGGTTTTGGGGGTTGAAAAGGAGGGAACACAATTTTTTTCCAGTTTACGAGTTTTCGACTTATCGAGGTTTTACTGTATTTATTTTCAAATATTGTCGCTTGTAAGAAATATGAAATCTTCATATTTACATCGCTTCGGTTTGAAATTACTCATTTATTTTCAATTTTATGTCTTCATTCATTTTATCTAAAATATATGCCTCAAATAATAAAATATTTAATAAAACTACGTTTTAACGTAGATCACGGCCACTTAAAAGTGGCCGAAACGTCGGAAAAACCAAAATCAAATAAAATTACCGCGCTTAAAACCGTTAAAACGTTGTTTTATTATGTATACAAGTCGCGAAAACTTAAGAAAATATTAATAAAATATTGTTTGAAAGTCGCGTAGTATTTTGTTATATCAAAACGCAAGAGACGATGGTAATTTTCAGAGCTACACTTTTATGATTTTCTTTCAATTTTTTTTTCATAGTTGCGTGTTTTGAGTAATATTAGAAAAAAAGTATTAAATTGCATAGTTTTAGCTTTTTATATGGAGTAAATTAAATAAACAGTTGTGTTTATAATAGTTTATTGTATGATCGATATCGCTTGTACATTACGCGCCAAACTTAAATGCGGTTCAAGAGAAGTTAGGTCAAATGTTGCGCTTATGACGCCTTACGGTGTGCGAAAGAGATGCCATGCGAATCCGGATAGCGGTTGAACGAGAGCGCAACACTCTGCTCTGTCTGTGAACCTTACAACTGTGTTCTGCAATGACGTGTACGAACTTCAAGAACGCAATTAAATTTTACGCGTACTATAATAAAATTGCCTATATATATTAAGCTTAGTGACTAGATTTTATTGCCGTGCGTTGGCAATTATTAGCTAAGTTTATCAAAATGAGCATTTTAATCGGTGAGAAAAATGAATTATTTATTGACGAGTTTTGTATAACAAGGCATTTCTTTTATAGCGTAAGCTTTGTAAAGTTTTTGTGTTTAATTTTAAACATACAAAATAAATATATTTAAGTAACAAAAAATCCTTAAGAATCCAGATGTTTCAGTTTGTATAAGAGAAAGCCCTATCTATAGATAATTATATACAAATCGAATATAAGTTAAGGAATATATTGTTCACTTTGCATTTATAATTTCATTCCTCGATTAATACACGTATTCTTTTGTATTTACCTAATGAGGTATTTAATAAATTAGTATAATAGAACAATTATTTTATTTATAACCTTTCCAAATGGTATAAAACCTACGATCAAACGCAAAATATTTTTGTACGTCTTGTGTAAAAGGCACATACAAACCACACATGAACTATACTAACAAGATCATTTACACGCGCGCACGATTATTTATCTATTATTATTATTATTATCTTGTAACTCTGCAACTCGTAAAATGATGACATCTCAGCTAGTGCCATTCATCGGAGTTCTTGTGACAACTCAAAAGGTCACATTTGACTATACAGTTCACATTTCTCACAAAACACATAATTACTACTCAAAAACTGGCAATATCCTACAACTATTGTTCATTTTAGAGTAATTTTACACATTTTTAGAAATTAAAACTGCAGCCATATAGCATTTTGTCATTTTGTAGAACTTATAACGGCATAGTTAGGTACAAGTATAAAGCGTCAATAGCACATCGATTATTGGTTGCAGTGTTTGATGTCATTTCTTTTGTGATATTTTTAAAATTTGATAATTTTTTTAACAGTTGTAATTTTTTATGTATGATAACATTAGAATTTCTGGTCACAAGTGTCTGCACCCTTATTGGTCATGATAAATAAGTAAGTCTTCTTGATTGTAATTTAAAGACCGGTACGGATTGTGCGCGGTTAACGCAAAATTAGGGATCGTTTTTCGAATTGAGGGTAGTCTATGTATGTTATGTTTTGTCACAAGCGAACGGGGTGTCCTGGGTATTGGCTCGGCTGGACATGGATGAAACTACCTTCTCACCCCAATTGTAATAAATCTCCATTCGTAAATGTTTTTCCCCCTCCCACAAAAAAGATAAACACAGATCAGACTTCACAGCCATACATCAAACTTGACCTTATGACGGATTTGTCTGTCATAAGTTGTGTAAAAGAAAATAACAACACCGGCACAGAAAAAAAGTAAAAGTGGTCTATACCGCTAAAAATATTTAGCCATCTTTAGCGGTTTTTCGTAATTTACTCCAAATTTTGAGGGTATACGAGACGAACAATCCTCAGATTCGGATTCAGCGCGTCGAAATACATATAAGTAGGTGGGTATGTCTAATATACAGGCCACTTGTATTATTTTGTGTGACGGTGTAATTATTTTTATGTTTATACTAAGGAGACCTTTATCGGTTTTGGTAGTTGGTAGCACATTGGCTTGTACATCTTATTGTAGTAAGTATAGCGCCGTTTGTAGGGTGTCACTGACGTCATCATCGGCACTTGCGGGACGGGACCTCGCCGAGCGGACTTGCGGCACTGCAAAGTAGTAAATGATCAATCTGTACAAATATATAATAAATTCTATGGAGGGTAGAGGTAAGAAGAACCATCTCTGTATATGAAGAAGTATCCATCGAAATGTATTAAATTAGGGTGGCGCCACGTTGGTGTCAGGGTGAATTTTAAAGAAAGCGCCAAAAGTTATTACATACATACATACATAACTTCACGCCAGTTCCCTTGCGGGGTAGGCACGAACAACAGAGCGCCATTCAGGCTTACTCTTACACACCTCACTTGCTTCTTTGACATTCGTAACTCTTGTCATGCACGCGCGTCTGTTCTTAAGGCTCCTGACATCACCTGCTAGTACACGATCAATTTGATCAAGGAAGGTGTGTCGTGGCCTTCCACGACTTCTCCATCCATCCACTTTTGCATTGTATATCTGTTTAGTCATTAGAGCAAGTAAAGGAAAGGGAGGAAAGTTATTAGAGTAGTATTATAGTCTTTTACGTTTCATAAAATTAAATATTACAAAATCACTAAGCGTATTATTCAAAATTCACGAAATAAAATCACTATCCACGTTTTCACATAACAATTCTTTGAGGTTATGTTTAGTAAATTACTTTGCACTACGTAAATAGTTGACGCTTTATAACAGTGTACTGTCACCAACTACACTAGTCGCCAAAGATATTATTTTTTAATTCGGCATACTTCGATTCGTCTACAACAGCTACATTCATACCATACCCTTTGTCTACATCAGCGCCATTTTGGACGGTTTTTGAACTGTTATTTACAGCTTACAACTGGATACTTGTTCAACTATTTTCCTATATGAGATGATTCTCGTTACCTCTACCCTCTATAATAAATTGCAAACTCTTAATCCAATTCTAACACTATCCAAAAATTTTCCAAATCGACGGCATTGTAATTGTAGAGGATGCTGGATCGCACGTGAGTGGTGACTAAGAGGTTCGCGAAATAAAACGATTCTTTTGTAGTTTCAAAAACAGCACTGCGTTTTGTTGACTGAGACACACAGTGTTGCTAGAAGAAAGCATAGTAAATATTTGCCTCTTTACACTATCTATGGTCTAAGACTTACCCATTTGTCCTTGGTTTTATACCTTTCTCTTTCACTCACCAGCATGACATCTCTTTCCTTGATATGATAGATGTCAGATAGCTGTCAATTCATATAGTCTTCCACACACCAGCAAGAAACTTGCTGCAACACTGTGTGTCTCAGTCAACACATAATACCTGTTTTGTTGGAATGCAAAACAGTTATATTATGTGTCTCTGTCGACACACAGTGTTGCTAGAAGACCTGTTTGTTATCTGCTGGTGAAAACACAAGTAATACAATGCATATGATGATTAGAGATTTAAAATATTTCTCAAAGTATATCCGATTTACTTTAAGAATTTTAATTTGTCTGTGAAGAAAAATAAAAAAAAAATAATACTAATAACCTCACAATTTATCAATTTCCAACAATATTGATTTATATTATTATATGGATAATAGTCTCTCCCTGTCTCCCTAGGTTTGCTGGAAGAAAACTCTCTTTGGAGTTGTTAATCTTGTTTTGGTACATCACCACTCTCTGTAGTTTTATATGTAACTACTTTGTGTACAATAAAGAAAGAAAAAATAATAATCCTCCTATCTGAAATCAATTATTATTTTAAAGAAAATGTTGATTAGATGATAAGATCTCAAGGTTCCTTGGTAAAGAACTTATCTTATGAATCTTCCATTAAAAATGGAAAACCTAAAGGTAAACATAACTAAAGAGCCTTAATAATAACTAAAATTAGTTTATAGCTAATCTTGACTAGGTCTGATATCATTAATAGAAACATCTGTATGTTTCAATACTTATAAGATTCCTCTAATATCTCTTGTACTGGTCATTTTATAACTAACATCTTGTATCAACATCTAGCTAATAGATATATATGTAGAGTAGTATTAATCTCTCCCCCCCCCCCTTTTTTTTATAGAGTACTATATTGTATATTTACAAAAAATATTATATACAATGTCTCTGAAAACAGTAATTATGGTTCTTTAAGCAATTTTTATCTTTCAAGATAATGATAGAAATGTATAAACTTGTACTCATTCTCTATCTAGGCTTTTTGACCTCTCAGATACTGTTATAAAATGTTTAATGTGTGTTACAGGACAAAACAATAATTTCGGTGTTTCCGTAACATCCAGCTAGACTGCTTATTATTTTATTTATAATCTTGTTATTACACAAAGTTGTGGCTACCAGCCGATTGTTTTGATTGTCTGGGGATGCCCTGGTGTCAACAGATCATAGATTCTACAGCCTGAGGCAAGTAATAGTAGTGACTATCCAGCTACTAATATGAAATTATATATACTTATATATATATAATTTTATTTATTTATTTTAATTTTGTCAAATAGAAATGCTAATATTCTAGACAAATAGCATTTTAAATTTCTGGTTTGACAAGTGAAATGGTCTTAAGTATTTGATGATCATCTTACATCTCTGATAATGTTATTATATGATAGATAGAAAACACTTTAATTTACACCATTTCAAAAAACTTAAGAACTAGTAATATATGATAGCCTTTTAAAATTTATTTTTGGCAATGTCTATTGTAGATATATAGTAATTGTAGTTGTAAGTATTATTAAGTAGGTGTCTGCCAACTACTTTGATAAGTCTTGCCATTTGTGATTCAGTAAGAGACTTGATCATTCAAACTCTAACTTTTTAAGCAAAAAGGGGCAATCTGTCTGTCTGTCCATCTACTGAGATCTTCCTCCTGTCTTAAATGAGAATTGTTAATAATCTTTGCTTTCAAGTTTGGCCTCCGAAAGCCCTTGGTCTATTCTGGTATTAATAAAAGGAAATTTCCTTTAACCTGGTTCAAGTAAGACAGTATTCTATTAGGCTGGGTGGGGAAAATTGCCAAGCCCAGCCGAAAGTCTCATTTCTACCGAATACATTGTAGAAAAATGAGCACACCTGTCTGGGGCCATTCATCACATACTTTGATGAAAATAAGTTCATGCCTTGGACGCTCCAAATTTTGAACATAGCCTTCATGGTCTGGAGCAGAAGAAGCCACTTCAGAACTTTAGGACCATTTGGCATCTGGCTTCTCGTTCAGTTTAGCTTCCCCGAGAGCTAAGTGGCAGAGAAAGAGAGTTATGCTCCATTGTTCTGTGAGATTCAACAATATGGTAAGCATCTTTATTTATTTACTTTTTTAGGTAAAGGGATTACGTCCTTTTCTCACCATGTATGTACAATATGCACCTCTTTGAGTCATACACTGACTATTTATTCTTACAAACATAGTATACATCTCGTTCCTCTTTGAACTCCAAGAAATTGGTTACAGGCCCACTTTCCAATCAGTGAGCAAATCCTGTTTAGCTGAGCACCTCAACCTGAATTTGAGGTCAAAAGACTGAATAATACAGCTATTTGAGTACTGGTTCTGAGCCCTGCTCTCCTTTGACCAACTTTATTTCAGGTCTTGCTAAACAGTAGGGTTAGATATTCCCTCTTGGCCTGCTCTGTTTGAATAATTTTAGGAACATTTGCATAGTGATTGTGAAGCCAATTCTTTAAAATTGCATAGTATGCAAAATCTCAATTTAGTCATAACCCCTTTAGGAGTAGTAATATATCTATTCCACATGTTTGAAATCAGAAATGTTTTTTTTAGTTATGGTTTTTAGGACAATTTCACTCTGCCTCGCCTGGTGTCCCAGACAGTTATAACAATAGGAAAACAGACCTTAGACATTGGAGCAAATAATTTGATCACACCTGAGATTTAATGCTCACATGATGGCAATTGTAAGATAGACTTTTTGATAACTTATATGCCATCCTCGTATCGAACATTCTCAGAGTTTCTGCAACTTGAGAATCAAGGACCTTCCGTCCTGACTGATTCTAGAGTAACTGGATATGGTGTCTATAGGATCTCTGCAATCCAATTTGCTATAATAGCAAATATTTTTGTGCCAAATGTTAAGCCACAAAGCAAGAGCAATAAAGAGGGGAGTTTCCAGTCTTTAAACATCAATTGAGATACTTCTTATCATCTTACAGAATGTCACAGTCTCATAGCATAGACACTTATGATATTATAAGTTTGTATAAATAAGGTTTAAAATTAGTATACAAATAGACCACTACTTTGCTGTCTTAAGATTAATCAAACTATCTCTTATGTTATTATAATAGTAAGATGATAAGCTGTTGTTTTAACCCGTGCTCTCTTATATGTAATTAATACAATTACTTATTGTAATGTGTAACTAAATGTTTGCTGAAAATCTTGCTATAAACCACTCGGAGGAATGTCCGGATGAGGTTTAGCTATTGGTAAGTGAAAATATGCCTGTTGAATGTTTGTTGTCACTAACCAATGTGTCTTAACTTTAATTAATCTCTTTATTTGTAATATAAAATGTTTTACAATATATTACATATGAATTAAGACCTCTGAGGTCCAAGAGGGCAGAAATCAACATCTGACTTCTTTATCAAAAACCATCTGAATGCAGCTCTTTGGATGGAGTCTGTTATATTCACTACTTTTAATAGGTGAACTATCTCTTTTCTCATTATGTGTATTGTGTAGTCTAAGCAATTTACACTAAGATTTATAGGCTTGGCTGTATAATTAGTAAGGCTTAGATCACTTGTCATATAAGACGTTAGATGTGTTACTTTTTAACTTAAAGTACGTACTTGTCTTTAAATTTTAATCACCCTTGTAAGCCACTCAATGATGCTTTAATAAGTTGTACAACATCAGGACAAAAATATAGTCTTGACTACAAATAATTTGCAATGTAGTCTCTAATATTTAATTATGGGACATTGGTCCCACTGACTTTATTAATCCTGTCAATAAGTAATGTAAAAATTACTAGGCTTTGGTGAAAATCAGTTGTGGTGCCTCCTGTGAGGACTTAATTTACAAGCCCTCGTTTACAAGACCAATGTTCAGGTGGGTTATAGTCACATGGCACATCTATGTACCATGAACAGATCCAAACTTTCTTTAATATAGGTTAGAAGGCTATAACCACCCAAAGTTATCTTTATATCTCAAATAATAAATAAATGGGCCGACTATCTATACACACCCCAGTGTTTTATCACTGAATTAAAGAAGCTGTTCAACTTCAGCCAGCAGCAGCTGGATGTTTATCCAGCTATAGCCTTTGTTCAGAAATTGTCATTGTTCTAGAATATTATAAAAAACAAATTTGTCCACAATGGTTCTGCACCGATAAGTGGTCTTCTTTTACAGTGAAATGACAAATGTTATGTCTTAGTACAACACTATTAGCAAGACAAGTTTGTGATAAATGTCCTTTCAATCATATTAATTAAAAATCAATTTAATTTTTGACACTAACTCTTGGTTAGCTTAAGTAAACAACCGGTTTACTAACCTCGGTGTTTTATTTCCCCTACTGAGATTTTCAGTTAGGTGTTAAAACAAGTTCAATCCTGTTTGAAAACTCGTAATTGTACTTACATCTCATGTTCAGTAGAATAAAGCAAAATACTTCCCCCTTCGTCCGAACTTGAGAAACGAAGATAATTTATCGTAATTGGTTTCACTCGATGTGCTCGTAATAACAGAAATCACCAAAGGCTTAAAGATTTCGAATGTTGCACATTCCACTTGGAACACTTACTTGTCGTAGTTTGTACTTATTATAACACAATTAAAAGACGAATGGTAAGTGTTATAATGAAGTACTATATTATTTTCTTGGCACTGTGTTGTCAACACTTCAAAATTCTATTAATATTGAATAGTTTTAACACTTTGAAATAATTTACAAATTTTGCAATGTTTTACCGGCAAAATTTTACAATGCATATGAATTGACAGCTATCTGACATCTATCATATCAAGGAAAGAGATGTCATGCTGGTGAGTGAAAGAGAAAGGTATAAAACCAAGGACAAATGGGTAAGTCTTAGACCATAGATAGTGTAAAGAGGCAAATATTTACTATGCTTTCTTCTAGCAACACTGTGTGTCGACAGAGGAAGGTTCTAGAGACTATAAAGTTTGGCGCGGAATATGAGCGAAATTAATGATTGACGATGTCATATCACATTGCATAGTTCGTGTATTTCGTACACTGAAATCCTAAAACGACCTAGATGTATGCAATATGGTGTTATTTTCAAATTTAAATTAAATACTTTTAGGCCCAACCACTACCTTGTCGTTATGAATGACGGCTAAAAGTGACGCGACAAAATTAACGGCGCGTTCCATTAGTAGCTCACAACGCCCAAAATGCTCCGTTAGCCGTTCCACAAGGCGACGGTGGTCGTTGTGGTCGTGGCGAAAACGTCACTAATGACGTCATCATTTTCGATCACACAACGCTCACAACGACCCATGTCAAGAGGTGGGTTGAATAACCGTTCCACTTGGGTTTACGATTGTAACGCTGGCAAGCAAATGGAACGGGAAAAATCGCGGTCGTGAACGTGGTCGTTGTGAGTTTCTAATGGAACGTAGCCTAAAAGTAATATTACTGCTCCATCCATTGAGTTATATTCAAAGCACATTATACCATTTGCTCTATCTAGGATAATGCTACGTTGTTATTGACTGTCTCACGCAAATGGAACGTTGAGTTTAATGTACAATTTGAGATGTGATATAATTATTAAGAGCCTACCTAAATGGCGTTCGCTATCTCACTCGCGTATTACCACATTTTTGAAGATATTAAGTCAGGAGATTTACATACGACAAACCCGTATTACACTACAAAATTGTTTACAAAACAAAAAATACCAAAAAAAAGTTACAAATGTGTCACAAAAAAATCGTTATGATTTCTATAATTAAAAAATAATTCTCATCAATTTTTTTTGTGTATGAAACCTTGTCTGAATCAAAATGCTTATCAAAATTTCATTGTGAAACATTCGTATTTTTTTATTAACTTTTTTTGTATTAACACGCATTTGTTGTATGTAAATCATACGTGAGCGGGATAGCGCTCCATTTAGGTAGATCCTTAATTGTGAATGACCTCAAATATTGAGAGATAACGTATGTATAGGTATATGCACTAATGTAACTATTCGTTAACAGCGTTATTTGTAACATACATACATACATACATAACTTCACGCCAGTTCCCTTGCGGGGTAGGCACGAACAACAGAGCGCCATTTAGGCTTATTCTTACACACCTCACTTGCTTCTTTGACATTCATAACTCTTGTCATGCACGCTCGTCTGTTCTTAAGGCTCCTGACATCACCTTCCGCTAGTACACGATCAATTTGATCATGGAAGGTGTGTCGTGGCCTTCCACGACTTCTGCATCCATTCACTTTTACATTCCTTTCCTTACCTTCATTTCATTCAATCGTTATTTGTAACGCTATAAATAATATGCATTTGGCCGCAGTGAATAACTATAACATTTTCCCAGATGGAGCCTGAGGTTGAGAAGTATGCCGCGAATCGTCGCGTCGCGCTCGGCGCCGACCTCCATCACGCGTTATGTCGCCTATCGGTCACAGTCGTGGCCGGGCCGTTAGACTTTTTAAGACGAACGTATATTATTTCGATTATTACTCATAAGTCGCAATTCAACAAAACTAGCCTTAAACGTGATTCTAGCAAAGCGTGCTAAATGAAACTACAAATATTGCTGATTATTAAAAAGTTTATTATCAACCATACATACTATTAAAACATTGGCACAATATTGCTGATCGGTAAACTGGCAGTTATACGTACATCACCATAATTATAATAACATGCTATAAATACTAAGCTCTTGTGAATAAATTATCTTATTTCCTGGCAGTTTCTTATGCATCAGCCATTAGGCACATGGCGTTTCTAATTGTAGGGAATTTCGTAAGTGGACAAGAATTCTAATAAGTTTATTTAGAAAATTGCAGTATAATTCACCATATTGTGATCGAAAAGAAATTATTGTTCAAATACAAAAGTTTATTGATAAAATTTGGAAGAAATTTTATGTCGTGAACCACTAACTAATAAATAGCGTAGTGATTTTTTTTATCAAGTACGATTCTTATGAAAAATTATTGTCTAATATAAATGGAAAAAATTCAAAGCACGTGATTTAAGATTATAGTAGTTTAATATATAATATATAATTTAAGATTAACCCCCTTATTCATAACCATAATACAAAGCTTACAGGCTCATTATAAATGGAATCAATAAATGTTATTCATAAAAGCAATTATAAACAATTTTTAACGATCCTCTAAACCTCGTATATCTATTATGAATAAGAGGTGTAGTATTCGTAAATATATATTTAATAGTTACAAGTATTGGAAAATTAGATTACTGAGAAAGATTGTGGAATGCACTAAAATACATAAATGGCAGATATTATGTTTAAATGTAATCTCATATAAGATACAACCTTACAAAATTTTAATTAAATGTTGCACTATATATTAACATTTTAGAATAAAGTACAATCGGCTACAAAATATCCCTTATTGTATTTTTTAAACAATTGTGCATTATTTATATATAAGAACCAAATTGACATTTAAATATTACTAAAGTGACTAAATTTTGGTGCTTTTTTATCTACGGTCAGTGCAAAAATATCATTTCATAGTTTCGTATCAAAATATATCTATTGTGAGGAACAAGGCCGTAGCTAACAGCATCATTGCATTGTACAAAATCTGTTATTACTTCTTCACATTTTGTTTCCTTGGTGATCTATTTCCTGAGCTGAGAGCCTAAAGCGGCTGCTTTCGCAACTTCGCATTCGCAAATATGACAAGTATCAAAATAAAGTGGAGTTTATACACGTATCAGTATATCTAGACACTTGTTATTTTAACTAAGCGTTTCTACAGAAGCAGCCGCTCTAGGCCCTCGGTTGTACATCAAATTTTTTTTCTTGAGTCTTGTTTGAAAGAATTATTAATATTGTATTAATCTTTGGTAACAACAATAGCCAAATAATTCTGGTAAAGAAGTTATACTTGAACTTCATAGTAAATTATTATACCAGTCGAAAATATTCTACGTACGTACATGTTCTGTCTCATAATCTTATTCTATATATCATAAGGCAGATTTGTGTATTTAATAATTTAGTAGTCTCGTTCTGCAAATTTCTTTATGACATCTTCATTTACCAATCAAATGATAACTAAAATCGCTTTGTCCACGACAAATCTTATGGCTTCTCCAAATTAGCTGAAGTTTCTTTGTTGCTGGAGTACAACAGACGTTCTATACACCCATCTAATGGAAAGCGGTTACTGTTGGCAACACCAACAAAACAATTGAAATTTGACTTTTGTCACAATAGAAAATTTTCCTTTCGAAATGTAATGGTGCAATCTTAGTAAATTTATTAAATATCTCTCGCAGTGCTATTTTTACCCTTTCCTTAACAGTTTTGATTTAATCAGTTACTATCGCCTAATGTAATTTTTAAAACCAAATATGGTGCCAATGTACTTGCCAACTTCAAAGGCGGGACTGGACCTGGCGACTGATGCCAGAACAAAGTAGTTAGGGTCTCTAGACCAGAACCAGGCCTTTCGGACCGGCAAATGCGCTAACATTTGTCTGTGAGTTTTTTGTCACCTCTTACGACAGGCCGTCGACCGTAGAAATCAGTTTTCTTTCTCCATTCCTGCACGGATGTCTTGCGCAATACCAGAATGATATAATATAGGATCTATTGTTAAATTCATGCAGACTATGCAAATTATAATAATAAAATAGTTTTTTCTTAAGAATCACTACCTGCTCCCACATAAAGTCGGAAACCTCTGAAACGCCGCAAATATTAATAAGACTCTATCTAATGCTATAGAGATCCGGTGCTTATCAGCTCTGATGAGATCATTCGCTGGGTTTGATAGAGGTCTTACGTGACAAGAAGGCTGGGCTGTATTGGGGTCAAAACATTATTAGAGTTGCCATTCAATGTGGAAATGTAGCCAAAATTTTGGGAATTCATGTGTAAATTTGTTTAGTTTCCCGTATTTTGTTTATCAAAGAATTCTCCTTGCCGACGACTATATCAAGGACCGGCATAATTCGGAGAGGCCCGCCCCTTGCTGGGGTGGGCCCACGCCAGCCGGGGTCGCGGAAGAAAAGCTCACGCATATCCCGTGACCCCGGCCCATGGCGTCAGGTGGCACCAAGGGGTTTTAGTGGGTATTCCGGCTTCTCTAGCCGGCGAGTCGCACACTTCCCCGCCGAAGTCTCCCCGGCGGGGGGTCCGCAAATGGATTTCCCCTTGTAAAAAAAAAAGGACCGGCATAATTCATAATTCTTATATTTGCATACAGATTTACTTCTTCAATCCTTGTCGAGAACAATAGTGTTGTCCCAATATAAAAGACTCATGTTCTATATCGCTGTCCAAGCGCTAACTGACAATCGAGATGATAGTCTGTAATGTTGTGATGCCTTAAAGCTGAATTACACGATACAACCAAATTAAATCAATCGTGTTGAAAGGCACAAAATGAAAGAAAAATAAGACATTCAAAGACATCGAATGACGCAATTATATGTTTGCACAAGTCACTTTGGTTATAATAAATAATAATATCAGCCCATAAATGTCCCACTGCTGGGCTCGGGCCTCCCATGATAGGGGAACGGACGTATACCCGCCACGCTTGTCCAAGGCGGCTTGGCAGGTTTGACACATCGGTTATCTCGATGTGCAGGTTGCATCACGATGTTTTCCTTCACCGTTATTAGCACGTGGTAATTGTAAGAATATGCACATTAGATCAGAAAACTGACTAAGTGGTGCATGCGTTCCGGCCAGGATCGAACCCGCGCCCTTTGAGTTTGGGACGCGTGAACTAGCCATTACGCTACCACGACTGATTTTTGTTGGTTTTGTTGGTCAATTTGGTTGTTGCATGCGAATTGGAAGACAGAAATAAACCGCGTAATATCAGCTTTATGCATTCATAAATACTTTTTGGTCTGATTATCATGTCGACTGGTGTTTGCGCTCAGAGGGCTTAGTGCTTTAGCTACGGCCTTATATGAAACACTACAACGATTTGTACCGATGTTTTTATCCTGAGGCCACCATTGTATATACTTATCCGCTATGTATGGTTTCTTCATACCTTAAACAAACTTAAGAGTCCTTATTTTATCTTATAGTGTCAATTATTTCATTATTTAACTGCACAAACTAATTTAATTACACGAGTGGAAATCATAATTAAAAACAAATAATAATTAAAATGATATTCATTGTATTGCGCTTATAAAATACTTAATTCAAACGCTTCATTAAAGAAGAACCAACCGATTCTGGTCTAATTCTTTGTTTAGACTTTAATGAATAAGGAAATCGGTTGGGATCACTTTAATACGCATCTAAACTATAATACGCAGTAAAAATACAAAATTCATTATGACTAGTCCCCGCGCGCCGCGACAGAGTAAATGAATTCAATTATAGCGATACTTAATCAATTAATTGATGATAAACTGAGATTGCTTAAGGAGATCTAAATAACGCTAACAAGTCAACAATAATTCCCACATATTCCCAGAATATACTTAAACAAAGTCTAGTGAATCGTAATCAAATTAATGAGATTGGTGTGATGATTTCAAGGGACAATACGTCCGGTGCATAAACAATAAAGCAAAATGTATTTATTCGTGATTTGGAGGACAATGTAGCAGCGGTGGGCTTTGGGTATGAAACCAATACCGTATGATCCACTCACCTACATAAAGGAAAACTTATTTACGAATTTGCAGAGGATGGCTTCCAATTTTCCATGCCTTAATAACACATGCATGAGGATAACCAACGAGTAGAATTGTGGTTATATAAAAAGCTATACGGAATTATAGTTGATATTAGTAAGCCTTCTGGCTAAGAACCTCAGCCAGAAGGCCCAGCTCGCCATACACAACGCGGTGCTGGTACCTACGCTCACGTATGGAAGCGAGAGTTGGGTATGGAAGAGAGAGCATGAAAGTAGAGTAAACGCGGTTGAGATGCGAGCACTGCGCGAAATCTGCGGAGTGACGCTCGCGGACCGCGTTCGTAATACCGAAGTAAGAAAGAGAGTTGGTCTGAAAGAGAGTGTCGGGGTGAAGGTAAGGAAAGGAATGCTCCGGTGGTTCGGGCATGTCGAAAGAATGCATGATGAAAGAATGACTAAACAGATATATAATGCAAAAGTGGATGGATGCAGAAGTCGTGGAAGGCCACGACACACCTTCCATGATCAAATTGATCGTGTACTAGCGGAGGGTGATGTCAGGAGCCTTAAGAACAGACGAGTGTGCATGACAAGAGTTATGAATGTGAAAGAAGCAAGTGAGGTGTGTAAGAATGGGCCTAAATGGCGCTCTGTTGTTATGTGAAGTTATGTATGTATGTATTAGTAAGGTCAACGGACTTGAAATGAGAATATCTGAGATGACTTATAATTCAAATCTTACTGTACCCTCTGTCTACATTAAAGAATTAGCTGTTTTTGGTGAAACAGTATCCAGATTTCTTTCCTACGTACGGAGAATCAAGTCGGAGACTACTGAGGCCCTCCATAAAGAATCTACTTTTATATCCGTTGCAATCTGTTCTTACAAAAACATTCTAATTTTATGGGGGTTTAATATATTTAATAATTTGCCTGTTGACATAAAAAGTGTTCATTTAAATTTACTTGAAATCAGTCTTCACAATCGGTTACTAAAGCAATGTTTTTACTCGGTGCATGATTATTTTAATTGGAACAAGACATAAATGAGGCTGTATGACATTTATATTGAATTTAATTAATAATAATATGACTTTATTATCTTTTGACATATAACAGTACTCCAATAAGATATGATGATGTTGAAAATTTGTTTGTACTGTTAATTTAAATAATTTACTAATAAATAAATATTAATAAAATTAATAAATCTATCTAGTTACGAAAGCAAGTTTTAATCTTATTTTTGCAAATTATAACATTTAAATCTTACATTTTCCCTTTAAGCCTAAATGGCACTCTGTTGTTCGTGCCTACCCCGCAAGGGAACTGGCGTGAAGTTATGTATGTATGTATGTATTTTCCCTTTAAGACACAGGAAGGGACTAACACCTAAAAAACAGGCTCGGCCTAGTTTAGGTGTTAGTTAACGAAATAACTTAATTATTAAGAAAAGATCTATATTTTGTATTTTTTATTTTTTTTTATTGCAGGAGTTCAGTAGACAGGCAGACGGCCCACTTGATCGAAAGAGGTTACCGTCGCCTATGGACATTTGCAACACCGAAGGTGCTACAAACGTGCTGCTTCTCTCTTAAGGGAGACTGGAACCTGGCCATTAATGCCGGAACACAACTCAATGCTGTTTTGGCGACATACTTTAGACCAGGGGTGGTAGTACCACCTGGCTGTGGGTTGTTAAGTCGCCTCTTACGACAGGCAGCCCGGCCGCAGGAAATTATATTCTTTCTCCCTTCCTGCACGGATAATGTGTATAATTGTATTTGTGACTTTTATATGTAATTTTGGTGTCAATAAATATTATTATTATTTAATTCAATTTTCCGTGGTAACCTCAATAATATTTTATTTATATCTTATATAAGACAATGTAATATCTGCACAGCCTATGGCTGGATATGTGGACTCATATATGTATAATTTAAGACCTGTACAAATTTAATGTACCATGTCATACGCAAATAAATTTTCAATTAATTTCATTTTAATTAACCTATATATCAAAAAAACTATAGATTTGTTAAGGAGACGTGTAAGGAATTGCGAAAGGTCATCTGATAGGTGAATTTGCCAGATTATTAAGATAAAGAAGGAAACAAATATCTTATTCACTTAACAATTCTGAGTAATTGACCCAACAATAAGGCCAGATATAAGGTCATTCTCAAAAAGGCTTTTCCTTATCCGACAGGAATATTAAAAATAAAAAAGATGATGTGCGTTGCGCCTGACAGAAGTGATAATTTAAACTAATCTAACGTGAGAGAAAGGGAAGCCAGACAGACTGGCGCCGTAACGCGTTACGTAACGAAGCGGTTTACCTTCCCATAACAAGTTATCACTTTAAACAACTCGTTTATGAAGTCTTTTATTTAGATCTTACTCTTAATGAATTTTTTTAATTTTTTTTTATTGCAGTAGTTCAGCAGACAGGCAGACGGCCCACTTGATGGAAAACGGTTACCATCGCCTATGGACATTTGGAACACCAAAGGTGCTACAAATGCGCTGCTGCTCTCTTAAAGGAGACTGGAACCTGGTAACTAATGCCGGAACACAACACAAGGTTGTTATGGCGACATAGTTTAGACCAGGGGTGGTAGCCATCCAGTCGGGCAAATGCCCTACCACCTGGCTGTGGGTTGTTTAGTCGCCTCTTACGACAGGCCGCCCCAACGCAGGAAATTGTATTCTTTCTCCGTTTCTGCACGCATGAAAATCACATGTTTATAAATTATCTAAATAAATTTTTAAGTGAATTAAGATGACGCAAATTCACTAAGTTCAAATCGGTCCAGCCGAAATATTTAATCAGACTCTTGTATGGTTAAGTATATCCTGAAATGAACTGAGAATATGTAACCACGCCTTACCAGTCAACGTCTAAAACTAATGGAATGGGAGAGCAGTCTATCGCGGTGGCACCTCCCTGGGCGGGGGGCTTCTGTATTTGGCTTTGATGTGCAGAAATGGCTTTTTGGCGGAGTGGTCGTCGGCGATGCTGGCGGCTAACGACAGCCGGATGCTTTCCTCTATGGCGGCCTGCGTCATCGCTCCGTTGATCGACACGCTTTTTATCATAGGCTTCCCGAATTCCGGCGTATTTGCCAGACTCATGCTCCTGGTTTTTTTCGCAAACCCGTTCGCGATTGTCTTTCTGGGCTCATTCACAGGTGTGGAAGCCAGGCTCTGACTGCGAGTTTTCCTTGCAGCGGGCTCCGTTGGAGTCGACGCGGCGCTGATGCTTCTACTCTTCGCCTGAATCCCCTTGCCTGTCCCAGATAACACCTTCCCATTCTGCCCGTGCAAACTCATGCTCCTTAATTTCTTGTTTGCGTTCACCAGGTTGGTGGACGTGAGTGATTTTCTGTACTCTACTGGTGTTCTAGAGGATCTACCAGTCGGTGTGTTCGGTGTGCTTAAGCTAGGTGCCGAATGCTTTCTCGTGATTGGTGCGGGGTTTTTGAGGGTGCGCCCGTCCACTGAATCCTGGAGCGGTAGGGTCAGAGCCGATCTCAGATTCCTGGATTTATTAGGCGTGGAGGTCCTAACCCCGTCCGGAATCGGGGAGTTTTTGCCACTGCTGGCCTTGCTCGATGCGCGCGTGCTCCTACCGCTCTTTAATTCGGGCGAGGCTTTGCCGCTAATGGAGGAAGCTTTGCTATCTACCGGGGAAGCAGTGCCGGCCAGAGATGGCTCTTTGGTGAGCGACGCCTTGCTACTGGCGGGTGAGACGCTCGCCTTGCGGATGGGTGACAGTTTATTAATGTCGTCCTGGTCGGACTGGATGGGCACAGGGAGCACGCTGCCCTTGCGGCCCTGGGTCACGAGGCGCACCTGGCAGGGCTCGTGGCGCGACAGGAAGTGCTCGAGCGTGTCCCAGCCGCCGCCGACGCGGACCATCATGTGCCGACCTTTCAGCAACTGTAACAAAGTCACACGCCTAATTAAGAAATACTAGTGGTACCCGTCAGAATTCGACCAGAATAATTAATTTAAATTATAAGTTTGAACATTATTAAGGTTCTGTTGTCAAAGACTACACTTCTATAATCACAGATTTCGCCAAGGCTACACTCTTAATTTGACTTTAACAATAAACAAAAGAATGTGTGCAATGTTTTTTTTTTTAATGATTTAATGTATTTTTTATGCGTAATTTTTAAAAAATATTAGCATTCTGCACTCCTTCTCTATATAAACTATAAGTGTGCGAAATTTCACACTCCTCCGTCCGCGCAATTTTCGTAAAAAGGGGTACAAACCTTTTGCTGAGTTTTTGCTTCACGTAATTTATATATAGATTCTGTTATTATTTTATATGTAAACTCAAAAAACGATTGGATTAAGGTTTTAAACCCTATTATTGTCTACATCAATATATGTATAAACAAGACGCCTAACATTTTTGAAGTTTCCTTGCTTGATTTTTAATGTTTAATGCTCGTCTTTTTAAGGTATTCAGATTTATTTTGAATGTAATTTTTTTTATAACATCAACCGTTTTGTGAAAACCACAGCTATGAATTCGTCACGCATTCTCCTTTGTGGTGAAAACTTTAAACAAATTCTTAAATTTTTCGTGCTAAGAAAAAACTAACAGCATGTATATTGATGTTGATAAAGGCTTATTACTCACTCGAATGAAAACGTTTCTTCCGGCGATGTTGTAACGCCCTTCTCCTACTTTCTTAACCTTCAGTAGTTTGGAACATTTGCCGGAATTGCAGCTGCAGCCACGTTCCATGAGACGGGTCACCAGTTGCACCTGAACATGGTAAAATAAAAAAATATAACTTACTTATTAAAAACATTTTTTTTTATTGCAGGAGATCAGCAGCCAGGCAAACGGCCCGCTTGATGGAAAGCGGTTACCATCGCCTATGGACATTTGCAACACCAAAGTTGCTACAAATGCGCTGCTGCTCTCTTAAAGGATACTGGAACCTGGTCACTAATGCCGGAACACAACTCAAGGTTGTTATGGCGACACACTTTAGACCAGGGGTGGTAGCCATCCAGTCGGGCGAATGCCCTACCACGTGGCTGTGGGTTTGTTTGTTGTGGTTTGTTTTCGCCTCTTACGACAGGCCGCCGAGCCGCAGGAAATTGTATTCTTTCTCCGTTCCTGCACGGATAAAAAAATTAAGATAGGAAAACATTTTTTAACCATTATCTTAGAACTTATTTTAAGTTCTGAAAACAAATTCCAGTCACTACGTGATGACTGTAAACAGAATACACAATTTTTTATTTTTTTATTAATCTTTGTTTTTGTTTGAAGCAGATTGACGGGTGTAAAACATCGATAACCCTTATGCGTAGATCTCACGTGTTTTTCCTTCATCGTCGTCATGTGGTAATAGTGATGGTAGATAAATAGATGATGAATGTGCTATGTCAAGATTAGATTCCGCGTCTTTTGCATAATACACAAGTGCTATAGCCGCTGAGAAATCACTTCCATACCTACTGTTGGCAACACCGACAATCAATATTGACATTGTCACATAACCTTTCTCGTGTACTAAAATCGTGTAAGTTTAAATCAATAGGTGCTGCAGCTTATACTCTCTCCTTACAAGTTTTGATCGGCTCATGTCCCGATCACCTGTAAAATCCTAAATATAACTTCAAAATCTTACCCTCTTATCAAGTTCATTGGTAGGCTTGAGAGGTACATCCGAGTCGGTGCTGGCCACTGTACCATCAGACTTCGTGCTCTCAGCGTCAGTGTTGTCAGGCACCGCTATTAGTGCTGTAAAGGAAAATATATTGTCTTAATTCTGTTTATGAAAAATATTCGATTATGTATGATGTGAGAGGTAGAGGTTAAATGATACTTCAGATGGCATAGAGAAGTATTCACTGTCGAGTGCTCATGTGAACACTGAAGGGAACTAATTTATTTTGGAGTAACCTTAAGTACAAATATTAACAAGTTGTACTGCTCGTATAATAGATAGCACGTTGTGTGAGCGGGACGGATGATGTGCGGGCGAGATAGAGCAACTATTAATACGTGCGCTCCCGCGTTGTGCGTGCCAGTACCAGTGTTGCCGATTTGGCATTTTTAATGCTAAATTGGGAATATTTTTAAACCTGTTGGCTTAAAAAAATGAGCTTTAGCATATTGCATATTTTAGCATTTTCTGAAATTTTTGTCTTTCAAATTTTAAATACTATTGATGGCAATTTTTTTATTTGATTGACTTATTGTTAACACCTTTGTAAGGTATTTACTCTGTGCAAAAGATTGATAAACCCACAGACAATTTTTTTTTTTTAATATTTAGTGGATATGGTAACTCTGTTATGAATTAGGGACTTTCCCGAATACAGAATAGTAAAAGATTTTGTTTACATTCGCATTCGGATCTTAGAAGACTTTCAAGTGCAAGTTGATTCCGATACTTGTATTGTGATAGCTTTAAAATAAACGTTTGTTCTTATGTCCTGTTTGTGCTTGAAAAGTAGTTTTCGATTGACTCTGGAGAGATACCATATGCCTCCAAAATATGAACAACATTATCGAGAAGAGTGGGAGAAGATGAGCGAGGTTAAACACTGGCTAACACGAGCTAAAGAAGATTCGACCAAAGTTATCACAAAACGGCTGGCCCGGATCAGCCCGCGCGCGGTTAGGACGGCAGGCTGGCAGGCACGGACAGACAGACACAGACGGCGGCGTCTCAGGCGCCGCCAATCAAGATCTCTCCACGTCCCTGCGAGGGACGTTAGGAGGCATAGCCCCCCCACAGGATAGACTAGGCGTGTTGCTGGGAAGTTTCTTTCGCCGTTTCTTCTCTCCCAGCCATAACACGTTACGAAACGGCAGTAAGATAGCGTAGGCCGCCGCGAACCGCCGATCCCGGCCCGCCGGGATCCTTCCCCTCGGGCTTTATATTACCCGTCGCCCGTTCTCAATTAGTGCTTTGTGTCGCCCTATGGTGGGCATCATTAAATTCATCCCCCTCTCATGGCAACAGTCCAGCCGAGGTAAAACTCCTTAGGGAGCTCCCTCGAGCAAGTTGCCCCCCCGGGCTCGAGCGCCTTCGCTTCGCGAAGGCACTCGCCCCAAAAAGCCCGGTGAAGTTGTAAGGTCTTCGGACCAACAACATAAAGTCAAGTCCAATAAAAAAAAAATCGACCAAAGCTTACTGAAAATACTGTAAGTGCAACATTATAGCCAAAGTATAGAGTCGATTGTGATGCCAATGACTATTGATTTTGAAGTTGGCCCTTCAACATTACAAGCACAAGCTCACGACGATGATGATATTGATGATCTACAAATATTATTTCATTTATCTTCATGATTAAATATACTTAAAAATTGCACTGCGTTTTTAATTACACTACCTACTTGCAATTATTTTCATTTTTAATTCATTTAAACAAGACTTGGTATTTGGCATTTTTATTAGCATATTAAAGTTTGATCTAGCACATTTTAGCATTATCACCGCCAAAGTCTAGCATTTTTTCCATTTACAAAACGGCAACACAGGCCAGTACTGCTGCCAGTAGTTCGTTGTCCGCTGCGATGATTAGACGGATGCAGCTCCCATAATTACAATTGTCTAATCAAGCAAAGTTGGAATTCAAAAAAAGGATAGCAATACATTCTTACCCACCAAAGCAATAGGGGAATGACAATTGAAATCAATTGAAATACTTTAAGTCATCTTACAAAACGTCGCAACCAGATTTCGTACGAGAATACAAACTTATGACGTAGGATTGTGCAAGTAAAATAATGCATTAATTCTCGTTTAAACAGTAATAAAAAATATTTCTATCACCATATTTGAAAAGATGATAAGATATTCGGTATCCGATCATATTCGATTCGATTAATCGATATTATGCGCAATATACATACAGGTATGTTACAACATAGACAAGCATGAGTTATATTTTTATGTTTTTGGAGTTTTTGGCGGGAACTGACACGAGATGTTGTGCTGTGCAGTTTTATTATCTAAAAATGTGTAAAATTACTCTAAAATGAACAATAATTGTAGGATATTGATAGTTTTTGAGTAGTAATTATGTGTTTTATGAGAAATATGAACTGTATAGTCAAATGTGGCCTTTTGAGTTGTCACAAGAACTCCGATGTATGGCACAAGCTGATTACCTACAGTTCAGCTGTGCTACACATAGTCTTAAGAAAATGAAGAAACTATATTGTAAACTAAGATCTGGCTTAAAGGCCTAGCTGCCAAGCCATAAACATAAATAAAAAAATAAAAAAAATATGTTTTTTATTTAAATCATAAAGTTAATAAAATATTTATAATGTTTATTCTATGATACGTATATATTATAAGTTACAAATTAAATAGTTTTTAAATTAACCTCATTAAAATATTCGGATCGCTTTAGTTTTACGCCAAAAGGAAGGTTTGCACTGAAAGTCACCGTTGTGTCTAGAACCGTACTATAATATATAGCTATATTTCGGGTCAGCGTATATATATACTGTTGAAGAAATATATAGTACGCAAAAATACTATATTTTCAACACCGAACGAAATCTAACAAACAAATATTTATTTTAAAAAATAATTAACGCGCCTTTTCATTAAATTTTGAGTGAGGCGAGTTCGTGTAACCGAATTCCGGACTCCGAACGCATCTACAATCTTTTGTCTTTGGCTCCCACTGATCTCTATTCTCTATACTAACTGGAGGCGCTGGCAGCACGTCAAAGTTGTCAATATCAAATTGACAACATCGAAATCATTTGATTTCATTGAATAATTGAATGTAATAAAGCATATGACACTTTTATTTCAGACAAAGCATTGTTGAAAAATGCAAGAAGTGCAAAGAAATATAGTTTTTATAAAAATAAATAAGTAACAAATATATCTTTGTCTATTTTTAATTTTTTTACTATATTTTTTATAACTTATTTTGAAAAATACTGTATTTCGTTGAGAAAATGTTGTCAACCCTAGTTGTGTCGGATATTATGTCTGCACAGTAATAAGCTGAGTGCAAACCTTGTTTGCTGAAAATGCGGCGTACAAATTCTCAAAATATGTTTTTTTTTTAAGTACGTCATTATTTCTTCAAATAATTTTTTTCATCCTTTTATATTATTTTAGCACCAATTTCTTTTAATGAAAATAACGTTACAATTTATTCTAATATTTATGTTCACATCCCTATTACCGCAATCATACAACTAAATGGCTCATTAAATTAAAGACCATGCAAAATTAAAGACTATAACAGAATTTGTAAACTTCTATGACTCTTGTTGTCTGTTGGAGTTAGTAGAGGACTGATATCTTACTTATAAAAAAAGTCTTTCTTTTGTGATTATTTTGTTATTCTATAATATTTTCTTAAGTTTTCGCGACTTGTATACATAATAAAACTACGTTTTAACGGTTTTAAGCGCGGTATTTTTATTTGATTTTGGCTTTTCTGACGTTTCGGCTACTTTTCAGTGGCCGTGATCACGGAAGACAAAGAAGTTAAGTGTCAACGAGTATTGTTAAAGTTTTATTTAGCCTACCGCCAACTAGTTAATTTTAATTTTGTTTATGGTTATTATTTACTCTATGGGAGCCTAATCTAATTTACTACCGCTTCGCAACATGTTATGGCTTGAAGAGAAGAAGCGGCGCAAGAAACTCTTCAGCAAACATGCCTAGCTCTAATAATTTTATATAATATTAAAATGGGTGGAAGGAAAAATAAAAGTAAATAATAACCATAAACAAAATAAAAATTAAATAATTAAAATTAACAAGTTGGCGGTAGGTAAAACTTTAACAATACTTGTTGACACTTGACACCTTTGTCTTCCGTGATCACGGCCACTGAAAAGTGGCCGAAACGTTGGAAAAACCAAAATCAATCAAAATTACCGCGCTTAAAACCGTTAAAACGTAATTTTATTGTTATTCTATGTTTAAACATTTGGTTTGGAGGATCGTTCCACTGAAATAATGAACGGAACAGTAGGTGATTTTAAAATTGATTTCATAAGTACTTACTGTCATCAGCATTTGAAGAAACTGGCTCTGACAAAGGTCTGTAATATAAAACAGAAATGATTTTTCAGAGACGGATTCTCTGTTGATTCAAATGTAATGACGAGTAAATTAAGTTAACATCGTGTAGCGTAGGAAGTCTTCAATGAAGCACCCTTTTGTTTGAAATATGCGTATATTTAAATATTATGTGATTATACAATACTTTTTTGCGCGTACAAGTTTTTGTCGTCGTTCCGTTCTTGAATTTTCGAATATTGGCGGTTGGCCGTAGACAATGAGCGTTTGTCATAGGCAATTTTGATATTGTGTGTACACACCGGCGCGAGCGTATTGATATCATACTCGGCTGGACCGGTGTGTACCTTCCTGTTGTAAATCGTGCCGCGACACATTGTTTAATAATAATCTGCTAAAATGAAAACACACATATCCCAAAGCTAAGAAAGTCATACTTTTGTTATGGGTAATATAATGAAACATTCCCAGGCCAATCCTAGACATCCGGACCATAAGAAACAACTGAAAGTTCGTTTACAAAATTTACTATGCCAGGAATCGAACCCGGATCTTCTGCTTTCCAGAAAGCAAGGCTGGTAAATGCTTAGCCCACTTTATCACGGATTCACCGTCATTATTTATTTGTATTTTCGATTAACTGTGTTGTTCCAGCTGCAGAATTCACTAACATGACTGAATTTCGAGGGTTAGAAGTCTGAACTTTGAGAGTTAGGAGAATTTAAATGTTAGTATATCACTCACTTATCTCCTTCTGGCACCGGCGTGATATCCCTGAACTGCCAAGCCGTACTGGATAAGGCTGAATCCAGCCCGGAGTCGCGTTCCTCCATCGCGATCTCCTTCTCGAGTTGCACCAATCCTGGTGGTTCCAGGTTGAATTTGGTTGCCAAGCGGGCCACTTCCAACAGGCAGAGGATCACTTGACGCGGCTGGTTATGAAGGACTGTAATAATAAAATCGAGCGAGAGTAGCTATTAATAACGTTCAAGCATTAAGTAATATTTTCACAGTTAACTTAAGAATACATTAAGGTGCAAGCAATCAGTGTTTATTATTAAATGTTGAACTATGGTTTTCAAGTTATGGTACCGCCATCTCTTGTTCAAACCACAATACACATTCTTAATACATACATATACCTTCTCTTTTTGTGTAATAGTATGTATGTACATCTATCTCTGTTCCCCCAATTTTGCCTTGGTACATGGAGGACGTCGCCATTTTGTCGTCGGATTCGTTTGTGGTGTTAAAAAGGCAGACATGTGAAAAATAATAAGATTTTTGGCAAGTGCAGTGAGTTGTTGAAATAAACAAAATGGCGGCCGCCTTAAAAAGCGATTGTTATTGCTTGAATAATTGGTTTACGGGGTTTCACTTATCAGCCTCGGATCTAGGAGGGGACGGGCAAGCCGGGACCCATGCCTCGGGTGGCCAATTAAGAGGGCGGTAAATTCAAACTTCGCAGACAAATACACAAATCATCATTAACGCAACTTTGACCACTGAGACATCCAGTACTTTAAGCACATAAATAAGTTTTCGCGGGGCGCGTTGGCGTAGATTAGAAACCACAGAGGCCCGTGTGTCCATCAGTGATGACGATGATTATGGCAAAAATATAGGCGAGCGACGGCGGTATTATGCAATTTTTGCCCCCCCTCGTAAAAATTCAAGATCCAGGGCTGGCCCTACACCTATATACCGAACGAGAGCTCTCTAAATATTCTAGTTTCCCTAATTGTTAAGCTTACCAAGGTCGTCACTTTCAAACAGCAAGTTCTCGTGGACCCCGAGCTCTCGGCAGAATGTGATGAAATTCTCCGTGTTGTCACGTGAAAAGAAGCTGCGGCGAGCTGCCCGTTGCCAGCAACGCCCTCTGATTTGCGGCACCGGCTGACCGATAGAAAACATACTTTATTAAATTCCTTCAAGGCCGCGGAAAGTCTTTGACGACCACCTTGGCGTTATGGGTGTTCATAGCCAGCAACGATAACCACTTTCGAGTGGCCGTCTGTCTGGTTACAGCCATTTAAAACAATAGTTTTACCCTGAAGTTGCGTTGTACATTAATTTTTGAATAGAATTCAACAAAATTAAATTGTATAATTACATATATTCGAATACAATGCAAGAAAACTTAACTTATTTGTATTGTATTCTACTCATAGTCCGTCAAGACTATAAGTAGAATACTGAGCCTAGATCACCGTCTTCTATGGGTAAGGTGCCCAGAAAGCTGGCTACGTTTCCTCGTTGGATCGCCATCTTGATCCGGGAGTATTTTCAACAAAATTGTTTTTGACTTAAAAGAATTATAACTTTGGAAATTATTTCGGAATAGCATCGTGTTCTCATTATTAGCAACGTTATCTTCTTGAATTACTACCAAGATAGGCATCTGTCTCTTTTTAACAATATCTATTATATAACTAATTTGAAGACATCGTATTCATATAAATGTGACACACATTGTGTCTGTGCAGAAACGGAGAAAGAATACTAATGTCGTAAGAGACGACAAAACAACTCATATTAGGGCATTTGACTGTCTGGACTGCTACCCCTCCTGTTCTAGAATACGCCGCCATAACATCCAAGAATTGTGTTCTGGCATTCATGGCCAGGTTCCAGTCTCCTCTTCGTGGCTCTCAGCATGGATAGCATCATAGTTGTTGCAATCGTTCATAGTTCACCTATGTAACCACTTTCAATCAAGTGAGCCGTCAGTCTGTTTGCTTTAATCCAGCAATAAAAAACACATCATCAAAAAATAATAAAAATGATGACAGGCAAAAATGAATAGTTTAACTTACTCCAACGATGAGGCCTTGATCGAGCGCCTCCCGAGCTCGATCGTGGATGACGGCTGCTAGTTGGCACAACTCAACGCCATTATCCAGGACATCCAGAAAGTTCTCTCCACTTAGATATGTTATACCTGAAAGAAGACTTACCATTTATTTCAAATTTAAATCCAAAAGTTTTTATTCAAAATAAGTTCTACTGCAGAACATTTTTTGAAGGTCATACATATAAGTTAAAATTTAAATTTACTTCCTATTCTATGTATACCGCTTCGCAACGAGAAACTCCCTAGCAACACATACATACATTCATAACTTCACGCCAGTTCCCTTGCGGGGTAGGCACGAACAGCAGAGCGCCATTTAGGCTTATTCTTACACACACACACCTCACTTGGTTCTTTGACATTCATACGTCTAGCAACACGTCTAGATAAAAATTGTTTTTCTTTGTATTTCTCATTCAATTTATATCTCAGGCTCTTTTTTTATAAGTTTTATACAGAATTACTTCTTGAAGAAGTAATGGAGTTGTAGCAAACAGTGAATACCTTCACCGTTGTTAGAACGTGGTAATTATAATAATATGCATATTAGGTCAGAAAACTGTCTTAGTACTACATGCGTTCCGGTCAGGATTCGAACCCGCGCCCTTTAAAGTCGGGACGCGTGCGCTAGCCATTACACTACCACGATTTCAGATGATGCTGACTGGTTAAATTTTTCCATACAAGTTATGTCAATTTTCTACTAATGGCAACGTGAAATAAAATAAAATCTTTCGATGAGCAAAACTTGTTAGACAATGATGTCTAGGATAAAGATTTCTTACAAATTGTCCTCAGACGCGTATCAATTCACGTGAAAGCGCATTATCTCCTTAGACCTTTGACTGCGCCGAGATCAAAGAGACCCACGCGACGGCCACAATAATAAAATTACTACCAAAAGGGGCATGCGGACTTTCACAAGCGGACCGCCGAGCCCATAGAACCTGATCGTACTCTCATGACCTACGCCCTTGGAGATCTAACCGATCGCTGTATCCTTTTGATAGCCTAGTACTTTTCCTGTTTACCTTCTTTACTTTCGTGACCAGTCTACCCAATAATCTATTTATAATAAATCTGTAAAATGATTTGACTTTGTTTGTAGAAAACGTATAAAAATTTGTAAAAATTAAGGCGGCTAAATAGGCCCAGGAGATTCCTAAAATGCATTTTTAGAATTTTGTCCGTCTGTCTCTTAGCTCATTACATACATACATACATACATAGCTTCACGCCAGTTCCCTTTCGGGGTAGGCACGGACAACAGAGCGCCATTTAGGCCCATTCTTACACACCTCACTTGCTTCTTTGACATTCATAACTCTTGTTTGTCATGCACACTCATCTGTTCTTAAGGCTCCTGACATCACCCTCCGTTAGTACACGATCAATTTCATCATGGAAGGTGTGTCGTGGCCTTCCACGACTTCTGCATCCATCCACTTTTGCATTGTATATCTGTTTAGTCATTCTTTCATCATGCAATCTTTCCACATTCCTGAACCACCCCGACACTCTCTTTCAAACCAACTCTCTTTCTTACTTCGGTATTACGAACGCGATCCGCGAGCGTCACTCCGCAGATTTTGCGCAGTGCTCGCATCTCAACCGCGTTTACTCTACTTTCATGCTCTCTCTTCCATACCCAACTCTCGCTTCCATACGTGAGCGTAGGTACCAGAACCGCGTTGTGTATGGCGAGCTGGGCCTTCTGGCTGAGGTTCTTAGCGCCTAGAAGTTTACCTAACGCTCCATTCAAACTATTCCCCAAATTCACTCTTCTTTCTATATCAGTGGTGTACCTTCCATCACTGCTAAAAGCACATCCAAGATATACAAACTCATTCACTTGCTCCAGCATAACATCATCGACCATTATCCTTGCATTCGTTCTGGTTTCTTCTCTTTCGAACACCATAACCTTTGTTTTCTTCGCATTCAAATGTAAGCCTCTCGCCTGACAGGCATCTTTCATCTTTCGATCGTTTACTTACTGCAAAACGGATCGTTTGTTTTAAAACATGATTGATTAAAATCCATATAAATTTCGATTCCAAAATTATGAAAAAACAAGTCGAATATAAACAAAAAAGCATATAAATCTTCAAAGGTTCAGCCGTCTCGCCGAATAAGTCAACCGCTTTAATATTTGACGCTCATGAATTATGGAAGCGTAAATGCAATGCTACTCCAGTGTACACTAGCATTTGCCGGTAATTTGCAGCGAAATTTTAAAATACGATATAATTCTCTGGATTTGTGTAAATATGCCGATTTCTTTTTAACATTTGCCTTTGTTTCCTAAGGCAGAGATATGATTAAATGTAAACCTAACAAAACAATAGGAAAACGTTGTTTTTAAATCGCGAAGCTGACATACGAGAAGAATACACAGCTCTTGGTCACCGTCATGGAACGTGATTACTGTCGCCTATAGATATTTGCTACACCAGGCGCGAAAGCAACGCGTTGACAGCCTTTATCACTAGATAAAGAGGAGTGGGTATAGGAGGATGAGATTAAGGGATCGGACAGGAGGATTGGGATAGGATATGGGATTGAAATAGGGGAAGAAGAAAGTGAGCCATCAGAATTCTCACCATCACACGAAACACGATTAGCACAGGCTAACGCCAATATTCTGTGTTCGCCTGGTATCACACAGGTCGATCCATCCCTAACAGCTGTTATGATATTGCTCCCATTTTAGGCTACTACGGCATACTGTTAACGTTCTTCAATAAACGAATTGTCTAAATTAAAGTTATTTTTCAAATCGACTTAAATTTCCAAAATTATCACATCTTTACTGTTTGTATTTATGTCTTGTGTGTGTAAAATGTTGCACTTAAAGGTTTTGAGAAAACTAATAAAGTAAACACAAGGATGCACCGTAATGCAACAGTAAGTCAGTGCGCAATGAATTAATTAATATGTGCAACTGGTAGCTCGGACAATGCCGAAGCCAGCTCGCCGGCTTTAGGAGACCTGTAACTATCTGCCTTATGCCAGCTTTTATACACATCGAGCGACTGGTCCCTGGAAAATCAGTCACTGTCAGCGGCGATCGTTTAATAAGTTGATTCTAAAGTCCCTGTTTTAACTAGGAGACATTTGCCCCGGACTTTATCACCCGACACGAAATTTACGTGTCATGAAATATGTCGCAAGTCGACACTCGCGACGACACTTATGATTTGATACGAATTTCGTGACTAGCAACAGTTGCCTGACGAACTTTGCTTAATGAGAGCACGTGTTGGTATGTTTTCCAATCGATTTTAGTAAATACTACTCCTCGGATAAAGTCTCGATCAGATCGGATAATGTAGAAGAGAAGGCAAATATCAAGCGAATTTACCCCACAAAGTTGCAGAGACACATAATTATGTATCACACGTTTGTTATGCAATATATATACATCTACACACACGATTTTTACACTCAATTACATTATCTTATGATGTTTATAAGTTTTAGATAACTTAAGGAACATTTAAAGTTAGATATTAAAGTAGAGTATATTTTAAATGAAGCATCTAAACACACAATTTAATTAAAATATTGTTCAAACATTTATCTTATTACAAAAAACAAGACATATAGGCGCTTCAGTTATTCAATTGTCGCCAACTTCATAGTTTGGTCCAGTGATTCCAATATTCCATCGCCTAGTGTAAAACAGCTCTTAATATTAAAAGGAGGACCACCATAGTAGAATTTTATTTATAGAACCGTACTATGTGAATAGATTTGCATTCCAATAATATGTAGAACATCTTTATTATTCTTATGTATTGTGAACATGTAAGATTGCAAATAAGCGTGGAATCCGTGTCAGTGCTGACCAAGTTAATTAAGTATTCCCCGTTCGCAATAACTTAACGCACAGGGCACCCAAATTCTAAAAATTAACATCACTTAATATTATGTTATAAATAGAGATTATTACGAAACGTGAATTATTCTTAATTTTTGTTGGAATTTTCTAGTAATTATCACGATTTTAGGTGTTTTTGATTCTAGGTTTAGGTGTTAATATTTTTGATTGTTGGTAACCCTGCGCTTCAAGTTATCGTGAACGGAGTATAAACCGATAGTTTTATTCGACAATCGGCAGACAAACACACATTGTACATCCCCTAGCTAAGCAGTTACGCTTGTGTTATGAGTAATATACCACGGACCATTCTTAGGCCAATCCCAGACACCCAGACCATAAATATGTAACAGAAAGTTTAGTAAGAAATTTAGTATAATCGAACCGGGAGCATCTGCGTTGCAGTATAATGAGTTTGTCAATTGGCGCGAGTTGATTTTGGCTGCCCGTGGCGGCCATTTTGTTTTGGTGACATCTGTCAAATTGCAATATCTTGTTTATTATTAAGTTACTTATGTCAAATCACCATGGCAAGTTACACGATTGAACAGCACGTTCAAATGATAACACTTTTTAATATTTTTTATTTAACTAAGATAAAAAACCGAATTCGAAGTAAAAGCCAAAAAATAAACATTTAACCGCGTTCTTTGTACAACTTCTTAGTGATTCTTCTTCGCTGGGTTGTCTCTACACGCACAACTATCCACGCACTGTCCCGACAATAAGATGTCTCACTCACAATACCGTCGCCGATATTGCGTAGACCACCTTCTGCTACTGCAGTGCTCACCTCCGAATTTACCGCGCGTAGCTCGCTTCTGGATCTCTTTTTAAACTATGCTAAACTCCTCCTTCACTCCAATACCCACTAAACTTGTCTCTATCTTCTATTAAATTTCTCTTCCTACTCTCTCGTATTGCACTTGTCGCTTCGCTGTCTTCAACTGGACTCTCTATTTTAGAATTTTGATCTTCATTTCTTTATTCTTTTGTTCATCATTAATCCCTTTCTAAAATGTATCTGTCCTTGTCTTCTTCTTCTGGAGTATTCTACATTTTTCTGAAATACCTTAAACCAACTAGAGCGTTCCACAGTCGCTCGCCACAATATTAATTTTATCGTTTAACATCTGCCATGGTAGCATTTTATCAGCCTATTTCATCTCCCACACACAGACGAATATAAATTTTAAGCTTGCAGTTTGATTTGTTTGAATAATGAACTATATTTGTAAAATCTGTCGTGATGAGCATTTATCGATTGACAGCTACCAACGGGACTTAGGTATTGAAAATATTAATCAGTAAGGCTTCACGTAATGGATAACAATGCATACTCATGTCAAAAGATACTGCGGTAAATTTTTATTCATAAATTAAAGCAACGGGTTATTGAATATAATGTTCACAGGCGAATTCAGAACCTCCTTTTTTGAAGTATTTAAAAATAGATAGTCTAATTACAGACTGTTTTTGGCATCCTAAAACATATGGCAGCTAATATGTATTTATAGGAGATGTCATTAAACTATAGTTGTAATTAATCATGTTAGAATTTAATAGATTTTTTGATTGCTGGAGTTAAGCAGCAGGCTGACGGTCCAACGGTGATGAAAAGTGGTTACCATCGCCTATGGACATTTGCAACACCAAAGTTGCTACAAATGCGCTGCTGCTCTCTTAAAGGAGACTGGAACCTGGTCACTAATGCCGGAACACAACTCAAGGTTGTTATGGCGACATACTTTAGATCAGGGGTGGTAGTCATCCAGTCGGGCAAATGCCCTACCACCTGGCTGTGGGTTGTTAAGTCGCCTCTTACGGCTGGCCGCCCGGCCGCAGGAAATTGTATTCTTTCTCCGTTCCTACACGAATATAAATGGTGCTACTAATGTGCTGCCGGACTCATAGATGGGGCTGGAACCTGGCCACTAATGCCGGAACACGACTCAAGGTTGTTTGGCGGCATGCTGGAGAAAGAATACAAATTCCTGCGGCAGGGCGGCATGTCGTAAGATTTTAGACTGCGACTTTAAACTTTACGAGAGCAGTAACACATTGGTAGCACAATGTCTATAGACAATGGTAACTGCTTTCCACCAAGTGGGCCGTCTGCCTGTCTGCTGAACTCATGCAATAAAAAACAATTGTATACGATTTATAACTTTGAATGTTGTGAAAATAAGTATTATTATGAAAACCTTGTTCCCACGAACGGTCGCTGTTTAAAGATGGCGCAAGTTGAGATTACGGAAATACTTTGATTTTGGCGTAGAAATATAAAAAGGGCCGTTGTGTGTTAGGAACGATTATTCTAACGCTCCCTATGTATCTGTAAAGGTCAAACCTAAGTGTAAAGTTGATTATTGGAATTATTTTTAGCAGACGGAAAGTGCAATAAAGTGTTGATATCGTACATTGTATATTTCTGAAGTTCGACGTAGGTCACTGCCAGATATAAACATGCCTAGAAGGCTGGCAGCATTACCATGCTGAATGACAAAGCTGTATCGCAAAGTATGAACTAGACCTTTTGTTATGAGTAAGCTCATTGTAAATGAGTTGTTTATATATTTAGTTTCAATACTTTTTAATAAATGACAGCCCCGGATCTTGACTTTTTTCGAAGGGGGGCAAAAACTGAAAAATTCCTCCCCCGCTCGCCTATATTTTTAGCTTTAGCTTTAGCATCATCATCATTTCAACCAATGCAAAAGTGGATGGATGCAGAAGTCGTGGAAGTCCACGACACACCTTCCATGATCAAATTAATCGTGTACTAGCAGAAGGTGATGTCAGGAGCCTTAAGAACAGACGAGCGTGCATGACAAGAGCTATGAATGTCAAAGAAGCGAGTGAGGTGTGTAAGAACAAGCCTGAATGGCGCTCTGTTGTTCGTGCCTACCCCGCAAGGGAACTGTCATGAAACTATGTATGTATGTATGTATGTATCATTTCAACCATTAGACGCCCATTGATGGACATAGGCCTCCCAGAAAGAATACTACAATGAGCGCTCTAGCGCTGCTCTGTGGTTTTTAATCTACGCCTATGGGCCCCGCGAATAGTAACTTATGTGCTTAAATTACAAGAGTGAGTGGTCAAAGTGGCGTTAATGATGAGTTATGTATTTATTTGAAAAGTTTTAATTTGCCGCCCTTTGGATTGCCCTAAAGATCCGGTGCCGATAAGTGTATGACGGTAAATATATTATGCATTAAAAAAAATGTGTTTAAAATCGCTAGATCTTTTAATTTGCGCCTAGCTTATTATTATACTAAATAAATATTCTAAGCAATACACCTGGACCGTTACATTTCTGAACTAGGACCAAATTCAGAACAATGCGGTGATCATTTATTATGAATTATGAATATTATGACACATTACGAATATTTTAAGAACATATTTAATTTATTTATAATTGTTATTCTAAATCGCATTAATGATCGAGAATGCGAGAAAAGAATAGGAGAACCTATTTCATATTTTCGCGAGGTTCTCGTAAAATAATCGCCAGGTTCTAGCCAAATTGTCGCGAGGTTCTATCTCATTTACTGGTAAGTACTATCTGTCTATAATTATACCAGATCAAAGATAATCTGTACCGGATTTTTGTGATTTTTCAAAGGTGTAGGAACATTTACATTGATCTCCAATTATGGCATTGTAACTATGGTGTTTGTTGACCGTTCCTAGTAGACAAAGTGGCGTGCAAAGACTAACCAATGTGATAAAAATAAGGTAATTATATGAATTAAATGTAGTATAGTTTTATAATTCATCTAGGCGCTGATCGCCCCTGAAAAATTTAAGACTTTATCCTGGAAAATCCAATTTGCTAAGATGAAAAATATATGTTATATCCGTTGTCGGTATTAAGACTACATAAATACGAAATTACAGCCAAAACGGTCTTGTAGTTTTTCCCTAAAAGCATAGTAGACAGACAGCCAGAGTTACATTCGCATTTATAATATTAGTATTTAAGTAGGAGTTTTTGGCGGGAACTGAAAGGGGACGTTGTGCTGTGCAGTTTTATTCTCTAAAAATGTGTAAAATTACTCTAAAATGAACAATATTTCTAGGATATAATATAGTTTTTGACTAGTAATTATGTGTTTTTGTGAGAAATGTGAACTGTATAGTCAAATGTGGCCTTTCGAGTTTTCACAAGAACTCCGTTAAATGGTGTGGATTGTAGCCTACAACTACGCCTGGCTTAAAGGCCTAGTTGCCAAGCCATAAACTTAAAAAAAAATAGTATTTAAGTACGATGCTGAAACAAGTTGTATGGATTCTGAAACAAGTTGTACGCGAATTGCGTGTACCAGGAGTGCATAGTTTGAAAGCGGCTCATGATTGAACGGTTCATTAGAAGTCATGCATGCCAGGTGAAGCTAATTGATGATGAGAA
Source organism: Dendrolimus kikuchii (assembly GCA_019925095.2). Lineage (NCBI taxonomy): Eukaryota > Metazoa > Arthropoda > Insecta > Lepidoptera > Lasiocampidae > Dendrolimus > Dendrolimus kikuchii. Next base: position 19,849,642 of record CM034407.1, read on the forward strand.
ATAGATTAGGCAAAGCGTCATTGTGTTATGACACAATGTCCATTTCGTAGGCATTTTGTTACAATAACAATGCCCGGGCTAGCCGCACGTCCACTCGGGCCACGCTTGATCGTGCATTACGACTCTTTGTTTACTAATAATATCAACCAGTTGCATAGCATGGCATATTGAAGGGTTGGAATGTGTTTGCTGTTGAAGTTTACACTCTAAGAATCGATTTTTACATAAGACCCCGCTACAGAATTTTATTACAAGTGAAATAATATAAGCGCAATTCAAAAGTAGTACTTTTTTTCTTTTAAACTGCTTCTGTACAAAACAAAAAAGAAAAAATATGTAAAAATATGTTCACCTTTCCTATACTAGTTTACTTATCAAGATGAGTTTTAGACTAACTACTATTATATCGATGTGAGGCGCTCTGATATTAGTAGGTCCTTATATAATTTTAATCTTTAATTAATACCAGGGCTTCATAACAAATGGGCGTATAGACAAAAGTGCAGTTTTACACAAGGGACAAAATTGTGAATAAACCAAAACTAGTTGATTGTATAAGGCTGCAATTTGGAATACCCTTCTATTTAGGCACACCTGCATAGTGGTAAGACTTTCTAAATTGTAACATTTCATTGATTTTAGTAAACAACAAAAAAATGGCATTTTTGCGTATACGCCCATGTGTATTTTGTATTTTTATGTGTATTTTTTACTGGCTAAACAGTTATCCATTTGTATGTTTTTTTTGTAATATTGGGTCACTGTCCCCGTACACAAGGACGTGTTTTTTAATGTTTGGAGTAAACTCCAGTTATGCGTCGGAGTTAACACATACAAGTTTTTGTTAATAACTTACATGTACCAGAAAAACTTCGTTCCCAATGCAGCGCAACGTTTTTAGATATATTCGTATATCCCATAAAAATACGCCATTTTTTGGAATACAAAATACCTTAAGCGTTTACTCGGGATATATATTAACTCTAAGTCGAGTTTTATTTAAATTAGTTCAGTGGCTTTTACAGTTTTACCTGAAGCTTTAGCAGACAGACACAAAAAATCTAAAAGTTGCATTTTCAAAATCTCCTTCTGGTCTGTATTAACCCCCCTTGATTTTTTTATCTTGTTCTATCGATGTACAAACTTGATCTGGTCTTCACTATACTAAAAGATTTTTAGGATTTTCTACGACATAGTTATAATTTAGAGTAATGTCTGCAATTGACACAAAACAGCTGAAAATCAAATAAAATATTTAATCATCAGACCCAGTCTCGAGACATAGATTTCTGCAATATTAGTGAATCACCTTGAATATATGGAGGCAAAATGCAAAATTGTGAATTACTCTTAATAATAAACTTTAGTTAGCACGCATCCAAATCCTTAGAATTCACAACAATGACAAATACCGCCCACAAAGTGTACTTTACGAGCCAGGTTAATCAAGAAATACTCACGTGAGAATTCGAAGTAAGATTTACGACGAGTGTCTGCACATTGACACATCCATGATAAAATATAATATTTGTCAATCACATGAATAAGTTTCATTTGCTTATGCTGAGAACAGGCGGATCAACCAAATTGAATTAATTTAATTGAAGATATAGAACTTAAAGACAAGGATCAACCAAATTCAATTAATTTAATTGAACATATAGAACTTAAAGACAAGGATCAACCAAATTGAATTTATTTAATTGAAGATATAAAACTTAAAGACAAGGATCAACCAAATTCAATTAATTTAATTGAAGATATAGAACTTAAAGACAAGGATCAACCATGTACAAACTCTTTGCAGGAGTTTATGGTCGTTTGACTTTATATAGAAAAACATTGTGAAGAAAATGTAATGTCAATTTCGGTAAAAATATATTCGGGTGATATATTAAATTTTATTTGAAGTTTTACTAGAATATATCGATCACAAGATATAACCATCGTCCCTACGTCCACATTTTGGTGCCGAAACCCGGGAACGAACCAGGGACCTTTAGATATTTTGATTGATCCATTTTTTGTTTTTAAAGTAACCACCCGAATTAAATTATCACGATCTGTATGAGTAGCAATTATTTTGCTATAAAGCCATCGCGATGAAAAGAATAACCAGGCATTAACGTAGTAGATTGAGTACATAATATGTGGAATTTGTATAACTGGAAAAAACGATGCATATTGTAAACAATTGGTTAAGAGTGTGTTATAAATGTATATTTTTTAAAGACCAAAGGTCAATTTGGTCTTGGGCGGGAGTATGTACAAACTCTTTGCTATATTTATGGTCGTTTGACTTTATGTATAAAAAAAGAGTGAAAAATGTAATGTCAATTTTGGTAAAAATATATTCGGGTCATATAATAATTTTTATTTGGAGTTTTACTAGAATATATCGATCACACGATATAACCATCGTCCCTACGTCCACAACCAAATTGAATTAATTTAATTGAAGATATAAAACTTAAAGACAAGGATCAACCAAATTCAATTAATTTAATTGAAGATATAGAACTTAAAGACAAGGATCAAGCAAATTGAATTAATTTAATTGAAGATATAAAACTTAAAGAAAAGGATCAACCAAATTCAATTAATTTAATTGAAGATATAGAACTTAAAGACACGATGATATCCAATGACATTGAATTATTAAATTTTATATTTATCACTATTTCGAGTGCTAAGTTGCAATTTTGCCATTACACCACTTGCTGGATGGAGATTGGGAGTTTATCCACAATTCGTTGACACTTGGAAGTTCTCCACTGCGAGTGGGAAGCAAGCTGGGGAATGAAAGCCTTCGCTTGGAAATGGCGTAAACAGATATTTAAAGTTTCAGCAAGATAGACAACGCATCAATTCGCTTGATGTTGCAGATGTCCATCGGCGACCGGCAACTATTTGCCATCAAGTGAACCTGTTTGCCAGTCTGGCTATAAGTAAACAAAAAAATCATCCAAATTATAACATACATACATAACTTCACGCCAGTTCCCTTGCGGGGTAGGCACGAGCAACAGAGCGCCATTCAGGCTTATTCTTACACACCTCACTTGCTTCTTTGACATTCATATCTCTTGTCATGCACGCTCGTCTGTTCTTAAGGTTCCTGACATCACCTTCTGCTAGTACATGATCAAATTGATCATGGAAGTCGTGTCATGGCCTTCCACGACTTCTGCATCCATCCAATGCAAAAGTGTGCATTGTATATCTGTTTAGTCATTCTTTCATCGTGCATTCTTTCCACATGCCCGAACCACCGGAGCATTCCTATCCTTACCTTCACCCCGACACTCTCTAAATTATAAGACGGAAATAAACCCCTTAATATCTGGCTTTACAGATTTAGTTAATTTCTAATTCGCAGTTTGTAATAGTAACGGAACGCGCCTGCTAACGTCATTGGCAGAGCAGAGTTTGACAGGCGTGTCAACCGTGACATACATCAACGACACCCTGCCTTATTGCAAAGATTACATTGTACATATAAAGACCTTGTTGTACGCGGAGCGTCCCTGGCAAGACATTACTCGTAATTAACATTCCTAAATTAAGATACCTTTATTTGTACGCTAAAATAAAACCATCGAAGACTTTAAAATATATTTTATTAACGATATTAGACAGTTATTTTAGGTCCCGAGTCTCCCATCTATAGGGGAACTGACAGTATACCCGCCATGCTTGTTCAAGGCGGATTGGCAGGTATGACACAACAGTTAGATTTTTTTATATTTGCTTGTAGGCAAAGTGGCAAACGAGTCCACTTGATGGCAAGATTAGATTAGATCTTACTAAACGACTAAATAACAAAAAGCATTATCTAGATTGATGTAGGTGATTTCGTTTACAGATAAAAACTAGTTAAATATTTACAATACCGCCACACTGAATACGTTTTTACTAATTATGTTCATAAAAACATGTTTACATGGTGACCATTGATTAGAATCCGCCTACGTGAAAACGTGTTGTATACCAGGGCATCATAAAAACTTGCAACTGACTTATATGGAACACGATGATACAATCATTACATCGTAATGAACACTATTGTTAAATGTACTATATGTATTAGTTAGTGTTAATGACGAGAACATTAATAAAAGTTTTCTAGCGAAAAAGAAACCGATTTTAAGAGTAACTAATATAAAAGCATAAAATAAATATTTTCTTAAACATCTTAAAGTCATTTCAAAACATTTGCAAAGTCAGTTTTGCTATAAAACTTTTATTTTGCACTTTTAACTTACGTATAACGTCCACGTCCAATAAAAATAAAATTCAATCCAAGTAAAAAAGAATGACCAAAATCAGTTCAAAAACAAAAAGTTCTGGTTGAAAATAAGCAAAAAATTCAGCTTCTCCTCGATTTTTATCGAGTTTTCTGCTATATCTTCGAAACTCAAAATCCAATAGCAATCAAATTTATATCTCCTCCTTTTTTGAAGTCGGTTAAATAATTTGTTACCAATGTGTAGAGTAAGTATTTTTAGATAGAGCAAAAGTGATTTCGAACGAACTAGTTTAAATTAACCAGATCACCAAAAGTGTATGTAGTATGGGACAGGAATATCATACCAGGAAAACATAAAAAAGAAGGAAGTAAGACCTGTCGTACAGGAAAGCTTTAGTTACGTATGATTATGACGGCTAGTTGCTACAGAGATGGCGAAGGAGTGCGACAAATCACAAGACATGTTATACAGGTCAGAGAAACTCGTAAAATTGCAATTTCCACGCTTACGTGCACTCAACTAAGTAACAAAAGTCGCACGTTTATGAAACGTCTACTAATAAAAGTGCTGAAATTCTCTGAAACTGAAATGTCTTAGAATTCTGATAAGTCATAATTAACATATTTATCTATAATATATAATTATAATGAATATGTTGAGGGCGTCGAGCATAAACAATGAATTTAAAATTGCGAAAAAAACCAAGAGGATTATAATAATTTGGACAAGGAGATCCAAAATGCAATTTTTAGAATTTCGATCTGTCTGTCTATTAAAGAGAGCATCACGTGACAACTACTGAACGGATTTAAATGAAACTGGTCACAGAGAATTTTATCCCGATAAATGATATCGATTCCCTGGGATAGACCTTTTGTTACCGCAGTTGCAATTCACTGACAAATACGTTGTCATGATGACACTAATGAAGTCTCGCTGGCACATGCAAGGGTTAAGACACTGCCCGTAAGTAACACCGGACTTAATACCGGAAATAAATAAAGGGTAACAACTAACATTTCATTCAAAAGGCTATAAGATTCGATTTTTAAAAATAAAATCAGGATACTATTTATGGCTGCTTCCTATATCTTACTACTTACTAACCGTTCTTATTGTCGGTTAAAATAAGCTCCAAGTGTTGTCGAAATTTAACCGATGGCAAGGCGAGTGAATGAATAATAAACTGAAATTCAGTAAGTACTCATGGGGTCGTTTAAGAAGGGCGTTATAAAATTTCTTAGAGGCCGGAAACGCGTTGGCAACGCCCCTGGTGTTGCAAACGTCCATAGGCGACGGTAACCACCTTCCATCGAGTGGGCCGTCCGCCTGTTTGTCTGCTTCAGGCAATAAAGTACTAAAACAGTAATTAGTTGCTTATTACCTACCAATAGTCTTATTGATCCAATCGGCCAGATCCTCTTGCAAAGGGAAAAGCTGTCTAGCTTGCGAGTACAAAATCTTCTCTCTATAGAAATCTTCATCTTCGGAGCAGGGCGTCTGCGCTGCCAACGCGCAATCAGCTCTCTCGTAACTACTACTCATCTTCCTATTTACAATAATATCCCCGTGCCCCACATGCCGTTCCTCTTCCTCTCTGCCATTTTCTATGTTATTCTTAACGTATTCAAATGTATTAGTCCGTTCGAAGACGTTGAAGATTCTATCAAAGTTTCCACTGAGTGGCCTATCGAAGCTTTTGGGTTCGACCGAGCTCGGAGACGTGACTGGACCCCAAGAGGTGCGGCTTCCGATCGCCGTGGGGCCGCAGCGATAGTACGCCATGGTTTTGGCAAACGATCCTGGAACAAAGAAACACAGTTATACAACAATTGTTTATATTTATGCTCTTCTGGTAGTAATTAAGGTTAAAATTATAACAGCCTCTAAAAATCTCATTGACTCGGCTATCCCGATTTTTGAACTGAAAACTTCTTTGGGCACGTTGGACGCTTTTGATGTCATATACAAACTTTTTCAGTAACCAATAGCAAATTTTACCAGGAACTGCCTAAAGTTATTAGGGCGCATAGAAATTAGCTTATTACGACACAATTTTTTCACTAAAACGATTCTTGCTTTTCTAAGGAAACTTATTCCTCCATACTTTTCTTAGGCGGCTTGGCGGGTTTGAGACATTGACTATCTCGATGTGCACAGGTTTCATCATGATGTTTTCTTTCACCGTCAGCATTGGTTAATTTTTACAACATGCACGTTAAATCACAACACTGCCTAAGAGGTGCATGCTTGCATGAGTTTTACGAGCCCCCATTCGGAGCCGGCAGCACATTGGTAGTAACCTTTGATGTTACAAAAGAATCCATAGGTGACTGTAAGCGCTTTCCGTCACGTCGGCCATTTGTCTTCTGTGCTTATGCAATAAAAATAATAGTTGACCCGGTCATTTAGGTTACAAATATTGAACAAAAACGTTCAGAACGAAACCTTGGCGATATTAACCAATTTGTAGGCATCAATAGAGTGCCGTCGAAACACAATGCAGTATTGATAAGGTTTCCATACACTGACATCATTTCTTCTAATGAGTTTGTTAATGTAAGTCGTTGAACTGAATTAGGATAAATCGTAACGACCTTCATGAGTTAAGTGTTTGAAGTCTGCGTAAGATAGTTTTGTTGTTGCTATTAGAATGCTTTCTTCAGATAATGTGCTGCTTTATGTTTAAGAAACATACACGGTTATTCGTTGATATTAAATACTAGCAGTGTTAGCAAGACTTCGTTCGCGTTGCAATGACTATGACGTATTTGTTTTGGAATTGCATCGTCGGCACTAACAAATTGAGATCGCAAAAAAATTGTTTTCCGAGTTCACTGATTCGAATTACAGCTCCTTGATTATTTTCTCTTATTTAAAATTCATTATACAAATCCGACTTCTCTAGAGATTAACCGTCTTATTCATATTGAGTTAGAGTCAGTTTGCAGGCTTCTTTAAGAAACTTAAATTATATACCTAGTAGATATAATCATATTTAATTGCTTTACATTACTAAAACCTAAACAAAAACTTCATATATAACTTATGTTATTTTTTTTATATAAAAAATACAATAACATGTAATCAAGTGCAATACTTGCTTGCGAAATTAGCACACAAGACGTTGGTTGGCATATTTTAAAAAGACAAAGAAGTTAACTATAGTTCTGTGTGAACTATAGTTTTGTACTGACGCAAGTCCAAGGGCGAGACACGCGCAGGCTATTCTGAAAACACTCATTTGCATGTCTGACAAGGGATCTTCAAATGGGTTTTTAAAAAACATAATTATGACACGAAGGTCAGTCTGACACCAGGCTATTAAGATACAAAAGAGGTTGTTAATTTCTGTGTCAGAAAAATATTCATAGTGACACGTTATAATTTATACGTATAGTTAATTATTATCGGTAAATCTTGTTTGGTTTTACGATCTTTGAAGATATGACATTAATTTAAATAGGATCAAGGAAGATTTATAACATTAGTTACATCATAAAATCTAATTTGGATTAAAGTTAGACAGCTTTACTGGCACATATTAATATTAAATCATAATCTAATATTACCCATAAATAAAATTGAAATCGAATTGAATATCTGTCTGTGATTCAACTTAACTATCAAAATTAAGGCAATAACTGTATATACATACATACATACATACATAACTTCACGCCAGTTCCCTTGCGGGGTAGGCACGAACAACAGAGTGCCATTTAGGCTTATTCTTACACACCTCACTTGCCTCTTTGACATTCATAACTCTTGTCATGCAAGCTCGTCTGTTCTTAAGGCTCCTGACATCACCTTCTGCTAGTACACGATCAATTTGATCATGGAAGGTGTGTCGTGGCCTTCCACGACTTCTGCATCCATCCACTTTTGCATTGTATATCTGTTTAGTCATTCTTTCCACATGCCCGAACCACCGGAGCATTCCTTTCCTTACCTTCACCCCGACACTCTCTTTCAGACCAACTCTCTTTCTTACTTCGGTATTACGAACGCGGTCCGCGAGCGTCACTCCGCAGATTGTGCGCAGTGCTCGCATCTCGACCGCGTTTACTCTACTTTCATGCTCTCTCTTCCATACCCAACTCTCGCTTCCATACGTGAGCGTAGGTACCAGCACCGCGTTGTGTACGGCGAGCTGGGCCTTCTGGCTGAGGTTCTTAGCACCTAAAAGTTTACCTAATGCTCCATTTAAACTATTCCCCAAATTCACTCTTCTTTCTATATCAGCGGTGTACCTTCCATCCCTGCTAAAAGCACATCCAAGATATACAAACTGATTCCCTTGCTCCAGCATAACATCATCGACCATTATCCTTGCATTCGTTCTGGTTTCTTCTCTTTCAAACACCATAACCTTTGTTTTCTTCGCATTCAAATGTAAGCCTCTCGCCTGACAGTCATCTTTCATCATTGTGACTAGTGTTTGCAGTACTGATGGCGATTCGGCTAAAAGCACGGCATCATCCGTATAATAACTGTGTTATTATTAACTACAATGCCTATTCATAAATTAAGGTTTTAATCATTCTTTGTCTGTTTCGATGTCTAAAACGTTGTCCTGAATAGCCTTCGGAACCGCTTAGTGGTTTACAATTAAAATTTTATGGATGATACAGAAACACATGTGCGATTCGTTATTTTGCAACTTTCAGAGAATATGAATACAAAGTTCAAATAGTGCGTGAACGAATTAGCCGCTGTACGTAGTGTTGAATAACAACTTTCTTAAACACAATTTTTCTATTATATATAATTTAATTTACTTTTACCTCGGGCAACGGATCATCAGCATAGTGATCTAGCGAGGAAATGTAGCTAGCCTTCTAGGCACTTTACCCATAGAGGACGGTGATCTAGGCTCAGTATTTTACTTATAGTCTTGACAGACTATGGATAGGATCTTATACTACATATAAATCTGAACAGTTTCTTTGTTTGTTTGTTATGTTTCTAATCTCAGGAACTACTGGTCTGATTTGAAAAATTCTTGGAATTTAGTGTTGGATAGCCCATTTATCGAGGAAGGCTATAGGCTATATATCATGATGCTAAGACCAATAGGAGCGGAGCACCAATGAAGAATTTTTCAAAATCGGAGGGGTTTGAAAGCAAATTCCACGCGAATGACGTCGCGGGCACAGCTAGTATATAATATAAATCATCTACTTTTTTCTTTTGCTACTTTAGGACAATTCTTTCTATGCGTAGACACGAATAAAGTACTTCAGCCTAAATTGCCGTCATCTTAAGGTCCTTTTGTTTTTGAGGGGATACTCGATTAAGGGCCATCAGCCATACATAGGGGGAAAATCGCGACCGCTGTGTGAGATTCGCCAGGTTGGGGTGGCAGTAGCACCTCTAGCCAGAACTAAAGATGCTATTGCTACTCCACAGTTAGGGATACCCACTAAAACCCCTTAGTATTCCTTCGGGTATATGGCCTAGCCCTTCCGCTGGCCCTGGCAGATCTTAAGGTACCCAAAAGACTGCAATGTCACCTTGCTATACCTCTCCTTAACTGAGGTAAGCTCCATGGGTTGGACAGTAAGAAGTCGACCAGGCATATAGTTATTAAATAAAATAAAACTACCCTGCACTTATAGGAGCCTAGTACTTATAAATTAACTTACAGTCGGGTGGGTTAACTTCGCTATTGGATTAACTTGTAAACTTTATGTAAGATGCGATTCCCCGTAATCGCTTACTTTTATGGCGCCTTTGTACCTTTGAACCTATGCCGGTAAACCGCCAAGAACGCGAGCGGCTAGATCACAGGATGACCATATGTGTGTGAGCTGTACGTGATAAAACTCAGTCGTGATTGTGCCGATAGACAATGACTTGAAATTTCTTTTCCTTTGTTTATAGCGAAATCCTTTCCTATAAAAGAAATGTAATCAACCATACCAAAAAAGTACATAATGCATAAACCTATTCTATCTATATCTTTGTATTTTGCCGACGCGTGATCATATCACTGAGACTAGGATTTAAAATATTCGTGAATTTTCAATATCGACAAATATCAAATACTCAAATTAGGATATATTATTAAATTAGCATTTTTGCGAAAGATATTACTTACGGGGGAATTTCTGGCGGCACATAAACCTTGGAGAATACAATTTTATCTCTGGGATATAACAAATTCAATTCGCCAATTATGAGAAAAATTCCAAAACTCAATCTAGATACCCTGTAGGAAGACTTTGTGGCGTATTACTTCTTACTCGTAAGCCTGATGTTTAAATCATTTATTCATTCCCTTGTTGTGTATAAAGAACATGCCAAAATACATATGTGTATGTATATTAGGTAAATCTTCTGAGCGCGTCCATACGTACTATATTACGTACTATTATTTTTAATTACCTGGACTAAAATGACAGCTGCGATCAACTTTTTTTTTTATGTTGCAGGCTTGGAGCAACTCACCACTGAGTTGAATCCTATAGAAATTTAGTAGGGTTCAACTCTCACAACTCACTTATGAATCAAAAAAAGTCGACCTCAGTGCAGGTAATTTTAAATCAGAGTGTAGACCATTCCTTTTTAGCTATATTAATGATCATTATATCGACTAGACACTTGAAACGAATAAATTCTTTAGAAGACAAAACATTGTCAATTATAAGGACTTAAAAAACACAGTAGAACTTGGTATATTTAATGACTACATACTTCTATTTTTGTCGAACAATTAATCTATAGTTGAATTCAAATAACAGTTAATTAAGCAGCTTTTGTTTGTGTTCGCCATATTTATAAGCCACGATACAAAAGTATTCATGAATAATTTATTTATTTATCTTTCATCTTTTTACGAAAGAATATGGACAGACGGAGAGACTACCTCTTCCTGACAAAACACAATAACGCGGAAACGTAAATATATTGATTCCGCCGAATTGGAGCAATATTTCGCATCCATTAAATAATTTCAAACTGAAATAAACCGTATTACTTAGATCTAGAGCAGATTTTCATTTCAAAAAATGTTTTATGATATAAGCACGCTAGCCTACGACGCAATCATTTCGTTTTGGAAATTGAAAGGAAAATATTACCAATTTTGTGTTGCGTTTACAGAAAAATGTTATTGATTTAATAAGGATAACAGATAGGTGTTGCTATATAACTGTCTGGGTGTCTGGGATCGGCCCCAGAGTAGTCCGTGGTATATTACCCATAAAACAAGCGTAACTTGCTTAATTTTGGGGATATACAATGTGTGTGTTTGTCTGCTGATTATTATTATTATTATATTATATAACATCGAAGATTAAAATTATGTTTAATCTTGAAATGTATTCCTTAATTAATATAATAACAATATCAGCCTTTAAGCGTCCTACAGCTGGGTTCAAGTTGTCAAGTCAATAATAAAACTACGTTTTAACGGTTTTAAGCGTGTTAATTTTATTTCATTTTGGTTTTTCCGACGTTTCGGCCACTTTTCAGTGGCCGTGATCACGGAAGACAAAGATGTCGAGTATTGTTAGTTTTATTTAACCTACCACCATCTTGTTAATTTTAATTATTTAGTTTTAATTTTGTTTATGGTTATTATTTACTCTATGGGAGCCTAATCTAATTTACTACCGCTTCGCAACATGTTATGGCTTGAAGAGAAGAAGCGGCGCAAGAAACTCTTCAGCAAACATGCCTAGCTCTAATAATTTTATATAATATTAAAATGGGTGGAAGAAAAAATAAAAGTAATTATCAGTCAAGTTGGTTTGTGTTCCGTTGTACGCAGAAAGAGCTCACAGTGTCTTGAGGTCTGTCAGCTGGTTTTTGCTGGGTTTGTATATATAAAATTACCGCGCTTAAAACCGTTAAAACGTAGTTTTATTATGTATACAAGTTGCGAAAACTTAAGAAAATATTTGTCAAGTCAAGTCGAAATGGGGACATTTTTAGATTAAAGAACAGCGCAGATGAAAAATTTAAGTAAAAAATCCAAGCTAAATTGTAGTAATGTGGTTAAGGTCAGCAATCAAGAGCTAAGTAATAAGTTAACTATTGTAACATAAAAATTAATGTTCTGTATCTGTTGTTACTACTTTGGTTGCCACATACTTGTCTATCAACAGGCAAGAAGGGTTATTCAAGAAACTGGGCCATTTCCTCACTAGTAACGAAACGAAGTTTCATCAAGAAAATTACTACCAGGAGAACATAAATAGAGACAATTGTTGCGTAATCTACGAAAGAGAACACAAGCACTTACGGACACCGTTGACGCTGAAATCTATCAAGTAGTTAGTAGATAAACGGGAATGTCTATTTATCTAGCATCTAGTTAAGTAATAATAATAAGGGCCGATTAACATGGACCAATTAAGAATGTCAGTCGCATGATTTAAACAATTGAATGATTCCACTTTTTAATTCACTAAGGTTATAATTTATTCGACTGGTAACTTTTATTTGACGATTGCAAAGTCGGCCCTAAAGTAAAACGAATTATATTGATGTTGTTCTAATTTAATTACCACATATTTATTTTTCACTCAACAAATTAAGATTCTTCAAGATCCTGGTATAGTCATTTAATCACTAGTAATCAAAAATTACTACCAGGAGAGCATAAATAGAAACAATTGTTACGTAATCTAATAAAGAGCATTGCCTTGGTACGGATTCCGTTGACACTAATGTCAATCACCATACAGAGCAGACAAACGGACAATCTATCTATCAACGCCATAAGTATTGGAACCCACGCAGATCAGCATACTGCACGATCACAACGGGTCAAGTTGAGCCGGACTACTTCATTGATAGTGTTAAATAGATTTACATGCAATTATCGACTTCTTTTATAAAAAGTTCTGATGTACTTAAAAAGCTACATTTATATAATCCTTCAGCTATGATAGCTGTATCATCAAATGCTTCGAAGCACAATCTTTTGCTACAAAATAAGATGAAAATATAAGCACAGGAGGAAAATCAGAAGATAATATATTTACATTTTTATAGTTCCCTAGTCATGATATCGTCATATTCGTCCGTTCGTTTGTCTGTCTTATCAAAACGAAAATTTTGAAAAAACCAAGACTGCAAAAATTTCAATAACAATATCTTATCCATGCAGCAACGGAGAAACAATAGTAAGTTTCTGCAGCTGGATGGCCTGTCGTAAGAGGTGGCAAAAAACCCATATCCTGGTCTAGAATACGCCGCCGACATAACAACCTTGGATTGTTCCCGCATTACTGGCTAGGTTCCAGTAACCCCTTCGAGGATGGATGTACATTGGTAGATTTTGGTGTTACAATCTCCATAGGCAACGGGTAACCATTTTCCTTCAGCAATAAAAACAACATTTTAACAAATAAACTGAACAAGATATATTGAATAAATTAATTTTAAAAAATATTTTTTACGGCTTTATAGCCGACTATCAAAAATACATTGGACATTGATCGCTTGTATGGAAGCAATATGGGTCGTCAGGCACTTGACCGATTTATTAAAAATTAGGAACTAGTATAATATAAAGATTCTGTAGGTACTAGATTGCCAGCGGGAAAAGTGTCTTAGAAGACTGGCCGCATTACCACTTTTAATGGCTCACTGGTGACGGGTAATATAATTATTGTATATATATTTTGAAAGAAACTGGTTTTCGCAAATATGTTCAGAGTTCAATGCAGCCCGAGTCTCGAATGCAAAATTTACTGTTAAGGGCATTGTCCGATATGTTATATTGAACCAATAAAGGAGGTACTAATGGCAAAAGAATGTGCGGACAAATTGCAAATGGAACTTTCTTCCTGCAGAGGGCGCGTGCTAATCTCGGCGACAGTGCGTTGCTCCCAACCGCAAGCCTTAATTGGATAATCATCGCTCCAGGCCAGCCTGCTGGCGCCTAATATGTGAACTCGACAGATTCTAAACACAAAAGTCGAACTGCTATTCGAATCAATTATTTTGTTTTCTTAGCCACGTTGACAAAAAACACATCTTGTCCTTACACCATCTTTATTATAGGTGCTTTTCGACCTCGGAAAATTCCGATCCGTCCAGCAAAAACGATTATTTTTTCCGGTTTAAAAAGTATCCTATTTTCATTATAGATCATGACACTCCATTTATGCTAAATATTAGCAAAATTGGGACCATAGTTTTTCCATGAAAGCATACAGGCAGATAGTTACTTTTGCATTTATAACTATGTACTATATATACTATTATATTATATTATAATACGACTAGTTATTTATTTATATTACTATTACTTACTTACTATGCATGGAAATATTTTTTTTTAATAATCTACTGGTCTCCGAGGCCTACATCATCATCATCTTATATTTTGTTAGCTTATTCTTTCCATTTTATTGTGTATATAGAGTATGAGTTATTTAGTACGTATATAATAATATGATTTATTTAGTGTGTGTGTGTGATATGGAAACGAATTACGAAGATTATGAGATTTGCAAATTGCGACCCCTTATATTTCGCTAATATCGATTTAAATATTTACTTAATGGATGATCAAAATAATCAATGGACATGAGTAACTTTAACTCATTAGTTTTGTTTATAATCCAGAACTAAAATAACGAGTGGATTACGTAAGAAACAAAAAATAAAATATGGCTAATTGATTTTTCGTGGAAACTACTAGAGCAACATTAGTAGGGCCTATGTATAGCCATGCCGATGTGACTACACAAGATATCGTGTTTCCGTGAGCTAACTGCGGTATGGAATCGAGTTAAAGAATTCATGCCTGCACAGAGATAAAGATAGCCCTACATTCTATCACTTCCTTTTTAGTTATGCTATCCTGGTATCAGAAATAAGATTGGATGTGTTTTTTCTGACGAAAGCTTAGAAAACTATAGAAATTAATATTTTTTAACATAAAAATATTTTTAATTTTTATTTGCGCAAATAATTGAATAGCTTTAGAAATAACATATCAAGTGCCTATACAAATTATACTACTGGCACGCGTGTACGAGGTTGCTACCGAACAAGAGTTGCTCTCAAATTCCCTGGGATCCACTCATCAGATCCTGATTTGGTGACAATGGGACCATCTCAGGAGAATACTCTTTTCAACAAAAAAAAATTGAAAATTGGTCCACAATTGACGGCGAAATCGCGTAACCAACATACAAAAAAAAATCATACACACGAAAAGAGAACCTCCTTCTTTTGAAAGTCATTTAAAAAGGATATCACATACATACGGCCTTTTTAGTTATGCTATCCTGGTATCACGTCTTATTTTAATGGACATTCAAATAATTAATTAATTAATGTGGTTTCTTTAACGCTTAAACTAAGTGTAATATACAATTCTTCTATTCTTGTGTAGATCAACTAAACTCGTCCTTGACAGTTGAACCAATTTGGATGAAATTTTGTGTGTGTAGACGCTCAAGTGGGTCCCGGGATAGTTTATATTTATAATAAAAAGGGCAGGTGGTGCTCCAATCGGGTTCTAAATATTATTTTTTAGGGCAGGACAACGTCTGCTGCGCCCATTACTCTCTATATAGAAAACTAAAAGAAATTCACATATTATACTAACTGTTACAAGGTTAATAATTAATTACAAGGTTAATTTGGGGAATAGTGTGAATGGAGCGTTAGGTAAACTTCTAGGCACTAAGAACCTCAGCCAGAAGGCTCAGCTTGCCATACACAACGCGGTGCTGGTACCTACGCTCACGTATGGAAGCGAGAGTTGGGTATGGAAGAGTGAGCATGAAAGTAGAGTAAACGCGGTCGAGATGCGAGCACTGCGCAAAATCTGCGGAGTGACGCTCGCGGACCGCGTTCGAAATACCGAAGTAAGAAAGAGAGTTGGTCTGAAAGAGTGTCGGGGTGAAGGTAAGGAAAGGAATGCTCCGGTGGTTCGGGCATGTGGAAAGAATGTATGATGAAAGAATGAGTAGCAGAAGGTGATGTCAGGAGCCTTAAGAACAGACGAGCGTGCATGACAAGAGCTATGAATGTCAAAGAAGCAAGTGAGGTGTGTAAGAATAAGCCTGAATGGCGCTCTGTTGTTCGTGTCTACCCCGCAAGGGAACTGGCGTGAAGTTATGTGTGTATGTTACAAGGTTTGGTACCTATAACTGAACTGCTTCTTTCTGTTAACCGGGAACATTGCCGAGAAAAATAGTATGGTTTCCAGAGGATAGTAAAAGTAATAAGCCATCCTGCGTGGAATTATTAGTGTAAATATGCTAAGTACCTTATTTTGTAGTAGTGATTAGACGGTGGTCGCGTGTTACCACAGCCGATAGTTTACATAACAGTTCCGTACCGCGGCTGCATTTCTTGACACCCTGTCCTCAAAGCGTAATATTCCCTTTCGTTTGAGACATATATCCGTGCAGGAACGGAGAAAGAATACAATTTCCTGCGGCCTGGCGGCCTGTCGTAAGAGGCGACTAAACAACCTACAGCCAGGTGGTAGGGCATTTGCTCGACTGGATGGCGACCACCCCTGGTCTAGAGTATGCCGCCATAACAACCTTGTGTTGTGTTCCGGCATTAGTGACCAGGTTCCAGTCTCCCTGAAAAGAGCAGCAGCGCATTTGTAGCACCTTTGGTGTTTGTTGCAAATGTCCATAGGCGATGGTAACCGCTTTCCATCAAGTGGACCGTCAGCCTGTTTGCTGATCTCCTGCAATAAAAAATAAAAAAAAAATATTTACACAAAAGATTGACATATGTCCTCTTTCTATATCTTACTCACTTCCCTTACCATCGGTGGGATTTTCACATACCTTGTAAGGAGTTTATGCTAAATTATAACCGATAGTAAGGCAAATGAACGGTCGGTAAGATATACGTACTGGCCTTTAGTAAATTGTATCGGCCGTACAACGCCATCTTTTTCAGTATATTCATCTATTCCATGGAAACAATGTCATTTATCGGTCTAAAAAGTATCCTAAGAGTTGGCCAGGGATATAAGCTAGTTCTATGTCAATTTCCATTTAAAACCATTCTGTATTCTTTACGTGATGTCGCAATACTCGGACTCCATCTGGGATAATGTTATACTTATTGACCGTGGCTAAATGCGTCTAAGTTATAGCCTTAAAAATAACGCCATTAACGATTAGCTGTATTAGTGTATATACTTACATATCTGTCAATATTTAACGTAACAAAGCATTCGACCACCGCCTACATCTTTAACACTAACGCCGATGAAGCCCCAGCATTATACGAAAATAATGACCTATAGATATTATCCTGGCACAGCAATAAGCTGAGTGCAAACTCTTGTTTTCTGAAAATGCGGCGTACAAACTCTCAAAATATTTTTTTATTTTTAACATACATGTCAGCAATGTACGTCGTTATTTCTTCAAATATTTTTATCTTTCTTTCTTTCATCGTAGCATTGCTTTTTGGTTGCGTTGTAGATTCTTTGATGTAAATACAATGTCGCAAATAATGGTTATAACATAACTACATTTATGCCCGTTTGTCCTGTGAATGGCATCAGCCACCGGGAGGGGGCGTGGGCGTTCCAAGCTTCCGCCATGGACCCCTGCAGTGTGGCTTAAGGGACAAGAATACACGGGTTATAAAATCATCAAAATTATACATACATACATAACTTCACGCCAGTTCCCTTGTCGGGTAGGCACGAACAACAGAGCGCCATTCAGGCTTATTCTTACACACCTCACTTGCTTCTTTGACATTCATAGCTCTTGTCATGCACGCTCGTCTGTTCTTAAGGCTCCTGACATCACCTTCTGCTAGTACACGATCAATTTGATCATGGAAAAACGTGGCCGTACCAACGTAAGCGACACTCTTGCAATTTGTCTGCTATGTCACGGACATGAAGACTGCCGCGGATGCGGGAGTTCCTGACTCGGTCTTTCCGCGTCACTCCACACATCCATCGCAGCATATTCATCTCCGTGACACGCAGTTCTTGCTTGTGTCGCTCAAGTACAGGCCACGCTTCACTGCCATACAAAAGGACAGGTCTAATGATGGATTTATAGACCTGTCCTTTTAATTTAACCGGCATTTTGGGGTCACAAATGACACCTGTCACCTCACGCCACTTGGCCCAAGCTGCTGTGATACGGGCCTTGACGTCGTGGTCGATATCCCCGGATGCACTAAGTACAGATCCCAAGTACTTAAACTGATCCGTGCGCTCGACCGTATCTTCGCCTATGCGCACGGATGTGGGATCTGTAGTGTTGCAGGCCAAGTACTCAGTCTTCGCCACATTTAGTTTCAGACCGCCGTTCTCTAGCGACCTCTTCCACGCATTTACGCGTTGCACCAGGCGCCCCCTGTCCGAATCTGCCAGCGCGATATCGTCGGCATACATGAGCAACCATGGAGGTTGCTCATGCGCATCTCTGATGCTATTCGACACTTCGTCTAGTATCACGCTGAACAGAAACGGGCTAAGGACAGATCCCTGGTGCACACCTACGGTTATGGGGAAGGGTGTGGTGTCGCCAACAGCGGTCCGAACTATGGAATCGGAATCACGGTACATGTCCCGAATAATGTCAATATAGGTCTCTGGCACCCCTTTGGACCTCAGTGCCCACCAGATCATCACGCGAGGAACACAGTCGAAGGCCTTCTGCAGATCCAAAAACAAGAAATGCAGAGGCGTATTCTTCGTCCTGTATTTCTCCATGATGATCCTTAGGGCAAAAACAGGGTCCATGGTACCATGCCCGGGACGAAACCCATACTGACATCCCGAGACAGTGCACTCCTGCCGGATTCGAGAGTCGATAATGCGCTCAAAGAGCTTCATGGTGTGGGACATTACCTTTATTCCGCGGTAGTTTTCGCACTCCTGCACCGATCCCTTACCTTTGAAGACTGGGGTGATAACACTCAGTCTCCATTGGCTCGGGATGTTTCCGGTGCGGAGTATGCGGTTAAAAAGGTTTGTTAAAACGCCCACACCACGAGGACCCATCGCCTTCCAGGCTTCGATGGGGACTCCATCGGCTCCGACAGCTTTCCGATTCCTCATGCGGCGAAGAGCCCTATGGACTTCTTCAGGCGTTATCGGTGGCACTAGTCCTTGATTCGGAGGGAGGTTTGGTGGCTGTACCTCTTTGTGCTGCTTGTTCAGCAGCTCGTGGAAGTACGAGCGCCATCTCTCCTTCACCGCGAGGTCCTCGCATAACAGGTTACCGCCAGGATCTTTAACACAGCGGCACTTGGAAATGTCCTGTGCCGCTTTGATCCTGGAACGTGCCAACTTATAAATGAGCTTCTGCCCCTCAGACGATTCCAACTTATCGTACAACGATCGAAAGTGGTCTCGTCTGGCTCTGGCTACAGCTCTTTTAGTGGCACGTTTTGCGGCCCTGTATGCGTCGCGATCTTCAGGAGATCTGGACGCTTGCCACTTTTTGAAGAGGGTTTTCTTCACCCTAACCTCCCTCTGGACTGTGTCGTTCCACCACCAAGTCTCCTTGTCACATTTGCGTCCACCCTTAGACACACCCAGCACTGCCTTTGCCGCTTTAGTAATGGCTGCCTGGATCTTATCCCAGTGGCTCTGGACTAATTCGCTGTCAGCTCCGACACACATCTCGACGGATGCTGAAGCGAACTCCTGGGATTTGCCTTCATCAAGCAGCCACCATCTAATTTGGCGTCGACAATGCTCAACGGGTTTGTCTTTAGGTTTTACGCAGAGGTCCATGACAAGAAGACGGTGCTGTGCCGTGAGACTCTCTCCGGGTATGACCTTGCAGTTGGCTACTTTGCCGATATGGTGTCTCCTGGTGAGTAGGTAGTCGATCTGGGTAGCATGCCTCCCGCTCTTGTAGGTGATTAAGTGTTCGGATTTCTTTTTGAAATACGTGTTCACGATGGCAAGATCGGCAGCCGCACACATTCGGAGGATGTCCTCCCCTTCTGCGTTGCGGCTTCCGTATCCAAAGCCACCGTGAACACGCTCAAATTCCTCCCACTTCTCACCCACATGACCGTTCAGATCACCACCCAAAACGACTCCCTGTGATAACGGGATGCCACGCAGTACATCACCGATTTGATCCCAAAACCTCATTCTGTCAGTGTCGCTACAACCAGCCTGTGGCGCGTAAGCACTTATCAAATGGGTCACAACCCCTTCGATAAGAACCGACACGACCATAAGTCGGTCGCTGAAGCGTTTCACCTCCAGAATGTTGTTTTGGAATTCCTCGGAGAGCACTACAGCAACCCCGTTTTCCCCGCCAGGAGCACCCGTATAGATCAGCTTGTAGCCATTCCCAATGAACCGGGATCTGCAGCCTTTCCACCGAGTCTCCTGCAAGAACGCCACGGCCACCCTCCGCCTGGAGAGTACTTCGGCCAACTCCCTTGCACGTCCGGTCAGCGTACCAATATTCCACGTCGCGAAGCGGAGTTTCCTGGTCTGAGTGTGGACTCGCGTCGTTAGCCGTATCGCAAGATATGAATAAAACAAGTATAAAATACAACAAAAATACTGGTGCAGCAAAAGACGTCAGACAAAAATAAAAGACTTCTCTCCGTTTAACAATAACCCTCTATAACGCCGTAAAATGGAGTCCCTTCAGTGTCGTTATATAGAGATTACACTGTACATAAAAATACCTACTTACGCTGTTGAATGTTTAATGAATAAATATTATTTTGAACAAAAAACAACACCTATTCAATGTAATAAATACATCTCCCGGGAAGAACACATGCTCCACATTCAGCCAGATGTCCGGCGGCCATGTTAAAAAAATAAATAACGTAAAAACTTTCTTAAAATAGTACCAAGGAAAACATAAAAACAGTCAGGTCTCTTGTAGTTCTCTATTTTTATTAAGTAACTAGAGGTCCCGGCAGACGCTGTCCTGCCCTGAAAAAATCCAGCGCCACCTACCGGTTCCAATTGTCAATCTAAACGATTCTCAAATCTGCTTGAAAAAACACAAAAATATTAATCAAAATCGGTCCCACCGTTAAAGTGTTCAGTGGCGCCACCTACTATTCGACGAGAGGCTTCAGAGCCTAAGTCATCGACGTAAGGTCGCCAGTTTGTCGGTATTCTATAGGATACACTTCGGGGAGTGTGCCACGGAATTACATGAATTGGTTCCTCCCTCACCATTCTACCACCGGACAAGCAGACGTACGCACTCACGCCACCGATATATGGTGGAAATACCAACGAAGCGGACGAAACGCTATGCTTCCTCTTTCATCATACGCACCGCTGAAGAGTGGAACTCTTTACCGTCGTCTGTTTTTCCTGAAAAATATAATCTAGGTGTCTTTAAGTCTCGCGTGAACAGGTATCTTCTAGGTAAGCGTGCTCCACCTTAGACTGCATTTCCGCCTGACGTCAGGTGCAATGTCAGTCAAACGCGAACCTATTCAATATAAAAAAAATAGATATATATAGATTTTAATACCGAACCATCATGAATAAAATTAATAAAAATTATGCGTGCTTTGTTAATAATAAATATTTCTGCGACCCTGATTTTTATTAACAAATTATCATTACTGTGAATCTAGGTCGACCAACCCGAGACTCCTAATTAAAACTACTTTCATATTAATTTCGGAATATCAACCTTTACGATAACAAAATCCAAATACCTAATTTAACAGTTTTAGACCGGCTACTGAACTATGCTAGAGAACTGTGTATTAGTTTCAACTGATTGCTGCTTTATACTGTTACGTGCGAGCGGGGGTACGCACTTAGGATTGAAAGTAAACACCAGTTTTTTTTTTATTGCAGGAGATCAGCAGACAGGCAGACGGCCCACTTGATGGAAAGCGGTTACCATCGCCTATGCACATTTGCAACACCGAAGTTGCTACAAATGCGCTGCTGCACTCTTAAGGGAAACTGGAACATGGTCACTAATGCTGGAACACAACTCAAGGTTGTTATGGCGACATACTTTAGAACCGGGGTGGTAGGCATCCAATCGGGCAAACCCCTACCACCTGGCTGTGGGTTGTTAAGTCGCCTCTTACGAAAGGCCGCCCGGCCGCCAGGAAATTATATTCTTTCTCCGTTCCTGCATGGATATGGGAATAAAGTCTTGAAAAAAAGTCAGTTTTAAAATTGATTTGACAGATTTCGTTCCGGTGATTTTTCACTGAAAAATTCTCAACGATCTGGCCGTCCAGTTGAAGTCGACCAGGAATCAAAACCATTATCGACTCAAATTGCCATCGCACAACACGTGATATTGCAGAGAAGCTCAATGTATCACATACACGCACTGAAAAAAAGTTATATTTTTAAGCAAATTTATAATTTTAGAATCATGGGTTGCCAACCCAATAATACAATTTAGTGGTAAACCAACCTCTCGCAGCGTTTGGTTATCTGTGAGATAAATCGGGACGTTATCTGTACGAACGTGTCCCTCGGTAGTTTTACTTTATCGTTTTATATGGGCTATCATGATTTAGATATACACATAAAACAGTTATTTAAAAACTAACAAATTAGTCGTGGTAAAATAAAACTGGCTAGGTATAGACATAAGACACACACTGCACATGCACTTCCTCGCAACACAAGCACGTAACAGATACACGCTACATTAGTATAAGTTTAGCATTAAAATTAGAATTACACCACAACCCAAATATCAATCAATAAATATCACACACAATATGTAACAAAAACAACAAATAAATTAAGTTGTAAAAAGGGTTACGGAACTCAAGTCCGTAGAGTTGTTAAAGAAAAAAAACTGGCAATGAGTTGCCGAGCACTAAACTACCGAGTATGGCACCAGAATGTCAAACCAAAGACCGCAGTAGCAAGTTTTCGTTTCGACTTACTTAATTTAAAAAAATATAACTACAAAGAACAAATTAAATCATTAACTTTCTATCTCTGCAAAACGAGGCACATTAGCAGGTCACGCAGATTGTATGTCGCTGCACATTTTATGCTCAATAATTTAATATTAGTAACAATTTTTGCAATGACTAAAAAAGTGATAAAATTTCAGCTACACCGTTTCCAAACGTTTATTTTACTTTTGACGTATAATAGTCGTACTTTATTGTTGTGGGTGACGTAATAGTGATGTGTTATGAGTGCCTGTTATTTATTTATTTAGGTTTATGGCTTGGCAGCTAGGCCTTTAAGCCAGATCTTAGTTTACAAGATAGTTTCTTCATTTTCTTAAGCCTATTGTAGCACAGCTGAACTGTAGGTTATCAGCTAGTGCCATTCAATGGAGTTCTTGTGACAACTCAAAAGGCCACATTTGACTTTACAGTTCACATTTCTCACAAAACACACAATTACTACTCAAAAGCTATCAATATCCTACAACTATTGTTCATTTTAGAGTAACTTTACACATTTTTAGAAAATAAAACTGCACAGCACATCATCTACTTTCAGTTCCCGCCAAAACCTACCATGAGTACCTGTGAGTCATGTAACGCACAGACTATTAAACTATCGACACTATAGGTAAATAAATGGAATGTAATCAAATTGAAAATATAAAAAGTTTTACTTTAAAGAAAATTAATTGATTAAAACTTATTTATAGATGGATTCGATTTTTATAACATATCGAGTCGGTAAGGCATTAGGACATTACTTAATTAAAAAGCAAGAAATTTCTTAGATATCGGAAACGCGTTGGCAACGCTCCTGATTCCAAATGTTTACAGGTGATAGTCACCACTTTCCACCAGGTATACCGTCTGCTGTATTCCTGCTTCAGGCAATAAGCAAAGAAATGAACATAACCAGGAGAGCAAATTTCTAAAGAATTAACATTTCTTTAAAAATATGGAATCTAATTGACAACCTCTTTCCGTTTTTAAATTACTATTTCGACAGCATCCTGTGTCATGTGGAGGTCAGTTCATAAATGTCAGCCAAATAAGGATGTGAAATAAATCGATGTATAATCGACAGGTGATTAATGGTGGGCCGGCGCAGCGCAAACGATCTGCGACCTCGGTGTCAGACTTCAGACCTGGATTCATTTTATCGATATTTTATGACATCCAGTTGACACTATTGTGAATTATGGCGCCGAACATTAAGTAGAACAAAAGTGCTTATGGCCTTACATACACTACACTGATTTATGGACCCGATAAAGAGTATATTTTTATTAATGTATATTAATAACCTAATTTAAAGTAAACATCCGAAGATCAGCTTAATATAATAACATCCTAACTCGATACATAGTACTTTCTAGTATTGTTAAAGTTTTATTTAGCCTACCGCCAACTTTAACAATACTCATTGACACTTGACATCTTTGTCTTCCGTGATCACGGCTACTGAAAAGTGGCCGAAGCGTCGGAATAATAAAAATCAAATAAATTACAGAGTTTAAAACCGTTAAAACGTAATTCTTTAACTTACATAAAATTAAGCTAAATATTTACTATCATCAGTGACAAAAAAATACTGGCTGGTAGAATGCTACAGACATAAAAAAATTACTTGATGTTTCATATGTGACGTATTAAATGAGTTCATCAGATTTAGATAGGATTTAACGCCTGATTTCAATAGAGAAGTAGTTGTTTGTTTAAGTAGTCAGTTATTATTTACTTTCCTCATATTCGAAATGAAATACAGAATGTTAACCTCGGGTGAAAGGCCTATTTAAGCATTCGAACTATTAGTACCCTCGCTACGCTCGCACGCCAAACCATCTCATGCCTAAATAGGTCACTTTCACCTCTCGTGTAACAATCTACTACATACGTTGTTTTGCTTTTCATATCTAAATACGCGAAAAAGGCTATGAGACTAGGGTTCCATTCCTAATTATTTAGGAATAATAATAGACGATAAAATCGTTTAAAATTGACCACGCCAGAAATTGAACCCGGTACCTCCGCGTTCTTTTTCCAGACACACGCTTAGACCAGGCAAACATAGAGTACGTGTACAAATGAAGGGATCGTGATAGGAAATCATTAACAAGACTCAGGGATAAAAGAATATCCGAAACATGGAGGATATAAATACCAAAGAAACTTAATTAGTAATTAAAATAATAATTGTGTATTTATAATATTTCAAAGTAATTAACAAAATGATAATAATTTGGAAGTAGGGTGCTTGTTGCAAGGACTCATTTCAAATGCTTATAAATTGAGCAACAATACGGTTAATTAAAAAAACTTGCCAGTTCGTCGAATTCATTTACTTTACTTTCGTTATGTATTCCTGGTACAGAAATATTAGATTCTAATACTACGGCTATTTGAACAGACTTTATTGTTTTATCTTCACCTACCTACATATAATATCATGCCTGTAGTGAGTTTGTCTATTTGTTTAATAACACAGATTAACTTACTTCCCCCCAAGAATAGATGATCCTATCCTGAAAAAAGTTTGGAAATCAAAAATAATGATCTACATATTTATTAACAAGGACGTCTTTACCCGGGCGTGCAAGGGATGTGTTGCACCCGGACGCATATGCTAGGGGGTACAAGCAAACAACCTTGTACCTAGACATACTTAGATAGAGAGAACGCTTTATTGCACACCAAAATATACAATTACAATATTTTCTAGGCGACACAATAGGCGGGCTTATCGCTCAAAGCAATGTCTTACAGACAACCTAAATCAAAGAAATTTGAATCAGGCGATGTAGGTAGTGCAGGAAAAAGGCAATAGATATATAAATACTTACACCGCATAATCTTCTACTTTTGAAAATGACTGACAAGCACCGAAAATAACGATCCGCAAACTTATTGACTATATATACCTATATAGTTTTATTAATTTAATTTTTTTGTTACAGACATACCCTTCTTATTTATCATGATAATTTAAAAGTAAGGTTTATATCAAGGTGTTTTAACTTCCGCTTTTTTTATATGAAGATTTTTTGGAATTTATTATAAAACTAGCGGTCTTGGCCGACGTTGTCGTGCGTCGAAAAAAATTTGAACCCGATTACAGCGCTACCAACTTGGTCTAATTGTGAATCTAACCCATCCGGGGACCAACTCGAACACACAAAAAAACAGCAAGATTGTTCCAAGGTCTTAGAAGGAGTTCAGTGACATTTTGTTTTAATAATAAATAGGCTTGCGTTTTTTTTTTATTGCAGGAGTTCAGTAAACAGGCAGACGGCCCACTTGATGGAAAGCGGGTACCATCGCTTATGGACATTTGCAACACTAAAGGTGCTACAAATGCGCTGCTGCTCTCTTCAGGGAGACTGGAACAGGTTCCAGTCTCCCTGAAGAGAGCAGCAGAGAAAAAATCTCTCTTAAAAATATGGTAGCAATCTTTTTTGAAGTGAAACTTCTTTATAGACGGGGTCTTACGATTTTTCTGTCACGAAAAAGCGTTACGGCTGCGTGGAAGAGGGGCATAAATTTAGACTAGACGTGGTGAGAGGCGGCATAATGTTAGAGTAGACTGTCGATGTTTTTATTGGTTCCGGATCGATTCTGTTTTTTTTTTATTTGATAATATAAAATGTTTAAATAAAAAATGGATTAATTAAAATGCACCTAACTTAACCAAATCATAATTTGTAGTAAACCTGCGAAAAATCGAAATGTGTGCTGGGACACATAGTAGAAGTGAATCGGCATGACTGACCAGGGTCAGTCATGCCGAAACACAACTCAAGGTTGTTTTTTTTTTTTTTTTTATTGCAGGAGATCAGCTGACAGGCAGACGGCCCACTTAATGGAAAGCGGTTACCATCGCCTATGGACATTCGCAACACCAAAGGTGCTACAAATGCGCTGCTGCTCTCTTAATGGTCACTGGAACCTGGTCACTAATGCCGGAACACAACTCAAGGTTATTATGGCGACATGCTATAGACCAGGGGTGGTAGCCATCCAGTCGGGCAAATGCCCTACCACCCGGTTTGACCACGATCACGTCCAACGCCGGACGATGCTGCGATCGAAGATGGAACACGCTTACCTAGATAGCACCTATTCATACGAGACTTGAAGATACGCGGATTGTACTATTCGGGAAACACGGACTGTGGTTGTGCATTCCACAACCCTGCCGTACGTAGAAGGAACGTGGAGGCGATACGTTCAGCGTTTCAACTGTGAAACGATGGCGTAGACCAGAAGTATTTGTGGTCCGAAGATGGAATAGTGTAAGGGGAATCAGATCTAACAGCTCAACCGCATACACACATTAGAATTTATAATTGAGGTACAATTATTCAAGATACATATTACCCTATCTTTTAGTTTAAACCAAATTACAGATAGTTACAAAATTTAATCAAGATCGGTTTTGTAGTTTCGGAATTTATCCCGGACATACATCGTGACACGAGATTTTTATATATATAAGATAAGATATAACACCAATTGTTACTTTTTTAGGAAATTTAATTAATTATTGTGCTAATGTAAAACGTGGGTAAAGTGAATACGTAACTTGATACATGGGTAAGGTGCGGTCAGCAAATTAATCTACTAATGGCAGGCATTAGTATTCTCCATGTAAATTTACACATTTGTTTCTTTACCTATTAGTATTATACATACATACATACATAACTTCACGCCAGTTCCCTTACGGGGTAGGCACGAACAACAGAGCGCCATTTAGGCTTATTCTTACACACCTCACATGCTTCTTTCACATTCATAACTCTTGTCATGCAAGCTCGTCTGTTCTTAAGGCTCCTGATATCACCTTCTGCTAGTACACGCTCAATTTGATCATGGAAGGTGTGTCGTGACCTTCCACGACTTCTGCATCCATCAACTTTTGCATTGTATATCTGTTTAGTCATTCTTTCATCATGCATTCTTTCCACATGCCCGAACCACCGGAGCATTCCTTTCCTTACCTTCACCCCAACACTCTCTTTCAGACCAACTCTCTTTCTTACTTCGGTATTACGAACGCGGTCCGCGAGCGTCACTCCGCAGATTTTGCGCAGTGCTCGCATCTCGACCGCGTTTACTCTACTTTCGTGCTCTCTCTTCCATACCCAACTCTCGCTTCCAAACGTGAGCGTAGGTACCAGCACCGCGTTGTGTATGGCAAGCTGGGCCTTCTGGCTGAGGTTCTTAGCGCCTAAAAGTATTAGTATTATGTGTTACATATATGATAGTAATGTGTTTTTTTTTATTATAGGAGTTCAGCAGACAGGCATACGGCCCACTTGATGGAAAGCGGTTACCATCGCCTATGGACATTTGCAACACCAAAGGTGCTACAAATGCGCTGCTGCTCTCTTAAGTGAGTCTGGAACCTGGTGACTAAAGCCGGAACACAACTCAAAGTTGTTATGGCGGCATGCTCTAGACCAGGGGTGGTAGCCATCCAGTCAGGCAAATGCCCTACCACCTTGCTGTGGGTTGTTTAGTCGCCTCTTACGACAGGCTGCTCGGCCGCAGGAAATTGTATTCTTTCTCTGTTCCTGCACGGATAAAGCGGATTTTAGCAATTAGAGTGAAATATACCATTGTTGGCACCCTCAATGATTGGCATCCTTTTATTCACGACCTCATTGCAATGCAGAGACTCCGGGTTGATTCCTGGTATGTTAAATTTCGGAAACGATTTTTTTCCATTATTTACTATGGTCTGGGTGTCTGCGGCCTCAGAGTAGTGCGTTGTATGTTACCCATAGCACAAGCGTAATTTGCTTTATTTGCGGATATATGTAGCATGTCTGCCGAATATTATTATAATTATATTAGAAATATTTTATATTTAGTAGCCATATGATGATAAATATAATATAATTGTATGACTTCAAAATAAACAGTATTAGGATTTTTTAACATTTTAAACAAATTAACAGGGCTGTAAATAGTGAGCGAGTGCCAACAATGGCATGGGATGCCCATACTTATGTTTCAGTAAGAATACGTGTTTAACTGATCAAGTTAAAAACCGGACAACTGCAGTTTACATACTATGAAGAATTTTTATTGTAAAGTGCAGCAAACAGGCTGACGACCAACCTAATGGAAAGTAGTTACCGTGGCCTATGGCCATTTGCAATACCAGAGACATCAACAATCAGGGGCGTAGTCAGAGGGAGGGACAAGTTACCCGGTTGAACGTTAGTTATTTAAAATGTACATGTACTGCTTTTGTTGTTTTATTTTATTGAAAGCAACTGGAAAAAATTTTTTAACTCTCCGTTACATAGCGGCCTACCTGAATCAAAATTAAAAAAAGACCAGTGATTGACCAACATGCCGAAAACAACCCTAAATATGACTACATCCGTATCCCTATTAAATGTTTACATCTAAAAAGCATCCCTCCAGCAGTCAACTCAACAACTC
The DNA here is from genome assembly GCA_019925095.2 of Dendrolimus kikuchii. Classification (NCBI taxonomy): domain Eukaryota; kingdom Metazoa; phylum Arthropoda; class Insecta; order Lepidoptera; family Lasiocampidae; genus Dendrolimus; species Dendrolimus kikuchii. Next base: position 19,879,212 of record CM034407.1, read on the forward strand.
TCAGGGCTGGGCAAAATACATGGTTTCCTTTAATTGAAATACAAATTACAAAATACTGTCTCGCATGTATTTAAAATACGAAATACAAAATACTTTGAAGTCGGGTATTTGAAATATAAAATACAAAATACAGCATTTCAACTATATGTATTTAAAATACAAAATACAAATTACAAAATACAAAATACCGTCAGGTGTTAGGTTATGTAAATAAAATACTCACAAAAATCTATAATTCTTAATGGGCAAGGACCTATTAATAAATAATTATTAATAGGTCCTTGCCTATGAAATTGCCATTTTTTCTGAAATAAGTTAACCTAATTTTATTATTTTTTTTATTTTATTCTAATCTCCACGGCCTTGAAGATAAGAACATTTCCATCTTGTAGGCACGCGTAGATTTTGGTGGTTCCACCCGGATCTATGCGTGCTTATATCGGTCCCATGGCAGGGAATGCACAAGGACTGAAACAGCTCGCTTTTTTGAATATGTTCATGAGGTGACCGACAAAGTTTTTGGCCAGTATCCTTTAGCAGAAATAGTCATACTCGAGAATTTTAATGCTCATCACGCTGAGTGGTTGGGTTCCCCGAGAACTGATCTGCCAGGGACTCCTGCCTACGATTTTGCTCTCGCCCATGGATTCACTCAGGTGATTAGGGAGTTTACCCGAATACCGGATAGAGTGGATCATGAGCCTTCTTTGCTGGATCTTCTGCTGACCACACACCCGGACTAACTACCAACTACCAAATCTCTATCAGTGCTCCACTGGGAACCTCTGATCATTCTCTGGTATCTTCGGTGGAGCCTTCCTATTCCCGATCGGACTCGTCTCGCTGGACGACGGAAGGTGTGGCGATACAGGTCAGCAGATTGGGATGGACTCCGTGAATTCTATGCATCCTTCCCATGGAGGCAGTTATGTTTCTCGTCGGAAGATTCTGATCCGAGCACAGACTCGATCGCCGATGTAGTACTGCAGGGAATAGAATGTGTAATTCCAAACTCAACTGTACCTATCGGTGGTATGAGTAAACCACCTTGGTTCGATAAGTCCAACAGTGAGGCTGTAAAGCTAAAGCATCAGGCTTATCGATCCTGGACTGCAGAGTGGGCCCGTCAGGATCCAAGTTCCTCTGACCTGAAAAAGAGATACAATGCCGCCCCCAGGTCCCTGAAAAAACAGCTCGTGAGAGCAAAATTCGATCACGTCGGCAGAATTGGTGAGCGCCTCTCTAGCTACTCTTCTGGGACTAGAGCTTTTTGGGCCCTCGCCAAAGCTGTCGAAGGAAACTTTTGTCGGGCGTCTCTTCCACCTCTGCGCACAGTGGACGACCGCCACTGATACACGCCGCCAAAGATAAAGTCAATCTTCTGGGTGAAATCTTTGCGGCCAATTCAACTCTTGAGACATAGGAGAAACTCCACCCACAATCCCTAACTGAGAGTCTAGAATGTCGGAGGTGCGCTTTACTCAAAAAGCAGTCCGATGTGTTCTCATCTCCCTCGACGTCAAAAAGTCTTCTGGCCCTGATGGCATTCCTGCCATTGTGCTGCAGACGTGTTTAGCTGAGCTGTCCAGTCCTTGCCCGACTTTTCACTCTCTCTTACTACAAGGGTTGTGTCCTCGCTTCGTGGAAGATTGCCCATGTGCACCTTGTCCCCAAAAAGGGGACGTAGCAGACACGTCGAATAGGCCTATAGTAATAAACTTTTTGCTCTCAATGGTGATGGAGCGTATTATCAACGCGCAGCTTCTATGTTACCTCGAAGATTCCCAGCTCCTAAACGATCGGCAATACGGCTTTCGCCACGGTCGCTCAGCTCGGGATCTCTTGGTTTACCTAACCCACCGTTGGGTTGAAGCCATTGAGAGCAAAGGGGAAGCACTGGCAGTTAGTCTAGAATTCTAGATATTGGTAAGGCCTTCGACCGGGTCTGGCACAGGGCTCTTCTATCGGAGCGGCCATCGTATGGGATACTCGAAGAGCCTTGCACCTGGCTATCCAGCTTTTTTGATGAGCGCAGCATTCAAGTCGTTGTCGACGGTTGTTGCTAAAGTTTCTAGACCATCGATGCTGGTGTGCCCCAGGGTTATGTGCTATCACCAACATAGTTCATCTTACATATCAATGATATGTTGTCTATTCGCAACATTCATTCTAATGCGGATGACAGCACAGGCGATGCGCAGTACTCTGGTCGTGCAAACGTCCCTCGATCATTTGTGGAGGAAAGTTGGGTTAGACTTGTATTTAAAGTAGAGTATTTCTTAGAGAGAGTCTCTGAATGGGGAAGACAAAACCTTGTCCATTTCAACCCCAAGAAGACATAGGTCTACGTATTCTCTGCCAAAAAAAACTCCATTCGAGCAATCGCTTCAGTTCCAAGGAACTCCCCTTACCACCTCCAAGAGTATTGGGATCCTCAGTGTTGACATCGCGATCGATGTTCAGGGGCCATCTTGAAGGCAAAGCAAAACTTGCCTCTAAGAAGCTAGGAATGTTAAACCGGTCCAAGCAGTACTTCACACCGCGGCAATGCTTTGCGCTTTATAAAATCCAGGTGAGCCCGCATATGGAGTACTGCTCACACTTTTGGGCTGGAGCACCTGGCTACCAACTCGATCCTCTAGACTGTATTCAACGTCGAGCCGTTCGCGTTGTTGCTGATCCCATACTCACTCACAGATGGTCTAGATACGCTTGGCCTTATGAAAGACTTCGTTTCTCTCTGCGTATTCTACTGACCGTATAACGGGGAGTATACGGAAGAACTGTATAGAATGGTGTATTCGTCCTCTTTCTACCATCGAACCGCTCGCCATGTGTTGGGATTTCACCCCCACTTCCTTAAGCCGCTTCGCTCATGTACGCAACGGTTCTGTAGAACCTTTTTCTTGCATACCGTGGGGATTTTGAATGAGCTCCCAGCCGAGGGTTTTCCACAGCGCTACGATATAGAGTTTTTCAAAATGGTGTCATAAAATTTCTTCGAGGCCGGCAGCGGGTTGATGAAATCTCTGGTGTTGCAAATGTCCATAAGCGACAGTAACCGCTTTTGATCAGGTGGGCTGTCAGCTTGTCTGCTGTACTCCAGCTATAAAAAAAGCTCGAAATTTCCAGAATGGAAGCGGGAAAACCAATAACAAGTGGTGCGTTCATTGTAGTGTTCGCTCTTAAAGTCGTTGATGTTGCTTGTCGCTCTTGCCGCGTTGCTGCCACGATGGTACTCTTATTCCATAATTACTCGAATTTTTAACTATGCATGATGACGAAAAAGATTCAAATGTGCAGAAAACATTACGCTTATCAATAAATAAATGACTAATTTTAAAAAAGAATTTCATGTTTTCAAAGTAAAATTAATTTAAAATTATATATCTTAGCCAAACAAAAATATTTATTTTAAATGGCCAGTACTGCAGAACGTACCTAATATTTAGCGGTCACCATTTTGCTTATGAAAGCTATCGAGCGCTATTTTCTGAAGAACACACCCATCAATAAGGTAGCTAAATGTATTTTATGAAATGTATTTTGCAACCATAAGTATTTGAAATACTAATTACAAAATACCTCAGCATCAGGTATTTGAAATACTAATTACAAATTACATTTTTAAGAAGTAATTGAAATACAAATACAAAATACGTATTTGTATTTCAATTACGTATTTCAATTACAAGTATTTTAAATACTGCCCAACCCTGACAACTCTCATAGCGCTTTCAGCTAATGGCAAAGTTTGTATACCGCTAATGACGCTCTTTCAGCTCATACTTGTGTTTTATTTGGAAACGCCAAAATGTTGGAAATAATTGCACCAGGAGTACATAGCAGCAAATCTGAGTGGCGAGCACTAATTTTCCACTCTGACTACCTGTACGAACATCACGTACTCAAGTACTTCGCATGAAACTCTTTGAATGAATAAGAAATTAAATGCTATAATAATAATAATAATACCGCAGGGGGGCTTTGTGGCGAAACCTTAGGTGAGTAGCGACACCTCGTACCTGACTCCGGGGGCCAAGACAAGGCCCCCGCCTCCGTGCTTGCCTTAGCCAGCCGGCACGGAGTGGAGATTGCTTGACCTAATACTCAAGCTCCAGGGGTGGAAGTGATAAATGGCCTAACGTCGGAAGAAGCTTCGGTGAACCTGCAGCCCACTTCTCTACACCCCTTAGCCACTCACACCCATGTTGCAGGGAGTGGCGAGTCACCGTCTGCCCATTTTTCCATGTTCCCTGAACATTGCGACGGGCATACGCCATAGTCCCCATATTCCCAGACCCCTAGTACCACTAGCAGTTCACTCCAATAGCCCGGTACTTTTTGTCCTCGTTTCCTACAATAGTTCTACGCTGGCCGGGGCTTGTCCTTGGGTGCATTGTTATATGGTGTAGACAGGGATAATCGCCGGTCAGTGTCACGCCACATTTACATTAAATTTGTCAAAGGGCCTCTACGTGTTGGCCTTTCCATGGCCCCATGCAAGCCCTCCAAATGTCCGGGCCATTTTTATGGCCCGTGGTCTCGAAAGACATACAAACATAATAATATTATGTAATGCTTTTCTTTTGTTTAGACTTCTAATAAGTATTGACCCATTTTTATCATTTTACGAATCGCCGAAATTTTCTAGATTTTGTACAAACGTAGCAAGTTATGACGTCATGTCTTTAAAGAATCAAAGAACACATTCATTACTGTTTTAAGCAGTTATTAAAAAAAATATTATGATATTTTAAAAGTATAAATAATCCAAGGTATTTATTTATATTCAAACCCTGATCTTTTATAGAAACGTTCTAGAATGTATGGTAATATCATGGAAGAAGAATAGTATTCTTTTTCATGGTAATATTAATGTCATGTTTTATTTTTTGATAAAATTTTAGTTTTAATAAAATCATATGTTTATTTTCTTGTCCTCAGAAATAACTCCCCAGTCTATCTATCCTGTGGCAGGCAGTAACCACTTTCAATCAGATTGCGCACCGGGTGTTTGTTTACTTTACTAGGGCAACAAAAAAGACGTTGTAATTCACCTCGAGACCGCATCTTCCAAAGATAGGTGACGCGATTGCAATCCATAGATCATAATAGCAAGCAAGAAGGCGTGACTGACACGCGGCATATAGCGCGTGCTCAGCGGGAAAGTGCGAGCGCAGTAATTAAATTCGGTTTGGCAATTTGATTTGGTCAGGTTTCTTCAACAGTACATTCATACGTATTTTATACGTAAATCAAATTTGAAGATGACTTACCTGTACAGTAAGAGAAAGTGCATTAGAAATCACACGTAGACTGCAGTTTTTTTTATTTAAGTTTATGGCTTGGCAGCTAGGCCTTTAAGCCAGATCTTAGTTTACAATATAGTTTCTTCATTTTCTTAAGCCATCAGCTAGTGCCATTCAACGGAGTTCTTGTGACAACTCAAAAGGCCACATTTGACTATACAGTTCACATTTCTCACAAAACACGTAATTACTACTCAAAAAGTATCAATATCCTGCAACTATTGTGCATTTTAGAGTAATTTTACACATTTTTAGAAAATAAAACTGCACAGCACAACATCTCCTTTCGGTTCCCGCCAAGAACTCCCCCCAAATGCAGTTTAATCTACATAGCCACAGATTATCACACTTGCCTCTCATAGGGCAAATACTTTGGATCACCACGTGCTATGTTGACATACATATTTTGCTTCATCTATTTTCATGAATCTCATCTGTGATTTGGTCGCGGTCTATCAGCACCAACTATGCGATCCACACAGTCGCCATCCATTTGTTTTGTCAATCTCCTTTCAATAATTCTCTCAACACCTACAATTTCTTTCTCAACTCCTGTTATTACATCTTTCAATTCAGACAGGGTCCGACTATGATTTAAGTTTTTTAAATCTTCTACATGCATTTATTTAGACCTTGTTAGGTAATTGCGTGATACATATTTGCATTTAGATCGATGAATAAACAAGCGTCGTTGAGCTTAACCATAAGAGGAACATCAGAAAAAAATATCTATTTGAAGAGGATTTCGCTAATTTACATGAGCTATTGCTTATACAATTATTACGACAACTTAGGAGTACATACTTGAGAAAAATATAATTCATTTAGTTACTTCCAATCATTGCTATCTAGACCAAACTTCTTTCAATTCGGATTGAATTTGTCAGTTCAACATTTAAGTCAAGTGACTTACTGCTAAGTTTTAACCATGAATCGACATCGTGCCGCGGAAAGCGGAACTGACAGTTGCATCATACCACCATCTGCTGCTCAACAACTAGTTGGAAGTTCACAAGTGGGTCATATGAACCACTTGTTCAAATTGTCTGCACTCATCGGTTATTAGCTCTCCGGGAAAATGGAACAGCAAGCGTAAACTAGTTTGTAAATGCGACGCTGTGTTCTACATAGTTCTATTTGAATTTATCATTCTCTCTGCCTATAGTTTCCTAGTAGTTTATGTTATACATTTTGAACAAAAATATTATTAAATTTTATTATATACTTTTCAACACACTTGCTCATAAAGTGGCTCTATGGTCACCGCAATTAGGCACAGAATGACACCCATTATCAAACTGTGAGTAAAAAACATTATAACTCACTAGTGAGTTATAGATTTTTTTTTTAAATTTTATTGGTTGTGTTGCTTTGTTCTTAAAAAAGTTTTTATTAAAAAAAAAAGATCGTGTTCTATAGAACAAATAAATTAATGTTCCTATTACTTGCTCATTTCATGCAACTTCTTATTTAAATAGATAATTTTAACTCGTACGTGTTTAATAAATAAAACTTTCACTCATATATAACTTTTTTTTATCTACTAAACAAAATGAGTTTTTGTTGTTATTTTATTCACAAGTGTGTTGAAAAACGTCGTATGATACACGTGTGTATTGATGATTACCGTCCTCGGCTCTCTTAAGACCCTCGCCTACGGCTCGAGTCTCAATGGCGCCTCGGCGGTAATCACCAATGTTACACACTAGTACCATAATGTACTATTTTGGGAAATTAAATAAAATATTTGTATTGGTGACAAATATAATTAAATATTGTAAATAATTTCAGTTATAAATATGTATATTTGTAAATATTTATTCTTAGTATAGTTATTAAGTAGACAAATGTCTAATATTAGAGTTTTTTTATGCAGCTCCATTCGCGTAATTATTGTTTCTGTATTTCAGGAAACGTTCGAGTTTACTGCGATAAGATACAAAATATATAATAATATATACAAAATTATATAAAAAATAGTTTATTTTCAAGACCATAAAGGTGAAGTGAATAGTATTAATATTTTCTTAAGTTTTCGCGACTTGTATACATAATAAAACTACGTTTTAACGGTTTTAAGCGCGGTAATTTTATTTGATTTTGGTTTTTCCGACGTTTCGGCCACTTTTCAGTGGCCGTGATCACGGAAGACAAAGATGTCAAGTGTCAACGAGTATTGTTAAAGTTTTATTTAGCCTACCGCCAACTTATTAATTTTAATTATTTAATTTTTAATTTTGTTTATGGTTATTATTTAATCTATGGGAGCCTAATCTAATTTACTACCGCTTCGCAACATGTTATGGCTTGAAGAGAAGAAGCGGCGCAAGAAACTCTTCAGCAAACATGCCTAGCTCTAATAATTTTATATAATATTAAAATGGGTGGAAGGAAAAATAAAAGTAATTATCAGTCAAGTTGGTTTGTGTTCCGTTGTACGCAGAAAGAGCTCACAGTGTCTTGAGGTCTGGCAGCTGGTTTTTGCTGGGTTTGGGTCTTAATAGTTTTGATAATTGGATCCCAAACAGGTGGTACTTGCCAACCATCTTCTCTATTGAAATTTGGGTGTTTTTTGATTTCAATAGCCTCACGCATCATTCTAGGTATGAAACGATTCTCTTTCGCGAGGATTTGTGGGTTATCGAATCTGATGTAGTGGTTGGGTTTATCCAGCGTGTGTTCACTGATCGCAGACTTCGTAGACCTTGTGTGTTTCATGTCAGCAATGTGTTCTTTTACTCGTGTTTTTATGCTCCTCTTTGTTTGCCCAATGTATGACAATCCACACTCACAATCAAGCTTGTAAACCCCTGCATCCTGGAGTGGGATATTGCATTTCACAGGTCTCAGAAATTGGGTAATCTTTTTCTGCGGCTTGAAATATGTTTTGATTGAAGCTCGCCTGAGGATGTGACCAATTCTGTCTGTGACTCCCTTGATGTAGGGTAGATTAAATAATAACCATAAACAAAATTAAAAATTAAATAATTAAAATTAATAAGTTGGCGGTAGGCTAAATAAAACTTTAACAATACTCGTTGACACTTGACATCTTTGTCTTCCGTGATCACGGCCACTGAAAAGTGGCCGAAACGTCGGAAAAACCAAAATCAAATAAAATTACCGCGCTTAAAACCGTTAAAACGTAGTTTTATTATGAATAGTATTAATTAAGTATGTAGTATGGCAATAGACGATTAGATTTAATGTTCTGTAATTAACACAACAAAATCAGAAAGCTATCCCTCAATCGTTTAGAATCGTCTTGTAAACCTTTATTTAGACATCCGTGTGATTATGCTCTCTTGGTACATTCATAATTGATAGAAAACAACATATCCAAAAACTACACAGAGGGTTTTGATTATTATTTATGAACTAAAACATTTTTTAATTACTATTTTCAATACACCTTCCATGATCAAATTGATCGTGTACTAGCAGAAGGTGATGTCAGGAGCCTTAAGAACAGACGAGCTTGCATGACAAGAGTTATGAATGTCAAAGAGGCAAGTGAGGTGTGCAAGAATAAGCCTAAATGGCACTCTGTTGTTCGTGCCTACCCCGCAAGGGAACTGGCGTGAAGTTATGTATGTATGTATTTTCAATACAAAAACGTGTTTTCGCAAAGACGTTAATTGTTTTGAAATAATTATCCTTCACTTTATTTTATTTAGTTTTCGCGTCACTAACAACCAAGAAATATATATATGTCGTATATATTTTGCGTATCAGAAATTATAATGCCCTACAGAGTCGTTTCTATGGGCCTATTAATTTCTTATCATCTTAATAGATAGTCTATTACACTAATGGTCTTATTCATATTAAGTTAGAGTAAGTTTGAACGCTTCTTCAACGTTCTTAAAGAAGCATTCAAACTAACTCTAACTCTATATGAATAAGACCTTAGATGTATAGTTACATTTATCATATAAACAGATTTATTATAGCATAGATAATAATCTAGCCTCTGATCTTTGGCAGGTGTCTGTGTGTATTTGACATGAAAATTACTTACTGTAATCAATTGAAATCAAGCCCTTGCGACTCGCGATCTATTAGCGAAGTCTTACATCACAATGACACATGATGCTCAATAAAATAATCAAGCCGTTTTACAAATTAAACTCAGCCCAGTGGTATTAATAACAGTGACATGTTTAATTTGAATGTACCACATCGTAGTAAATGGTACACAAGTAACTACAAAGTAAAGACAATTAGTACTTGTGTAATATGATGTGGCATGAACTAATTGAGCTACCGAGGATAAAATACAGTTATTGGAAGATGATAGCGGACAATGGTGTACTGTTTATATTGGGCATCAATGTAGTATCAAAAATATAAACGGCGCAGCGGGTGATCCTAACGGTGTTGCCTGCGAAAATTAATTTTAATACTACTATGGGTATATAAAAAAAATGTTTTGCTTTATACAAACGCTGGACATGGCAAATATCTATTTTATATTCAAATTAGAACACGAATTGTTGAAATTGCATGTAGTTCAAGATAACCGTATTTTATGGTTATATGACAGATTTTTCTTCATTTTCATTGGGAGGAGGTTGGTCTTTAACCTTCGTAAACCTCTGTTGTTTAATCTACAACTTAATAGGAAAATTACTGTCCAAAGAACAATAAGGACTTAGCCACAGATATAATATCTAGAATTATTTCTGTAGATTTAGCTCTCAAATCTATACTAATATTATAAAACTGAAGAGTTTGTTTGTTTAAACACACTAATCTCAGGAACCGCTGGTCCGATTTGAAAAATTCTTTCAGGGTTGAATAGTATATTTATCGAGGAAGGCTATAGGCTATATTATGTTTTTTTTTTTAATTAAGGATCCTTACTAAAAGTCCAATAATGTAACTCAAGGTGTAAAAAAATACATACATACATACATAACTTCACGCCAGTTCCCTTGCGGGGTATACACGAACAACAGAGTGCCAATTAGGCTTATTCTTACACACCTCACTTGCTTCTTTGACATTCATAACTCTTGTCATGCACGCTCGTCTGTTCTTAAGGCTCCTGACATCACCTTCTGCTAGTACACGATCAATTTGATCATGGAAGGTGTGTCGTAGCCTTCCACGACTTCTGCATCGATCCACTTTTGCATTGTATATCTGTTTAGTCATTCTTTCATCATGCATACTTTCCACAAAAATGACCCGAAAAAATCCTTACACGGCGTGCGCTGCGAAAATTATTGATTATAGAACAAAACAATGTACTTTGCAGAACATATAATTGTCTACAAAAAATATCGCGTAGCCATATGTCTAACTATTGTAGTTATCTCACAATAGGTGTTTTCTTTTATTTTTTTAAATATTAAAATGCCGTCGCTTGAAAAACTCTTTATTTTGTACCTTGGTATTAATCCTTATCAAAATAAATTACTCCATATTCAAGACGAATTCAATCCCTTTCTAGAACTTTTTGAATTATTCAATTCGGACGTTTCATTCAAAACATATCGCGATATTTAAAATGTAAGTATTAGTGTTGCAGCCAAATATACTAATATATTGTTTGATTGAACGCGCTAATCTCAGGAACTACTGGTCCGATTTGAAAAATTCTTTCAGTGTTGGATAGCCCATTTATCGAGGAAGGCTATAGGCTATATATCATCACGCTAAGACCAATAGGAGCGGAGCACCAATGAAGAATGTTTCAAAATCGGAGGGTTTCGAAAGCAAATTCCACGAGGACGACGTCGCGGGCACAGCCAGTATAATAATATGTTTATTTAGGAATAAGTAATGTAAGTATTTGTTTGTCGTCCAATATAATATATTAGGTTAAGTATAGGCATCAGATACCAGATCATCAAAAACAAACCTAGATGAAATTACATTACAACCCAAGACAACAGTGTTGACAGCGTAAAAGAAGGCTGTCGTAAAGAGTTCAGTAATCCTTCAACGCGACGAGCCGGCATTTGAATGTGCCCAAAATGGTTCGGACATCCATTTTAGGCGCGATAAGCGGATAAACTTATTCCGCTACCCATTATTCAGGGCGCGCTTGAATTGTAGAAAGCCGCTCATAAAATTTAAATACAACTTTGAATCATAACTCATAACCTCTGAGTCTGTAATTGTGAGGACAAAGTGCCGTAATGTGCTATAATTTGTGTCAACGGGTCTGTTTAGGTTAGGTTAGTTATATAAGTATAGTTTTATTAAACTTATTCTAACAGCTTAGTAAAAGGTAAAACATTGCAGAATTATTATTGTGGCAAAATATTTAATACAAACTGTTTTCGGTGTAAGAGTCTGGCTATGTGTTCTCAACATTAGAGTATGACTATGATGCGGATTCTGTGCCTGCATATGACTTATATAACATATATACAATTATACTTACTAGACGGGCAATTTACTAAGATATAAATAAGTCAATAATCAGGTAAAGCTCGTTTGGCATCTAAATTCTTTATATACTTGCCTTCAAATATAATTAATTATATTTGTGGTAGTAATGAATGTGCGATATAACCAGTGCTCGAAGTTAATCTCTCTCATCAAATCTGCAAAAGCAGTTTTTGACAATTATTAAAATTCACAGGAAGCGCCTGCTAGATATCTGTAGATATATTAATATATAAATGTGATTTTGGTTTGGATGTTTGCATTGTATACATTTGTATTATATATTAATTTGTACGGATTTAGAAATATACCTACTAATAATCAGGAAAGGACACGGGGACTTTTGAGCCAAGGAAATGTAATGGGTTGCCATATGACTTAAAAAAGCGTTTTATTTTTAAATTACAAAATGGAAAAGAACAGCTCTTAATTCTATTTATATTTATATATATATATATATATATATATATATATATATATATATATATATATATATATATATATATATATATAATATTTTCGACATTTGCAACACCAAAGGTGCTTACAAATGGGCTGCTGCTCTTTTATAGGAGACTAGAATCTGGTCACTAATGCCGGAACACAACTCAAGGTTATTATGGCGACATACTTCAGACGAGGGGTGGTAGCCATCCAGTCGGGCAAATGCCCTACCACCTGGCTGAGAAGATGAGAAATCTTAAAAATAAGGTCACTAATAAAATAAATAAGCAAACCAACACACAAGTTGCATGTCCTCAAGCTAAGCAAGCTACGCTTGTGTTATGGGTAATATACGACGTACCACTCTATGGCCGATCCCAGATACCCAGACCGTAGTAAATAACAGAAAGTTCGTTAACGAAATTTACCATGCCAGGTACCGAACCTGGAGCTTCAGCGTCACAGTGAATTCGGCCGGCAAAGGCTTTGCCCGCTCAACCACAGAAGCCGTCAAGAAAATAAGTTAACGATTACCATAATCGATTTATGTAAATGAATTTCAACAATTAATAATATGAAAACACTGTTGGAATCGACCTCTTTAAATAGTTTTACTTTTTTATATTTTGACACTGTCAACATTCCTTTGTTTTTTTCCTTTTTACTCACTCTATTTTCATCCTTGCATTGTACCGTATCGTTGTCTAATAAATATTAATAAAATTAACGTATTACTTCACGTCCAAGTTAAAATATATAGTCTACGTGCTCTCCACAAACACTTACACCACACGATTAGTTCACTCAAAATAACTACTATAATTATAATAAAACTACGTTTTAATGGTTTTAAGCGCGGTAATTTTATTTGATTTTGGTTTTTCCGACGTTTCGGCCACTTTTCAGTGGCCGTGATCACGGAAGAGTTTCTTGCGCCGCTTCTTCTCTTCAAGCCATAACATGTTGCGAAGCGGTAGTAAATTAGATTAGGCTCCCATAGATTAAATAATAACCATAAACAAAATTAAAAATTAAATAATTAAAATTAATAAGTTGGCGGTAGGCTAAATAAAACTTTAACAATACTCGTTGACACTTGACATCTTTGTCTTCCGTGATCACGGCCACTGAAAAGTGGCCGAAACGTCGAAAAACCAAAATCAAATAAAATTACCGCGCTTAAAACCGTTAAAACGTAGTTTTATTATGTATACAAGTCGCGAAAACTTAAGAAAATATTATACTATAATTATAAAAATATCGACATGCTAAAAAGAAGTCTTAAAATCGATCTCATATTTTTACAATCTGGACCCAACATTGTATGAAAGCCTGTCCATCTCCTTTAGAATAAGTGGATACTCTCGGATATATCGGATTCCATATTATAAGAATTTGAAATATTATGTGAGCAAAAAATCTTCAGCTAAGTTATCCGTGCAGGAACGGAGAAAGAATACAATTTCCTGCGTTGGGGTGGCCTGTCGTAAGAGGCGACAAAACAACCCACAGCCAGGTGGTAGGGTATTTGCCCGACTGGATGGCGACTACCCCTGATCTAGAGTATGCCGCCATAACAACCTTGTGTTGTGTTTCGGCATTAGTGACCAGGTTCCAGTCTCTCTTAAGAGAGCAGCAGCGTATTTTCATTATTATAACTATAATATTATTTTTCTTTCCTTTTATTGTCTTGGTCTTATTGAGTATGCATTGTTTGCTACAACTCCATTAATTCTTCACAAAGTGATTCTGTAACATACTACTGTACAATACTTATTAAAAAAAAGAATTTGAGATATAAATAGAATATGAAATATAAAGAAAATCAATATTTAGCTAGACGTGTTGCTGGGGAGTTTCTTGCCGCTTCTTCTCCTTTACAGCATCAACACGTTGCGAAGCGGTGTACATAGAATATGAAGTAAAAAAAAATATTTAACTTACATGTATGACCTTCAAAAAGTGTTCTCCAGTGGAACTTATATTGAATAAAAACTTTTGAATTTGAATTTGTAGCACCTTTGGTGTTGCAAATGTCCATAGGCGATGGTAACCGCTTTTCATCGAGTGGGCCGTCTGCCTGTCTGCTGAACTCATGCAAATAAATAATTAAAAAACGTTGACGTCTGAGATAAACAGGCCCATATCAAACACGTTTAACGAATAAGAAATCAAGTTAAGCCTCGTGTGAAATATTTCTTGTAAAAACTAAAGGATTTCTCCCTCAATCGCTACCATTACAGATCAGCCATGCTTTCCATAAGAAAGTGATATTATAAACACAAACATTTATTATTACGATACAAATGTCTTATTCTATGTAGCTAATTAACTTTCTATATGTTTTATGGTTTTTGCAACTTTATAGAACGTATGTACATTTATATGTGTGTGATAATTTCATTTTTAGAATGTTGTTACCGAAGAACTCCTAACATTTCATGTGACCCTGGTATATGAAAGGGGAATAGAATTATTAATGTTGTTTCCTCGTAATTTAGAAAAACTGGCCAAGTGCGTGTCAAGCCGCAAGAAATGAATGATTCCGCAATGATAACAGAACGTTTACCATTTTTAGGGTTCCGTTAGATATTTTGACAAAAATGAAATCATTATGCAACCGTGACTTCTGTCTATTTGTCTTTGCATGATATTTTTTATTCTGGGAAATTATTAGGTCTATACATTAAAAGTACGAATTATTATTTATTTAGGTTTATGGCTTGGCAGCTAGGCCTTTCAGCCAGATCTTAGTTTATAATATAGTTTCTTCATTTTCTTAAGCCTATGGTAGGTAATCAGCTAGTGCCATTCAACGGAGTTCTTGTGACAACTCAAAAGGCCACATTTGACTATACAGTTCACATTTCTCACAAAACACATAATTACTACTCAAAAACTCTCAATATCCTACAACTATTGTTCATTTTATAGTAATTTTACACATTTTTGGAAAATAAAACTGCACAGCACAACATGTCCTTTCAGTTCCCGCCAAAAACTCCAAAAGTACGAATATGTAGTCTAGATAGAGACAGAGAGACAGAGCTACAGAATGTATTTGAGACAAAAAAATGACAAATGGGCACCATACCTGTAACTGAGTAGTAGTAGAATTCGCCACAAAGGCAGGCAAAGAAATCTTAGTCCATACAGCCAATTCTAAGTCTTTGGTACTGTAGCGCAGTTGTATTGTAGGCTACAACCGACGCTATTCAACGGAGTTCCTGTGAAAACTCGAAAACCTATATTTGATTATACAGTTCACATTTCGCACAAAAACACATAATTACTATTCAAAAACTATCAATATCCTACAACTATTGTTCATTTGAGAGTAATTTTACACATTTTTAGGAAATAAAAACTGCACAGCACAACGTCCCCTTCCAATTCTCGCCAAAAACTCCATACATGTAACTGAATGCTGAAAATTTGATTTCAGTGGATATAGGCTTATAGACTGTGGTTAGTGGATATTTAAAAATTTTAACGACGTTTGTAAGTGTTGCTCTGATTGAAAATAAAATCACTAAAAGAATTTGCCGCAATAAGCGCAATAATAACATAAATCAAAATGTAACCTTCCAATTATGTCAAAATGCAAATATTATAAACAGATAAAGTTTCTTAATATATAATTATTTATGCAAATCATTTATTTGCGTAAGATGTTCTACATTAAAATGGTATCATAGCAGAATTCATAAAAGTCAATATAATAATTAACTCATCTTGATACTTTTTGGCGGGAACTGAAAAGGGACATTGTGCTGTGAGATTTATTTAAAAAAATGTGTAAAATTACTCTAAAATGAAGAATAGTTGTAGGATATTGATAGTTTTTAAGTGGTAATTATGTGTTTTTGGGAGAAATGTGAACTGTAGAGTCGAATGTGGCCTTTGCAGATTTCACAAGAACTCCATTGAATGTCGTCAGTTGTAGCCTACAATTCAGCTGCGCTAGTTATACGAAGACTTGTAAATACATCAGAATTGACTGTATGGTATATGAGTCCCTTGCCTGCCTTTGTAGCGAATTCTAATACTACTACTACTTAACTCAACTTGAGGTTTTGGCGGGAATTGAAAGCTGTAATGTTCAGTATTACCTTCTAAAAATGTGTAAAGTTACTTTAAAATGAACAATAGTTATAGGATATTGTTAACAATGTCATTGAATGTTGCTTTCCGAGTTATCACAAGAAATTCATTGTTTGGCGTTAGTCGAAGACCTACAATTCGGCTGAGCTATAAGAAGACTTAATACATCAGACGAGGCTGTAAAGACATTGATGTTCCTTGCTAGTGTGGCGAATTATATACTATTCACGTCATCTTAGTCTTTCAAGGATGGCTTAGCACGATTTGCGACAGGGGCTCCAGATTCGACTGGGCGTAACTATGTTCTAAATCTCAGCCTTTCCAACACAAACAAAAGCGCAGGGTCGACAGGGAGGAGGGGGTTTTTAGTGGGTATTGGGGTTGCTCGCTCGCGCAGCAACGCTCGGAGTCTTCCACACTTTTCTGTGACGTCGATCGCGGACGGAGCACTGCCAAGAGCATACTATTGCTGCAGTGTTATCGCCCCCGACCGACGCGTGTCGTTCCCCTAGCAACGGCCCAGTTTGTGCGTAAATCGGTTAAGCATTTTCCCTCGCCTCAAAAAAAAGGGGCTCCAGATTAGGGATTATTACACAAAACAATAAATATGTGCGTGAAATTTTTTTGGGGTGGGTGGATATATGTTGTCTCTGAGGTGTAAGAATTTGAGCCAAGCACTAAAATGTATCTAATGATGACGACAAACTAAATGACATTTTACACATCGGGCAACAACAAATTTATTAAATTGGGAAAATGAAATCTCAATCTATATGTAAGTAAGTAGTAAGTATTACATGTTTATTCCTAACTTGATATCCTGGAATGTATAATATTTTCACATCAGAAAAATGAAACTAATACAATATTTTAAATGGAAGTTAAAACCTTAATTTTGTATCGTGTACTTATGAGGTAATGTATAATGTAACAACTTACCAAACTTTAAAGTCTGTGTCGCATTCTACAATAGTTAACTGAAACAAAAAACAAGTCAACATAAGAAATGGGGATTTAATCTATAGTTCTATGAAGGTTTCAATGCTTTTTATAATGCTTCTGTTACACCTGGGATCATGTTAGTATAAGCCGCGCGCAGAAAGGTTTCCGAACTACTTACTATTATTGTATTGTATTACTTACTATTACTTATATACTTATGTAAAGTATATACAATAATACTTCGCCATGCAGGTTGACTTACTTTGGAACTCTTTGCCCACTGACGTCACAAAAGCTAACTCTTTTGCCATATTTAAAAATTCACTCAGGAATCATTGTTAGTCTTACGCAATAATGTATGTGCTAGTTTACAATACTTTAGACTGTAATCTGCTGTCCATGTATGCCATTTTTATTTATTTCTAATATATATAATATATACATATGCCTTTTTGTTTGTTGCATAAAAATTACGGATAATTTAAGAATTTCCTTTGAGTCAGGTTGCCTGGAAGAAATCGCTTTTAGCGATAAGGCCGCTTTTTGTTTTACCAAGTAACTATTGTCTTGTTGTGCATTTTTGTAATTTTTATTTTGGTGAACAATAAAGTGTTGTCTATGTCTAATAATAAATTAAAATAATAAATTTATTGCAACAACTATTTATGTACCTAACCTTTTTTGTCAACCCTACTGACCATCGACGCGTGACATCATGAGGCTAACGGCAAACCTTCTGCGCACGGGTAGTAGGTACTTAAAGCATTATATTTGAGATTGAGATGCAACATTGTTATTGACATAAAACCAACTCTATCTCTTATATCTATGTAAATATCTGAATCATTTTACGATTTAAAAAGTATTATTTTTCTATTAACTCTCTGTGCCCAAAGTAGGACACAAGATGACCTTTTTCGGGTAGTTTCGTCCAGATGCGTACAAGAAACTGAGAGAAACCACTTGTAAGCAAAACTATATTTACTTACTAGAATTTGCCCGCGATTTCGTCCACGCTTGATTTGAAATTCCCGCCGGATTCCCGGGACAAACTATCGCAGCATTTAAAAAATAATATAAGCTATCATTTTAATAGAAACTGTATCGGAATAAGTTAATTTTTATGCATCCAAACAAATTCAAACCCAGGGATACCCAGGGTAAAAGTAACGCAGAATTTAAATCTAAGAATTAGCTGTCGATCAGCGAAAACCGCAACAAAATCGGCCCAGTCGTTTCTACGTGAATACCGTACAATCAACCATGGTTTATATAGTCTATTCCAGTTGGTTTTTTTAATAGCTTCAATGTACAGACACGGCATATTTAGAATTTTAAGATATTATAGACAATTGGGTAGATACATTTAATTTTTCAAAAATATACTTTTCTTATTAACTGAGTTCAGTGCCCTTTTCAGCCATGAAAACCGATTTGCATACGAATTATATACTAGGGAAACATAAAGTGGTGTAATGCAAGTTTTGCAACCACAGGCTGTCGTGAAGCCACGCCGGTACCGCACGGTGTCGTGTCTCGAACCCGCTATCGATCTATGCCTTCCCCATTTTACGACCATATCCGCGGAGGTTATCAGATATCCGCTGCAATCGGATATTGCGCTCTGATTTCCTTAAACGGATTTTGATTTAACCTAGAGTTAGATTACACAGCACTGACGACCAAGTCGGCGGTAGGCTAAATAAAACTTTAACAATACTCGTTGACACTTGACATCTTTGTCTTCCGTGATCACGGCCACTGAAAAACCAAAATCAAATAAAATTACCGCGCTTAAAACCGTTAAAACGTAGTTTTATTATATTATAATTTGTGTAAAATATTTCTTTAACATTACTTAAGTATGAACTGTATGTCATAATTATATTTGATTAAATAAAACCATATGTACGTTCGACAATATAATCCTAATGAGGGTGATAAGACGCTCGCACGTCTGTCACACGCTTAATGAAAGAAAAAAGACACAGATAATAATAAAAAAACATAATCGATGTTCCATATTTGAAAAATTGTTTGTGGCCAGCGCGAATCAATTTCAGTCATTAAAACCTTATTGTTGAGATTCCAACCATCTTTATTTTATTACGCTTTACATATAAAGAAATATTGATTTGATAAAATTATCTCTCATAAATGCTCAATCATTTATTACAAACATTATGAATGCATAGATAGATTTTAGGATTTTACTATTTAAAATCATGCGTTAAGAATTCTTCAAAAGAAAAATTGTGCTTATCAGAGATACTTAGCCCGGCCTTAGACACCTTAAAAGTGTTTGCCTAAGACCCTAAGCGTTAAAGCTAAGTACGCACTCTTTCTTTGAAAGCTGATTGTGAGTCTGGTATTAATAAAACAAATCGAGCAAGTGGCTTGTTCTAGAACAATACCTTGAGATAATCTGTCAAAATTAAAATGTTTTTAAAATACACGAGACGTCACAGAGACGCGCGATAATTTTATTTCGTCGAATATCATCTGAATTATAATTTCTAGATTGACTATACATGTAAGTCGTAACTTGATCAACTTTTGAAATTAAAAAAGTTGAACGTCGCTTGTATAACAATGTATTGTGTAATACAAGTGTTTTATCTTGATGGTCATGAGGAAGTATATTTTATTAACACATTTTTATTTATTGAAATGCATAAGGTTATATTGACATTTGAAAAACTTAATAGATTTCTTCCGATTACAATGAATCTTTAGTGGTTATATAATTATTTTTTTATACTATTTAGTCAAAAATTCTAATAACATCAAGGTGATACAGCCTTTATTAACTAATATTCATTACGCTCATAGAGTGAAGTATCCATACAGTATCTTAGAAAAATATTTCTTTTACTAAAATATTACTACGCTTTATTACAGTGAAACTACAAAAAAATATTAAACTGACTTTATGTATATTATGACACATTTCGTCCGTAAAACCAAAAATAGATGTTTCATTTCTGTCTTTCAATTTGCATAGAAATGAGGCAGTTTTTTTCATAAATAATGTTTTTAACTGTTTAAAAAATATAATAATGGCTTTTATAACTGCTTATTTAAGCAGTTAAAATCGTCACTTATGAAGAATAATGTAACAATTAAGTTCTTTTTTTTATTTATATATTTATATGACAATGTCAAATTAGTATGACTAGGAGACCATAAATGAAAGCTAATGAACAGAAAGCAAGATCTCGCTTCAAAATATTAGGCAATACACGAAAGAGTAAACAAGCAAAGTACAAGTCCAATATCCCGCACGATACGATAAGTGTCAGTAAATATTTGCCACTTGTTGACTGTGTGTACAATAGATATACTTAAGTGTATTTAAGTAAGTGATATTGTATTATATGTCTATATGCGGAAGAGCCGCAGGTATTTGTTAAAGATAACATTTATTTTTATATGGCGCTTAAAACTATTTAATCTCTAAAAGTAAATATGTGTATGGAATTTAAGAAGTTTAAGAATCATGTTCAAATAATTTGTTCACTGCACAATGATGTCTTATAACTGGACTTTGAGATTTACTTGCACTAAATATTGTAACAAATTATATAAAGTCAGTGCTAAGTTCTGTCGTAAATATGATAAATGTTCGATATTTTTTTTTACATAGATAAAATATAATTATTAAACATTTTAAGCGATGATTAATATTCTAGAACTATTTCATCCACTTACCTACAATTAAAACATATATCTCACACGTACCCTTGAATACTTTTTAATAAAAAGTAGGCAATCTGTTTGTTTCCATACTTTAAAGAATCTCAGCACTAAAATGCCGAAAATTTGGTAAACTAGAATTGTGTGTAAAAAGAAAAAATAATACACATTTAAAATCATTATAGTTTTAAAGGTTCTATTACTATTATAACGTATGTGTTCGTTTGCTGATTTAATTAGGTTTCATTATCTACCTAACACAAAGAATAAAACTTAACCTTAATATTAACTAGTTAATTCATATTAATTTTATTGTATACTATCTATAATCCTTCCAGATTATAAGTTAAATACTGAGCGTAGATCATCGTCATCTATGTGTAAAGTGCCCGGTTTTAAAAGAATAATTACTTTTATATATATTATATTATTGATCGTGTACTAGCGGAAGCTGATGTCAGGAGCCTTAAGAACAGACGAGTGTACATGACAAGAGTTATGAATGTCAAAGAAGCAAGTGAGGTGTGTAAGAATAAGCCTAAATGGCGCTCTGTTGTTCGTGCCTACCCCGCAAGGGAACTGGCGTGAAGTTATGTATGTATGTATATTATTTCGAATATTTTTACAATGTTTCGTTCTTCGTAACCAAATAACAACAGTAGGAAGGAGTACAAAATTAAATGTTAACTACTGCTGCTAGTGCAGTCATATCTCGTTGCATATTAAAACATCATAATTAAACCGCTGGCGCTAAATGATGTAAATTAGCTTTATTGTAAGTTATTTAAATTTAGAACTTTTCCTCATATCGTGTGTAAATGGGCACGCGCGTCGTCTTGGTATTTGGTGTTGCCTTGACCGTGACGCGGCCTGCGCCGGCGCCGGTGGCCGCCGCCCGGTGTGACAATGAAAGTGAAATCACTAATCCACTCAAATTCACTATCATTTCACTATTAATAACAAGTGTTTGTGTGTTTATGGCTTAATAGTGGTCATTGACCGGACAAAAATGTTTATTGCATCCATTAAATTGCTAACAGTAGCAGTGCTTTATTAAAAAAATTATTACTGTTGTATAGCAGACAGGCTAACAGCTAACCAAAGCTACTGCCGGTCACGAAGTGGGACTGGAGCCTGGCCACTGATGCCAGACCACAACTCAGATCTGTTATGGCGGTATACTCTGGTCTACGAGTTGGTAGCCATCCAGACGGGCAAATGACTTAGAATTTTCCCATCTACTTAGGTAGGTAGCCTTAGGTAGCACCTGGCTGTGAGTTGTTTTATCGTCTTTTACGTCAGGTCGCCCGAACGCAGGATTTTTTATCCATGCAGGAACGGAGAAAGAATAGAGTATGCCGCCATAACAACCTTGAGTTGTGTTCCGGAATTAGTGGCCAGGTTCCAGTATCCCTTAAGACAGCAGCGGCACATTTGTAGCAACTTCGGTGTTGCAAATGTTCATAGGCGATGGTAAACACTTTCCATCGGGTGTGCCGTCTGCTTGTCTGCTGAACTCGTGCAATAAAAAAAAGATTTTTTTTGTTCTCCGTTCATGCACGGATTCCCTCCAAAAAAATGCGACCTCAGCGCCATCTTTGCGCTATATTCATCTCACGGAAACCACGTAATTTATCGGGATTAAAAAGTATCTTAAATGATGACCCTGGATAGCTTATTTATACGTTTGTGTCGAGTTTCTCTTCAGTAGTTTTCATGTGATGTTTAAACCGACAGACAAAAATTCCAAAAGGTTCTACTGGACCCTATTATGCAAATCTAATTCCGAATAAGCAATTAAAGAAAAACGTCATGGAAATCTGTCGTTGGGCGTGTTGTTTCTTCACGATAACGCTCCCGCTCATCGATCGGAAGTTGCGCTCAACGCAACTCAATATCCTTGACCACCCACCATATTCTCCGGACATAGCCCCTAGTTGTTTTGAGTTATATCCAAAATGAAAAGAGGAAATTCGTGGAACTAAATTTCACGACAATGACGCGGTTATGGCTGCCGTAGAGGAGTTTTTCGAGACTCAAAAAAAAACCAATTTTTTTCGCAAGGAATAAGAAAGTTAGGAACGCTTTATTTTAAATGTGCATTGGAAGGAGATTATGTAGAAAAATAAAATATTTTTGTTAAAATTTTTGCATTTTTTAAGATCGATCTCAAGAACTTTTTGATTCAACTCATAGATAGAAACAAAAATAAATCTTAATAACCAAATGCAAAACGTTAAAACTTCACGCATTTTCTTATCAGATATTTCATCTCGACTCTCGCCCATTAGTTCCCCTGACTTCACCTGTCTTTCTAAACCCTGTTACGAACACCATTACATACAAGAGAACATATTGTATTACGACTATATACAAACCGACAACTCTCACTTATACAACTTTTTGCATAATTTAACAGTAAATATTCGAGATTTCATGTTTATGTGGATTAATTAAGATTATAAGCGAATCTGTAAAATCAGGTTTTATGCTTCGATTTTGCGCGGAAGAAACATTTTTAGTAGGATAATATTGTTTATGCCTCACCTGCGATAATGCTAAATTTATTGACTCTGGCTAAATGCGTCTTATTTATAGAATTAAAATAACTCCGTTAACGAACACCACATTAGTGTTTGTACGACGTTATCTGTCAATATTACACCCAACGCCACATCTGCGTGAAACGTCCTATAACAGCAACATTATCTCAGATGAGGATTACGCTTTCGTTTGCACGTGTCACAGACGATTAGGGGCCAACCGTAAATAACATCACACGTTTGGGGTGGGGGAGGTCCTAAATTTCGTGACGGCACATTCTTAAATGTAATATATTTAAGCTACAAAATATTTCCAACTCATATCTGAACGAGCATAGCGGTTAAATTTAATTAAAAACAATTTAAATGGATTTATTGGACTGGACTGAATCGGAACAAGCATTTTAATTAAATATTCTTTATTATATTAATATTCTTTCTATTATATTGTTACGTGCGAGCGGAGGTACGCATTTGAGATTGGAAGAAAACACTACTTTTTCTTAACTAAATGCTTTTATTGACTTACCAGGTTTGCCAGGTGGTAGGGCATTTGCCCGACTGGATGGCTACCACCTCTGGTTTAAAGTATGCCGCCATAACAACCTTGAGTTGTGTTCCGGGATTAGTGACCAGGTTCCACTTTCCCTTAAGAAAGCAGCAGCGCATTTGTAGCACCGTTGGTGTTGCAAATGTCCATAGTCCATAAATGCCTGTCTGCTGAACTCCTGCAATAAAAAAAAATTACACTCCGTACGTGATTCTTCTCTGCAGGTTTGCCCCTTCACGGACAACTAATGACACTCTGCTCCGACGACGAGATGTCTCACTCACAACTACTCACTACCGTCGCCGACATTGCCTAGAGCGCCTCCTGCTGATGGCGCTCGTCTCCGAATTTACCGCTCGTAGCTCGCTTCTGGATCTCCTCTTAAACTACGCTTAAATCCTCCTTCACTGTACTGCCCACTAAACTTTTCACTAAATTCGTCACTGTCTTCTATTTAACTCTTCTTCCAAGTTTCTGGTATCGAAGTTGTCGCTTTGCTATCTTCAACTGAACTTCCCGTAGGCGCGTCTTACGCTGCTTATATACCCGGTAGAATCTTCTTTTTGTTGTTCTTTTATTTCCTGCCTATCCATTTTTACACACCTCTCTCTTTCTTTTCTTTCCTAAACATTCTACTCTAGAATTGCGATCTTCAATTCGTTATTCTTTTGTTTATGATCTATCCCCTTACTAAAATGTATCTGGTCTTGTCTTTTGCTTTCAGAATCTTCTACCTTCTTCTTGAAAGTCTTGAGACCGGCTTACGCTGCCAGAACGTTCTACGGTCGCCACAATATTAATCAACCTAAGAACACAATTTAACTAAAATTTGTCCAAAAAAATATCTTGTAAATGAAAAACAAGGTCTAGACGATATAATCTTCGCTCCATTATCGACGAAGCTGTTATCTAGTCAACCTCATGTTAGCAATTATAACAACCTATTAAGTTAATTTTATAGTTATTAAACAAATATTTGTTAAGTACTTCTTTTAAATTACCGTTCAAATAGGTTAAAGTCATCAAACCGATACTCGATTAGTTCTCATTCCCACGCTTTGATCTGTAACTGATTCAAGTAATTATAAGGATTAATTACTAATTATTTTATTCAATAATTTTGTTTATATTTAATTTGAGCCTTTGAAGGCCGAGCTCACAGGGATGCGGAGGCTCCGGGTTCGTTTCCTGGCAGCGTTAATTTCGTAATCAAACTTTCGGTTATTTGCTACTAGCTGCGCCCCTTTTTTTTTTTTTTACAAGGGGAAATCCATTTGCGGACCCCCCGCCGGGGAGACTTCGGCGGGGGAGTGTGGGACTCGCCGGCTAGAGAAGCCGGAATACCCACAAAAACCCCTTGGTGCCACCTGACGCCATGAGCCGGGGTCACGGGATATGCGTGAGCTTTTCTTCCGCAACCCCGGCTGGTCTAGCTGCGCCCCGAGGTTTCACCCGCGTGGTCATGAAAAATCGTTATATATGGATAATTATGTGTTATTCTGGTGTGTAAGCTATATTATTATAAAGTTTCATCAAAATCCATTCGGTAGTTTTTGCGTGAAAGAGTAACAAACATACATCCATACATTCTTAGAAACTTTCGCGTTTATAATATAGTAGGACTATGATAGGACGGTCTGGGTGTCTGAGATCGGCCCCAGAGTTGTTCGTTGTATATTACCACGGCGCCGAGGTGCAAAAATCAGTTTACGCGTTGCCTTTTTATATTTCACTAGAATATGCCCATGCCCGCGGCTTCGTCCATGCTTGACTTGAAATTCTCAGGACGCAAAGTATCCGCACATTTTATTTCATTATATTTGCTATTTATCAGTGCAAAAAATCACATTGGAATTCGATTTTTATTTAATCTGGCCATTTTATGTGTGCATAGGTGTGCAAGTTATAGAATGAATTCCCTCCCGCGGTTTTCTCCGGCGCTACCATATGGGGGGCTCTTCGAAAAAGGCGTAAACAGATATTTAAAGTCTCAACGAGGTGTTGCAGATGTCCATGGGCGACGGTAACCACTTGCCATCAAGTGCATCTGTTTGCCAGTGCGTGTACAAGCAAAGATAAAAAAAAATAGATCATTCCCAAAAAATTATCCTCGGAATTCCCAGGATAAGAAGTAGCTCAGAGTTTAAGCCTAAGAATTAACTGTCGATCAGCGTAAACCGAATCGAAATCGGCCTAACAGTTTTTACGTGAGTCCCGTACAAACAGTCAAGAAAACAAAAAACAATTGCATCGCGTTCTCCATCGTTTATATAGTCTATTTCAGTTGTTTTTTTTTAATAGTTTTAAACTACAGATATGGCATGTTTATAATTTTACAATATTATAGACTTTTGACGATACCTAGCCGTTTGGCTAAAACGAAAATTTGCATTAATCATATCTCTCTCAGGGCGTTCCATTAGTAGCTCACAACGCCCAAAATGCTCAATTAGCCGTTCCACAAGGCGACCGCGGTCGTTGTGGTCGTGGCGAAAACGTCACTAATGACGTCATCATTTTCGATCACACAACGTTCACAACGACCCACGTCAAGAGGTTGGTCGAATAGCCGTTCCACTTGGGTTTACGATTGTAACGACGGCAAGAAGTGGAACGGGTAAAATCTAATCTTAATATAACGTAGCCTCTGTCTGTCTTTGTATGTCACAGTAGTGTAAGCTTCTTTAAAGTTCTTCAAGAAGCCTACATATGTACTCTAATTCAATATGAATAAGACCGAATAATATTCGAATTTATTATATAACAATAATAACAGCCTAGAAATGTCCCACTGCTGGGTTCGAGCCTCCCATTATAGGAAGACGGGCAGTATACCCGCGACGCTTGTCCAAGGCGGCTTGGCAGGTTTGACACATCAGTTATCTCGTGCAGGTTGCATCACGATGTTTTCCTCCGCCGTTGTTAGCACGTGGAAATTATGACAATATGCACATTAGGTCAAAAAACTGCCCAGTGGTGCATGAGTTCCGGCCAATATCGAACCCACGCCCTTTGAGTTTGGGACGCGTGCGCTAGGCATTACGCTACCACGACTATCAAAGATTAGAGATTATGAGAATTTATTATAACAAGTTATTTCCAAGTAACAAGTTAGTTGTATATATTGGATGTGCTTTTAGCAGGGATGGAAGGTACACCGCTGATATAGAAAGAAGAGTGAATTTGGGGAATAGTGTGAATGGAGCGTTAGGTAAACTTCTAGGCGCTAAGAACCTCAGCCAGAAGGCCCAGCTCGCCATACACAACGCGGTGCTGGTACCTATGCTCACGTATGGAAGCGAGAGTTGGGTATGGAAGACAGAGCATGAAGTAGAGTAAACGCGGTCGAGATGCGAGCACTGCGCAAAATCTGCGGAGTGACGCTCGCGGACCGCGTTCGTAATACCGAAGTAAGAAAGAGAGTTGGTCTGAAAGAGAGTGTCGGGGTGAAGGTAAGGAAAGGAATGCTCCGGTGGTTCGGGCATGTGGAAAGAATGCATGATGAAAGAATGACTAAACAGATATACAATGCAAAAGTGGATGGATGCAGAAGTCGTGGAAGGCCACGACACACCTTCCATGATCAAATTGATCGTGTACTAGCGGAGGGTGATGTCAGGAGCCTTAAGAACAGATGAGTGTGCATGACAAGAGTTATGAATGTCAAAGAAGCAAGTGAGGTGTGTAAGAATAAGCCTAAATGGCGCTCTGTTGTTCGTGCCTACCCCGCAATGGAACTGGCGTGAAGTTATGTATGTATGTAAGTTATTTCCGCGTCCATTTGTGTGTTTTCTTTTACTAACTTATACAAAAGCCACTTTCAGCTGGCCATATTGCGAACGTAATATAAAAAAGTTTTAGTGCGGTAAAGAAGCTTTCCTGATACCATTAGTATGCTTTCCGAGCTGTTACTTCGTGATTTATTAGTTGTTTTCTGTATTTAGTAGAGCTTATCCGCAAAACATGGAATACGGGTCGATTAATTACACACGGTTACGCGGTGTAAACGGGAACTAGTTATTACGTACATTAACTGTACACTTTTTAACTGTTATAAAATTAATGTTTCCACTACTTCTACTAGATACTAGTATATATCAATAATACATATACTATGTTAACGCATATCTACTGTAAAAGAATAGGACACAAACGTCAAATAAAAGAAGAAATATCAGGAGAAATATTTTTTTTAAACCAACTTTAAAAACAGCACATAAACAAATACAAACAAATTTAAATTTCGGCACTTGCGGAATAAAATCTATTTTAAAACAGATGACAGTATTTAAACTGTATTAAATTATATAAATCTATGTATTTTGCGAACAAACTATAATACTAGTTTTAGACATACACACATATTGTATGTATATCCCTTTTTTTTTAGCCAGGGGAAATCCGCTTGAGGACCATCAGCCGCGACAAGGGCAGAACCTTGGGGGGATGGATACTCGCGACCCGTGTGTGGGATTCGCCAGATCGGGGGTGGCACCAGCATGCCCAGTCAGAACTGGTGCCATGCTGTTGCCACCCCCGGTTAGGGATACCCACTAAAACCCCTGGGTGTTCCGTCCTTCGCCTTATGCCAGGGCTGCGGGTATATGACCTAGCCTCTCCGCAGCCCTGGCAGTATGTATATCCCTAAATTAAGTAATTTACGCTTGTATTATGGGTAATATACAACGGACTACTCTGGGGCCGATCCCAGACACCCAGACCATCCTACTAATATTATAAACGTGAAAGTTTGTAAGAATATATGGATGTATGTTTGTTACTCTTTCACGCAAAAACTACTGAATGAATTTTGATGAAACTTTACAATAATACAGTTTATACATCAGAATAACACAGTGTGAATTATCCAAAATGTAACGATCTTCCATCGGGGCGCAGCTGGTAGAAAATAACAGAGAAAATTCGTTTACGAAATTGACCATATCAGGAATTGAACCGGGAGCCTCTGGGTTGTAATGAAGTAAGTCGGCAAGACTTAGCCCGCTCAACCACAGACGTCGTCTTAAGAACAGAACTAAAGATTCATGACAGATAGCTTTAAGTAACGAGCGTATTATCATAAGCGATCGCCGTTTTCAGGGGTAACAACTTCACGGCACCCAAGTCCGAAATGGTAATGCCAACATTATAATATTAATTAACCTTATTATAGCCGTCGGGTTGGCCGCCCTTGATGCGGCGGCATTCTTTAAAAGCTCCCAACTGTCGGTCTCGCTGTGTAAGTTTTGTAGTCAAAGCAATATTTTTAACCGACTTCAAAAAATGGAGGAGGTTCTCAATTCGTCGGAATCTTTTTTTTTATGTATGTTCACCGATTACTCCGAGATTTATGATCCGATTTACGTGATTCTTTTTTTGTTCGACGCGGAATAGCTGCCATTTGGTCGCCTAAAAATTTGACATAGTTGGGTCAGTAGTTTTCATTTTATGAAATTTTTTTATGAAAAATTTTCCACTCCGTTCCATATGTACACCGATTACCCTGAGATTTATGATCCGATTTACGTGATTCTTCTTTAGTTTGATGCGGAATAGTTGCCATTTGGTCCCCTAAAAATTAACCATAGTTTGGCCCAGTAGTTTTCATTTTACGAACATTTTTTTGTTCCCATTTCTTGGGACCTATATTTTTTTAAAGAGCGCGACACCTTTCGTATGTCTACCCATACATAGCTAGACACTAAAAAGTAACAAAAAAATAAAAAAACCGACTTCAAAAACTAAAAAGTATAAAATAACTTATTTCTAAAGCTATTATTATTAATATATATTATCTAAAACATCTTAAAGTCGGTGCTTAGTAATTTTCAAAATATAGTAATTTTTATGTTTTACTTTGCACCGAAAAATTGCAATATTACTATATTTTGAAAATTACTAAGCACCGACTTTTAGATAATATATATTAATAATAATAGCTTTAAAAATAAGTTATTTTATACTTTTTAGTTTTTTAGTTTTTGAAGTCGGTTTTTTTTATCAACATAAGTTCGACTCTCCTTCGCAGAAATCGATCCTGATAATGAAATATATCATGATACCTATAATCCCTTAGGATTATAATTAGAATACTGAGCTTAGGTCATTTATTATGTGTTCTAGTCGCAAAAACCTAAGAAAATACTAGCATATATACATTGTTTTTCTTTACAAGATCACTTTCATAGACATAGACATAGACAACACTTGATTGTTTACCAAAACAAAAATTACAAAAAAATGTACAACAAGACAATAGTTACTTGGTAAAACAAAAGGCGGCCTTATCGCTAAAAGCGATCTCTTCCAGGCAACCTGACTCAAAGGAAATTCTTCAATTATCTGTAATTATTATGCAACAAAGAAAAGGAAAAAAAATATGACATATATGGACAGCAGATTACAGTCTATTGTAAACTAGCACATACATTATTGCGTAAGACTTACATAATGATTCCTAAGTGAATTTTTAAATATGGCAAAACATTTAGCTTTTCTGACATCAGTGGGCAAAGAGTTTCAAAGTAAGACAGCCTGCATGGCGAAGGAGTTGGAATAAAATTTTGAAGAGTGCGCAGCTGCCATTAACAGGAGATTATTACTTTCGTACATTGTAAATAGGATTTTTGCAATAAATTACACTATTTAATGTCTTAGACAAAGCCATATCTAAAGTTAAATATTACAGTAGAAAATACATACATACATACATACATAACTTCACGCCAGTTCCCTTGCGGGGTAAGCACGAACAACAGAGCGCCATTTAGGCTTATTCTTACACACCTCACTTGCTTCTTTGACATTCATAACTCTTGTCATGCACGCTCGTCTGTTCTTAAGGCTCCTGACATCACCTTCTGCTAGTACACAATCAATTTGATCATGGAAGGTGTGTCGTGGCCTTCCACGACTTCTGCATCCATCCACTTTTGCATTGTATATCTGTTTAGTCATTCTTTGATCATGCATTCTTTCCACATGACCGTACAGTAGAAAATGTTTACTATTAATCATCTAAAGACAGAATTTAACTAAGATTTTAGCCAAAAATTTATCTCGTAAAAGAAAACAATATTTAAAACTTATTATCGATCTTAGTTCAACTTCCGCTTTCAAATGACCTCCGCAAATGCAATTTGACCTGAAACGTAGGCAATTATTTCAGGGCAATCCATCGACAGTAACGGTTGTAACAATTACCGTGATTACTTAACCAAAGAAACCTGATGGCCGCGCCGCTGGCCACTGTAACAGTCGGCTTTCATCTCAACGCTGATTATAATTCAAAGCCCGAATTTCATGGTTAGTAAGCACGTGCCTCTTTCTCGCTATTTCTGAATTCACTTTAGTTCCCTGAGCGCTCGTGTTTACAAACAAAAGTGGCGAACAGTGATTTTTTAAAATTACTGCTACTAGTGGTCGCCCAGTGGTCGAAATTCGACCATAATTAATTTAAATTGTAAGTTTGAACATTATTAAGGTTCTGTTATCAAAGACTAACTTCTATAATCACAGATTTCGCCAAGGCTACACTGTTAATTTGACTTTAACAATAAACAAAAGAGTATGCGTGTGTGTGTCAAATACATGGTAGTGTGTTTAATGTTTTTTTTATTGACTTAATGTATTTTTTATGCATAATTTTAAATTGGGGAATAGTGTGAATGGAGCGTTAGATAAATTTCTAGGCGCTAAGAACCTCAGCCAGAAGGCCCAGCTTGCCATACACAACGCGGTGCTGGTACCTACGCTCACGTATGGATGCGAGAGTTGGGTATGGAAGAGAGAGCATGAAAGTAGAGTAAACGCGGTCGAGATGCGAGCACTGCGCAAAATCTGCGGAGTGACGCTCGCGGACCGCGTTCGTAATACCGAGGTAAGAAAGAGAGTTGGTCTGAAAGAGAGTGTCGGGTTGAATGTAAGGAAAGGAATGCTCCGGTGGTTCGGGCATATGGAAAGAATGCATGATGAAAGAATGACTAAACAGATATACAATACAAAAGTGGATGGATGCAGAAGTCGTGGAAGGCCACGACACACCTTCCATGATCAAATTGATCGTGTACTAGCAGAAGGTGATGTCTGGAGCCTTAAGAATAGACGAGCATGCATGACAAGAGCTATGAATGTCAAAGAAGCAAGTGAGGTGTGTAAGAATAAGCCTGATAAGAATTCGTTGCGCAATATAAGTAATACGATGATATTCGCGTTATTTAATTAATAAACAGTTATACACCGTTCTGCACTAATCTGAGTTATATTCGGAATCTGCTCGATGCATTTTACGGATATGTCAAAGACGATGACCTCGGCTCCTTCGAACTATTAACTAGCTTGGCAACTAGGCCTTTAAGCCAGGCGCTGTTGTATTGTAGGCTTTTTTTTTTTTTTTTTGTTTTGAGGCGAGGGAAAATGCTTAACCGATTTACGCACAAACTGGGTCATTGCTAGGGGAACGACACGCGTCGGTCGGGGGCGATAACACTGCAGCAATAGTATGCTCTTGGCAGCGCTCCGTCCGCGATCGACGTCACAGAATAGTGTGGAAGACTCCGAGCGTTGCTGCACGGGCGAGCAACCGCAATACCCACTAAAAACCCCCTCCTCCCTGACGACCCTGCGCTTTGTATGTGTTGGAAAGACTGAGATTTAGAACATAGTTACGCCCAGCCGATCCAGCGCAATAAAGTGCCTGGAGTGTGCCCTGGGAGAACACACCCCACTTCGTTGTGCGGGGGTAGAAGGTCCTTTGCTCTCCTAGCAAGCTAAAGGCCCCCCGCGGTAAACGGAACCTAACTCAGGGAGGGAAGTAATGCGCGTACCTGCCTCTCCGGGTGCCAGCTGAAGGCCGGCGACCTCGAGAAGACGCATTGGCACGCGCTGCAGGACTTCTCTCCCTGTCTCGTTCTGCGGCCTCCTTGAGTGGTTGTATTGTAGGCTACAACGACGTCATTCAACGGAGTTCTTGTGAAAACTCGAAAGGCCACATTTGACTTTATAGTTCACATTTCTCACAAAACACATAATTACTACTCAAAAACTATCAATATCCTACAACTATTGTTCATTTTAGAGTAATTTTACACATTTTTAGGAAATAAAACTGCACACCACAACGTCCCCTTTCCAGTTCCCGCCAAAAACTCCCCTAAGCTCCTTATTCTCCTCATAGTACTAAGGATGTTATAGAACAAAATATAACCAATATTTAGTAATAAGCAATGTTTGAAGTTAGCTTTTTTACTTTCTCTTGTTAAAAAATTTTTAGTGTCTTATCATTATTGATCATCGTCGTCAGCCAATAACCGTCCACTGCTGGACGTAGGCCTCCCCAAGTCGGCGCCACTTATCACGGTCCTCTGCCTTCCCCACCCAGCGCCTACCGGCGACCTAGCGCAGGTCGTCAGTCCATTAGACTGGAGGGCGTGCGACACTACGTTTACCGAGACGCGGTCTCCACTCCAGAAGTCGTCTGCTCCATCGGTCCTGCGTCAGACGCGACCGGCCCACTGCCACTTCAACTTGCTAATTTATTCTTTTACGGATATCCTCATTTCTAACTCTATCTATAAGAGAAACACCGAACATAGCTCGCTCCATAGCCCGTTGAGCGACTTGTTCGTGGATCAGTCCTACAGTCAGTATCCATGTCTTGGCCCCGTAGGTCAGGACGGGGAGGACGCACTGCTCGAAAACTTTCATCTTCAGGCATTGCGGAATGGTCGACGAAAACTTGACGAGGCTTATTTGACATTATTATGATTGCATTTTTTTTTCTTATTGTACTCAT
Source organism: Dendrolimus kikuchii (assembly GCA_019925095.2). NCBI lineage: Eukaryota > Metazoa > Arthropoda > Insecta > Lepidoptera > Lasiocampidae > Dendrolimus > Dendrolimus kikuchii. Next base: position 19,912,998 of record CM034407.1, read on the forward strand.
GTGCGCTGTTCGCTGCAACTCTATTAATTCATCAAAAAGTAATTGGTAGATATAACATACTTCTGTACTTGTAAAAAACAGCCTTGGAGAGATGAATATAAAGTAAAAGAATTTTTAGCCAGATGTGTTTCTGAAGAGTTTCTTGCTGCTTCTTCTCCTTTAACAACGATAGCACGTTGCGAAGCGGTGAACATAGATTACGAAATAGACGTATTAGCTTTTGTATGACCTTGAAAAAATGTTCTCCAGTTAAACTTAGTTTGAATAAAAAAAAATGAATTTGAATTTTACAAGCTTTTATTTAACTTTCAATGTTAATTTGTTGAGGTCAAAATCTTACAAGCTGAATTATAACCAGTTCCTTAAGACTTACGACTTTGCAATTTCTCATGCTTGTTCAGCCCTGATGAGATTACACGAAATAGAAAAAAATAAAGCAAAAAAATTAAATGCATTTTTTAATTTTCCAGCAAAAAATTTTTTTTATTTTTATTGCAGGAGTTCAGCAGACAGGCAGACGGCCCACTAGATGGAAAGCGGTTACCATCGCCTATGGACATTTGCAACAACAAAGGTGCTACAAATGCGCTGCTGCTCTCTTAAGGGAGACTGGAACCTGGTCACTAATGCCGGAACACAACACAAGGTTGTTATGGCGGCATACTCTAGACCAGGGGTGGTCGCCATCCAGTCGAGCAAATACTCTACCACCTGGCTGTGGGTTGTTTAGTCGCCTCTTACGACAGGCCGCCGGGCCGCAGGAAATTGTATTCTTTCTCCGTTCCTGCACGGATAAAAGTATTATTATGAATGTCAAAGAAGCAAGTGAGGTGTGTAAGAATAAGCCTGAATGGCGCTCTGTTGTTCGTGCCTACCCTGCAAGGGAACTGGCGTGAAGCTATGTATGTATGTATGTATAAACAAGTATATAATTCGTTGTATAATGTTACAAAATCATAGGTTTGATGTACTTCAAGATGTATTTGTCCTTTTTAGAGCATTTAAATAGAAGCTTGTTTTTAAACATATTTTTTTTAATATTAATTTATTTATAAACTGCCAAATAGATAACAGTTATAAAATCAAATTCAATACAAAACAGTTTCACAGTAATTTGTTCCGATATCCAAAGATAATAAATTTTGCTCTTTCTCAGGATAAAATTTGCAATGGCTAGTTTATCTAAACTAAAGTACCGAAGATAATGATACCGTCTATCACGGTTAAAAGCAAACGTGTGTTAGTTTTAATGCTAATTAAAATGGCTGAGACTACAAAGATGGTGAAAACTTTTAGTTGAACAATCAAAGCGTACTTAGACGCTCTTCAATGTCATGAAATACAGGAAATTGAAGAGAATCTAATTAGCACTTTGAATTTATGATTGATTCAAGTTTAAACTAGATATGTTTTCCGTGCAAGAACGGAGAAAGAATACAATTTCCTGCGGCCGGGCGGCCTGTCGTAAGAGGCGACAAAACAACCCACAGCCAGGTGGTAGGGCATTTGTCCGACTGGATGGCTACCCCTGGTCTGAAGTATGTCGCCATAACAACCTTGAATTGTGTTCCGGCATTAGTGACCAGTCTCCCTTAACCCTTAAGACAATTAGCGATATACCAAAAAGCCGCAAGACTAACACTATCACTATCTCATAATATACCAAGAAAATATACCCACTTCATACAAATCATACAACTCCTATATAAACAGAGTGAGACAACAACACAATTAACGATCACGTCCAGAAACGCGATCTGCACTCTCATCGCGGACAGATATATGCTAATAGTGAGCTAAAGGGTTAAGAGAGCAGCAGCGCATTTGTAGCACCTTTGGTGTTGCAAATGTCCATAGCCGATGGTAACCGTTTTCCATAAAGTGGGCCGTCTGCCTGTCTACTGAACTCCTGATATACATTTTTTTTTAATCATATAATGCCGCCACCGTAACCGCAAGATGTTAAATTTATTAAATTGTTTAATTTATTAAAGTGCGCAATTTATGTAAGCGGGATTCAGTAAGCCATAGTTTGTGATAATAGCGAACAGTGCCATCTAGTTTTGAACATTGTAACTTTGAGTTTATGTTTCATTGAGCTTCATAAGGGCTCGTGCCATTTCATATGAATCTTAACACTCTTAATAAACATGGCAATGTCTTTTGGTTTACCTAAAAATCCATACATAACTAACTACATACACTCTTTATAGCGTAACAGCCCTTCTCTATTACGAAGAAATATGTATGTTTGCACAGTTTGTACACTTGCTCTTGCTTGTTGTGGTGGATACAGGCAGTTGTTGTTGGAGTGTTGGTGCTTTCTTGTAGTAGGATGAAGAAAATACACCTTGTTGCTTTCAGGGATTTATTCTGGTAGTACTTGGGCTTGGATGCTGATCCCTGGGTTCAACTTAGTGGTAGTTGAAGTCGTATGTTAAGACTGATAGCAGCTCGTAGCGACTTGATTGCAAGTTGTTAGCAACTCAACCACAAAATATTTATGAGCAATATTTATACTAATGTTATAATATTAAAGTAGCCTAAAGTAGGCCGCAGCGTCAGCAAAACGCTATACGCTGAACCGTACAATGTTGATGCCGTGCTTTTAGCCGAATCGCCATCAGAACTGCAAACACTAGTCACAACGATGAAAGATGACTGTCAGGCGAGAGGCTTACATTTGAATGCGAAGAAAACAAAGGTTATGGTGTTTGAAAGAGAAGAAACCAGAACGAATGCAAGGATAATGGTCGATGATGTTATGCTGGAGCAAGTGAATGAGTTTGTATATCTTGGATGTGCTTTTAGCAGGGATGGAAGGTACACCGCTGATATAGAAAGAAGAGTGAATTTGGGGAATAGTGTGAATGGAGCGTTAGGTAAACTTCTAGGCGCTAAGGACCTCAGCCAGAAGGCCCAGCTCGCCATACACAACGCGGTGCTGGTACCTACGCTCACGTATGGATGCGAGAGTTGGGTATGGAAGAGAGAGCATGAAAGTAGAGTAAACGCGGTCGAGATGCGAGCACTGCGCAAAATCTGCGGAGTGACGCTCGCGGACCGCGTTCGTAATACCGAAGTAAGAAAGAGAGTTGGTCTGAAAGAGAGTGTCGGGGTGAAGGTAAGGAAAGGAATGCTCCGGTGGTTCGGGCATGTGGAAAGAATGACTAAACAGATATACAATGCAAAAGTGGATGGATGCAGAAGTCGTGGAAGGCCACGACACACCTTCCATGATCAAATTGATCGTGTACTAGCAGAAGGTGATGTCAGGAGCCTTAAGAACAGACGAGCTTGCATGACAAGAGTTATGAATGTCAAAGAGGCAAGTGAGGTGTGTAAGAATAAGCCTAAATGGCACTCTGTTGTTCGTGCCTACCCCGCAAGGGAACTGGCGTGAAGTTAATGTTCATATTTCAAAATTAATCTTTAGTGTTCTTCTTCCACAGTAAGAAATAAGACTCGGTTTTTAGATTCATGTTGTTGATGCAAGACATACTTTGTCAGACACGCGGCATTTACCGCAAAGCACACACCAAATTACCGGTATAATAATTTAAATATTATAATAGTTGATCCAAGTAAAAGCATATGCGCATAGAGGTCAGTCGGTCTGGCAGGCTCGTTGCAGTACTGCGAGATTGATTTCAACAGTTATCGATACGATCCGATTCTCCACGGCACTACACGGGCCATTAAACATCGATTACAAGAATCGATCTACTCTTGACTTGCAAAATATTAATTAACCTTAATTTCTGTGTCGTGTGGGCTTAGATTTACAATAAAATTCTTATTGTTATTACTATTTTCTATATAGCTTTAGGTTTTGAAATTGATCATAAATCGATATTACAGTGTTATTGATTCTCACGGCTCACAAGTTCATTGGAAATGTAATAACTTTTTTATTACTTTTTGATTTGGACGGTGGTTTAGCAACCTGTAAGGACTTTGACCTTATATTATTGAGCATACTGTAATAATGCCAGGTGGTAGGGCATTTGCCCGACTGGATGGCTACCACCCCTGGTCTAAAGTATGTCGCCATAACAACCTTGAGTTGTGTTCCGGCATTAGTGACCAGGTTCCAGTCTCCATTAAGACAATAGCAGCGCATTTGTAGTACCTTTGGTGTTGCAAATGTCTATAGGCGATGGTAACCGCCTTCCATCAATTGGGCCGTCTGCCTGTCTGCTGAACTCCTGCAATGAAAATAAAAAAATGTCCCAACACCAAAGGGTGAAAAAGCAGCTTGTATATTGCCTTGTTTTGTTATACCCCCTACTAGGGCTACAAAAGCTATAAGAAAATCGAAAACATTTCATCACGGCCATGGCTTGCTCGTCGCACAAAATAGGATTAGAAAGAGAAAGAAAGAGAAACGTGTGCGTCTCGGGACGTCCGACAGAAGTAATACCTAACTTAAACTAATCTAAGTTGAACTATTTAAATGGTTTAACTTGGGAAAAGCTTAGGTTATTACTTAAATCTTATGTATCTTAATATGATAATGTAAGGAAAGGTTATTTATTAATAAAATCCTTTATTGATTATAAAATATATTTTATTCTTAGTTACAATTGTTGAATATGTACATTAGAAGAAATACGGCTAGCGCTGTGGGTTAGAGTGAGAGAGGAGGCTGGCTACCGCTGCCGTATGCGTAAGAGAAAAGGAAGCCAGACAGACTGGCGCCGTAACGCGTTACGTAACGAAACGGTTTACCCTCCCATAAGAAGTTATCACTTCAATATTTCAGTAGTTCACTTACAGTACTTACAATGTTTTATGATGACAATAGTATTAAAACAACATCAAATTCGTAAATATGTACGCTGCATTTTCAGCAAACAACGTTTGCACTCAGCTTGTTGCTGTGTCGGGATTATATCCGACACAACGCTGATTTTCAGTGCGAACCTTTCTTTTGTTGTGATACCAAAAATCCGAATAAAATTAATAGAATAGAATATACTTTATTGTACAATAAATATAATGAAATAATACACAAAAAGCACTTAGAATTAGGTACAAATGACGGTCTTATCGCTGACAGCGACCTCTTCCAGACAACCTTGGGATGGAACTATAAACCTAATAAATAGACGATAATATATTATACATAACTCATAAACTGCTTTAGCTCAAGGCTAACCGTTTCACGCCGATATTCTATGAGAGCGTATCATAAAAATATGTTATTGGCAAACGTATTCAGAATTAACTTCATCAGGAATACTTCGACGTCATAAAGACGACGTACACCTGTAGTTAAATTTTAAGACGAATAAATATTTTACATACATACATAACTTCACGCCAGTTCCCTTGCGGGGTAGGCACGAACAACAGAGTGCCATTTAGGCTTATTCTTACACACCTCACTTGCCTCTTTGACATTCATAACTTTTGTCATGCAAGCTCGTCTGTTCTTAAGCCTCCTGACATCACCTTCTGCTAGTACACGATCAATTTGATCATGGAAGGTGTGTCGTGGCCTTCCACAACATATTTTAACTTACATATTTATTGATTTAAGTAAAGTTACATTTTGTATGGCATGAAAAGTACTTCTAAGTAAAAGAAGTTGTGTACATCAACCATATGTCATTTTAAAACTATGTATTCAGGAAACTTATTGCGAGCAGTCCCATAATATGAATCAGTCTTCACACCAGCAAATGTTTAGCAAGACAATGAAGGCACAGATAAACTAAATTAGAAATAAATTAAACTATACAATAAATACATACTTACATATTAACTTTAGTATTAATAATAACAACTAACTCATGAGAAATGTTGACACTAAGTTTTTTATAATATTATAAACAATTAAAAGGTACATAAATCATATTTCGGCAGCAGCATTGTTAAAACAAACAGTTCGCGGTATCAACAAGAGCATTGTTCGTTTTACAATACATAGCAGCGGTTGAACAAGTCTTTTGTAACAAATACAATGGTCGCCATGTAATAAATAACAAGCTTATTAATTATAAAATTAGAAGTGCACAGCGTTTATGAAAGAAATTTGAAAAGCGACAAATTTTGTAAGAGGCTGCTTTGTTGGGAATCAAATGGTGACTTATTTTAGCCATTGTAGTGCGATTGCTATACGTACGACAAAATACCTTTCATACCTTCAATTCATAGAAAATAAAGATTTATGTATGACCCTTGGAATTAGAGCCCTCGGGCTACTAGGAGAACAAAGAATACCGGCGTGTAACGATCAGCTTCCATCATCATCAACACCAACTGAAAATTTTTCATGTCACAACACTTAAACAATAAATTATAACACCACACAAAGTCACAAACACATAACTAACAATAAAACTTATACACATACTTAAACCAACGCGCACTACCACCGCATTGCATTACACGCACACCCCACAAACAAACCAAGACACACAAAGAGCCTAAAAATTAACAACCCAGGCACAGAAAAGAAAAAACCAACACACATGGCACTAGATAGGACTATATATAAGTATAGATATAAGGCCAACATTGCACATGCACTTCCTCACAACACCAGCATGTAACAGATACACTCTACATTAGTATAAGTTTAGTATTAAAATTAGAATAAATTAATATAATAAGTTATTCTTAAGGTACAGCACAACATAAAAATCACTAAATTAATGTCACACACACTAACAAAAATAAACAATAAGCGTGTATGGACTCTAAAATCTTTCATAGAAATTAAGTAGTAAAAAAGGGTACGGAACTCGAGACCGTAGAGATGTTAATAATAATAATAAAAAAAGGTCAGCTTTGAGAGTTTCGATGACTCACTACTCTCTCCCCTATCATATCTTCCCTATCCCTTCCTATTGTAGAATATTACATTACACACATATTCACATACATACAGAAGCTAACTTACGTAACTTCTTAACGCTATCATACATTGCAGGAGTAAAGAAGGTACAGTCTACCCCCCTTTTTATCTCAACGCGGTGAGGAGTGTAGTAGTCGCCACGTTGGGGTGGCACTAGCACTGCAAACAAGTGCCCGACCACCCGAGTCGGGGATACCCACTAAAACCACTCGGTGTTCTGTCCCTCGCCTTAAAGCCAGGGCTGCGGGTACATGGTGTGATCACCCCGCGATGCCCTGGCAGGCGGTGGGCCACTGCCGGGGAACTACGCCCCCGGCGTCTTCATACTCTCTGTGTGTGAGGCGGTTTACAAGGCACCCCACGAGAGGAGAGTTGAGCTCGCGCGGAACGCCGGCGCGCTCCCATTTCGACGCGCGACGCGACGCGAACTACAGGTGGGAAAAACCCCAGGGAAAGCTTACGGCAGCAAAAGGTCTAGTGACGCCCTCTGGCGCCGACGAGTCCTCCTTTGGAGGGAGCAGAGTAAACTGGTACACTCACGATCCCGCTCGGCCTCCTCCTTAGCGACTATGACCCGCTCGCAAAAAGAGGAGACGGCGTCCCATTTGGTAGAGCTCCCGACAATGGAACGAACCACGGCTGGGAGCTAGAGGTCACCTCATACCTCGAGTATCTGCTGTATCAGATATGACGTGGACTCACGGCCTAATCGACATAGGTACCTCTTGAAGCATCCGTGCCCGAGAGGACCTGCGTCAGCCGGAGCGTCAGGATGCCGTCTCTCCCTAGATACAGTCTACCCTGCCAAAAGTAAATCTACACCACAATAAAAATTATTAAACCACTGTTAAAGAGTAAGAATCGTCCAAGGTCATAAAATGTGGACCGAGAGTTCACATCACGCGTGCGCACGCGCCGACAAACTACAACGGAACAATAGCCAACAATAAAGTGCGACGTGTGTTTGTTATTAAATTAAGAGGCGATAAAAAATTTAGGAATGTATAGTACAAGTGTAAAATTAGTTGCTTTTTTTTTATTGCGTCAGTTCAGCACACAGGTAGACGGCCCATCTGATGGCAAGCGGTTACCATCGCCTATGGACATTTATCGCACCAAAGGTACCAATGTGCTACGGCTTTCTAAAGGGAGACTGGAACCTGGCCACTAATGCCAGAACACAACTCAAGGTTGTTATGGCGGCATAATCTAGAACAAGGGTGGTAACCAAACAGACTGGCAAATAACCTATTACCTGGTCGTTTTGTCACCTCTTACGACAGGCCGCCCGACCGCAGGAAATTCTATTCTTTCTTAGTTCCTGCAACTACTATATAAATTATATTATCTTTGATATCAGGAGCCTTAAGAACAGACGAGCGTGCATGACAAGAGTTATGAATCTCAAAGAAGCAAGTGAGGTGTGTAAGAATAAGCCTAAATGGCGCTCTGTTGTTCGTGCCTACCCCGCAAGGGAACTGGCGTGAAGTTATGTATGTATGTATGTATGTATTATCTTTATATTAATATAAAATTCTTCTGTTCGTGTATATGTCATTGAACTCCTCCTAAACGCATGGGCCAATTTTGATGAATTTTTTGTGTGACCTCAATTGGGTCCCGGGATGGTTTAGAATTTAAATTCACGATTGGACCCGCTAGGTGGCACTGCAATCGAATTCTAAATTTTATTTTTTGCAGCAGGATAACGTCTGCTGGGCCCACTAGTATATTATTATAAATTTTCTTTCATAAACTAAATCAATCAAAATCATTATCAAAGTGAACGTAGTGCGTACGTCACGCCATTTTTACGGCCCCACGCAATTTGCATAGATAAGGCTTATCACTGTCAGATGGAAAACAGTTTCCTTTCTAATGTCTCAGGATGGAAATACATATGTATACATTATTTTCTCGTAGTCGAATAGTATTAATTGGATATGAATATCCTTCCAAATTAGGATTTATTTATTTTTATTGCAGGTTAACACCAAAGGTGCTACAAGTGCGCTGCTGCTCTCTTAAGGGAGACTGGAACCTAGTCACTAATGCCAGAACACAACTCAAAGTTGTTATGGCGACATGCTTTAGACCAGGGGTGGTAGCCATCCAGTCGGGGAAATGCCCTACCATCTGGCTGTGGGTTGTTTTGTCACCTCTTACGACAGGCCGCCCGGCCGCAAGAAATTGTATTCTTTCTCCGTTCCTGCACAGATAGATGATGGTAGGGGAAGGATTTCGACCATATCATGCTCGCTCCCTAAGATGAGCAAGACGGTATATGTAATGGGACCTTTAATCTGGAATAGACTACCTCTTAATATAAAAGAATCCGAAAGACTCGGTTCTTTTAAGAAAAGATTAAATAGTTACCTTATCGAGCAGACGCCCTACTCAATAGAGGATTTTTTTAATTTAAAAATTATTTAATTACATTGTGTAAATATTTGTTTTATTGAAAGAATAAATTAGAATAATGAATTGCGTTTATTGCTTGACCTTTTACAATTTTAAAGGTATTAGAAGAAGAAAAAAAAGGGTTGCCAGAGACAATTAACAAAAAAAATGTTTTTCTTTATGTGATTGTGGCGGGAATTTAAAGCGTAGACATCCTCCCCACTTTGAAAGCCTTAGCTTTCAAAAACCTTCTTGTGCTGGTAACCGAACTATGTTGTGGATGGCTCTTCGGATGGTTCCCTTTGCCGTGTATACATCCACCACCCTGGTTATACCATCTGTGCCACTATGTAGTTTGGTAATCCGGCCAAGTCTCCATCGTTGCGGTGGTGAATTTTCTTCCTTAATAATAACCATATCGCCGATGCATGGTTCTGGTGTAGAAAGTTTCCATTTTGAACGCTGCTGTAATTCCGCCAAAAACTCCTTGCTCCAACGTCGCCAAAATTCTTTGCGAATCTTTTCAATAGCTTGGTAGTTTGGTTTGGCAAGCTCGGGCGCTGGGAATGGCACAGACATCAGTGGTCGGCCTACCAGGAAGTGTCCTGGCGTAAGTGGGTTCAAGTCGGCAGGATCAGATGATAGAGGTGACAACGGGCGCGAATTGAGGATAGCCTCTATTTGTATAAAGAGTGTAGCCAAATCTTCAAAACAGAGAGAAGCGTTTCCTACTACTCTTTTCATATGGTACTTGGCGGACTTTACGCCTGCTTCCCAAGCCCCGCCACAATGAGGTGAATATGCAGGAATAAACTTGAATTGAATGCCTTCGGAGCTGGCAAAATTTAGGGTAGACTCACGACTGGAGCGTAACATTTTGTTAAATTCATTGTTGGCACCAACAAAATTTGTGCCATTATCGCAATAGATGACTCTAGGTTTGCCGCGCCTAGATATGAAGCGTTGCAGACAAAGTATAAATGCGTGAGAGGTTAAGTCACTCACCACTTCTATATGAACCGCACGGGTACTGAGGCAGACAAACAGACAAAGGTAACATTTAGTGGTTCGATTTCCCCTCCCCCTTTTGCTACTAATTTGATAGGGGCCCGCGAAATCGGTTCCTGTAGAGTAAAATGGGAAAAGTCCTTCTGTTCTTACCGATGGCAAGTTGCCCATTTGAGGCTTTATAGTTTTTCCTCGATATCGAGTGCAAATAACGCATTTTTTGACAGTTGCGCGAGCAAGTACTCTTCCACCAATCGGCCAATAGTGTTCTCTAAGAGAGGCGAGTAGAAGCTGAGGACCCGCATGGTACAAACGATTGTGCTCAAACCTCATAAGTAATTTTGTAAACGTATTTTTTCCACATAATATGACAGGGTGTTTTTTATTAAAATTGTAAGGTGAATTCTTCATGCGACCACCAACTCTAAGTACTCCGTCATGATCCAAAAATGGATTCAAAGAAAGTAAATTAGATTTATTGCACAATGACGCACCATTAGACAATAATTGTATTTCATCTTTAAACGACTCTAGTTGACTAAACCTAATCAAACTAGTTAACGCCTTATTACACTCTTCCGTAATCAAAGGGCCTGAAAGTTTATTATTCTTATGTCTACAATTATATATAAAACGACGGACATATGCAAACATTCTAAGTAAACGCTTATAATTAGAAAATTGATCAAAATTAACAAGTGACAAATCTTTACAATCGTCCACACTTCCTACATGAACTTGTAGCTTAAATTCGGGTAAATCTATTGCTGTATTCTGAAGCTTTTGTGGCCACTCACTAAGATCCTTCCTTAAGAAGGAAGGTCCTTCCCACCACAAGGGATGAGCTTGCAAAAGAAGAGGGTCAACTCCCCTGGAAGCTAGATCCGCAGGATTTAAATCTCCTGGTACATGCCTCCAAGAAAATCCCTGGGTAAGTTCATTTATCATAATAACTCTGTTAGCCACGAAAGCCTTTAATAACGTTGGTTGCGCCTTGATCCATCCCAAAACGATAGTTGAATCTGTCCAGATAACCTTACGATCTATAGGACATCGGACAGAATCTAAAACCTTTTGGGATAATTGAGCACCAAGTAAGGCTCCGCAAAGTTCTAGGCGAGGTATAGTTAATATTTTTAAAGGACTAACTCTTGATTTAGCACATAGTAGTTTGACTTCTATGTGACCTTGATTGTCAGTTGAACGAAAATAAATACAAGCTCCATAAGCTTCTTGAGATGCGTCTACGAAGCAATGTAACTCTATTGATATAGGAAAATCACACAATACATTGCGTGACACCGTGACTTGCGTCAAACATTTTAACTTCTCTGCTATGTTTTTCCAATCCTGGGCAACTTGGGTAGGAACTTCATCATCCCAGGTTAATTTCAAAACCCACAATTTTTGTAATATTATTTTAGCTTTAATAATACAAGGACAAAGTAAACCTAACGGATCAAAAATTTGACAAGTTAATGAGATTATTGTTCTTTTCGTTATTTTATTGGTTAAGTCTAAATTTACAGAAAAATTGAGTGAGTCGGACAAAGGTGACCAATTTAGTCCTAAGACTGTAGTACTTTTGGATAAGTCTAAAGCCTGAGATGTTGTCTCGTCCTGCAACACGTTTGGACAATTCGTTCGTATCTTATGTATTGGAAAGCATGCAGAGGATAATGTACTGCAAACACCATCATAAATATGTCGGAGGTCTTCCTCAGACTGGCAAGAAGTAATAAAATCGTCCATATAAATATCATGTGCTATAACCTTACCTATAATAGGATCAGGGCATTCGTGTGCCAGTTGTAGGAGACATCTAGTACTCAAAAAAGGAGCGGATGCAGTCCCATATGTAACTGTATTTAGTTTATATACTTTAATTGATTCACACTTATTTTGTCTCCATAAAATCAACTGTAGATGGCGTTGAGAACTGTCAATTTCAATTTGCCTATACATTTTTTGTATATCTGCAGTTAATACGTATTTATAATGACGAAATCTAATTAAAATAGAAATTAGATCATCCTGTACAACAGGGCCGATATATTGAATATCGTTGAATGATTTACCTGAGGTAGTTTTTGCCGAGGCGTCGAATACTACTCGTAATTTAGTTGTTTCACTTTTGTCATGTAACACAGCGTGATGTGGGATATAATATCCAAATTCGGGCTTATCAACGGAACTTAAATGATTTAAATTAAGATATTCGTCAATAAACTCACAATACTTACGCTTAAGATCTGGATTTTTATCTAATTTTTTCTCTAAACTTAAGAAACGTTTCTTTGCTAAATAAAAGGAATCACCAAGGGTATTTTCTGGAATTTCCTTTAGTGGTATTTTTACGGAGAACCTACCATTTGGCAGACGTTCAAAATTCTGTATAAAGTGTTCTTCACAAACTTTTTCTTCTAGGGAAAATATTGGTTTAGAAAATTGTACTTCTTCAACCTCCCAAAATCTTTGTAGATCATTATGGATTTGCCTTGTAAAGTGGCATGTAACTTGATGTGGAATACCATCTCCTACCGGGCCACTAATCAGCCACCCGAGCTCAGACTTCTGCAATACCGGTTTACCTACCCCTAATACAATGCGCTCACAGCCTACGATATTCCAAAAAACATCAGCCCCTAACAATATGTCAATTTCAGAAGGCTGGTGGAAATCAGGATCCGCAAACACGAGGTTAGTAGGTATATTTAAGTTAGCGATATTGACAGGCACACTCGGTATAGTACCTGTGATTTCAGGCACTATGAGACAATTTATATGTGTGTTGAAAGTACTTGTACGTGACTGTATATACACAGAACACTTTTCTTTAATATTAAAATTCATGTTAGTTATGCCAGAAATACATATTGGCTTAATTATGTCTGAAGAAAGCATAATTTTATTTTTTAGCCTATTAGTAATAAAAGACGATTGACTCCCTGTATCTAACAGTGCCCGAGCAAGGTAAGTATGCTCATTATTTACATTAATAACTTTTACCAAGGCAGTACTTAGCAGCACTTGACCAATGGACGTAGTAGATAAGCTGATCATGTTGCAGGAAGAGGATAGTGAAGGTGTTGAAGTGTGATCACTAGCAGAGTTTGAAACCAGTGGTAAGCTGACCTGCTCGCTGCTATTTAGACTCTGATGTTCATTGTGCAATAAATAATTGTGTTTCTTTTTACATTTACATAAACTTTTAACACGGCAATGAAATGTTTTATGACCTTCACGAAGACAGTTTGAACACAAACGCAGTCGTTGTACCTCCTTAAATCTATCCTGTATATTTAACTTTAAAAATTTATTACATTCACTGATAAGATGACCTTGTTCATTACATGAAAGACATAATTTTTCATATATTTTATCCTGTGAACAAATAGACAAATTTGTATTGGATTTATTGTTATTTTTAACTTGAAGTGTTTGTGTTTGAAAATTATTGTATTTAATATTCTGATTTTGACTAAATTTTTCCCCTTGAATTGCTCTAGTAGACTCTAAAATATTAGCTCTGTTTCGAATAAATTCATAAAATTCTTCTAAAGTAGGTATGTTTGTTTTATTGTTTTTATACTCTTCCCATTTTATACTTGTAGTTGCATCTAACTTTGATGTAACCATAAAAATAATTAAAGTATCCCAATGTACTGTTGGTTGGCCTAAAGTACTCAGAGCTCTCATATTTTTAGATACTTGATCCACTAAGTAACGCAATAATTTGTGAGACTCATTATGCAAGGGTTGTATGGCAAATAAAGCCTTTAAATGATTATTGACTAAAACTTGTTTATTATCATAGCGCTTGCACAATAATTCCCAAGCAACTTTGAAATTGGCAGAAGTAAACTCTAGAGTCGCCATTGCTTCAGTGGCACCACCTCTTAAGGAGGATCTCAAATAGTGGAATTTATTTATGTCTGGCATGGAATTGTTACAAATAATCAAAGACTCAAAAGTGTCCCTAAACTCAAGCCATTTTAAATATGACCCATCAAACAAAGGTAATGAGATTTCAGGTAATCTAATTGGTTGAGAACTATTAGAGGAATGCTCATGAATACTATGAACACTAGTGATAGACTTATTATCATTGTCCTTTGGTAGTGTTTTTTCTAATAAGTCTTCTAGGAAAGAAATAATATAAATGATCTGTTTCTCTATACCTTCTCTCTCTTCAGCCTCTGTATTAATCTCTTCATTTGTCTCACACTCCTCCTCAATCTGTGACTGAATATGATTAAAATCTGAATTTAATTCTTCACATATTTTTTGCCTTCTTTGTATTTCTTTTATTTGCAAGGTACTAAAATTTCTAACATTTTCAATAGACTGGACATATTGATTTAATTTTGTAATTCTACCTTTTAAAGAGGCACGCTTTCTTATTAATCTTGCTAGACACTCTTCCCTATCATCAGACATAATTAAATTTCACTAGTATATTTGTATATTTTACAAAAAACATGCACTTTACTTATACCTTTGTTTTAGCACAAATATGTAATAATGAAATGAACTTATATACAACCAGTTTGATTTTACACTCCAGTAGTTCTACTATGTAATATTGAATTGCCAATCTACTCCAGCAGCCTCCTTTTATGGTTATATATTCCAATTGATTCCATCTAAAATCCCAAATCCAAGTAGGTATTTCGCGTCTTCCACGGGTCCAAAGGTTAATTTCCTTGCCAAAACTCCCCGTGGGCATTGGAGCCCCTTTCCGAAGATACTGGTATACTTGCTTTTGCACGGTCGCCACAATGTTATGGAGTCTCCTAAGTGCTATACCTCTTTTGGATATTTGTTTTATTGAAAGAATAAATTAGAATAATGAATTGCGTTTATTGCTTGACCTTTTACAATTTTAAAGGTATTAGAAGAAGAAAAAAAAGGGTTGCCAGAGACAATTAACAAAAAAAATGTTTTTCTTTATGTGATTGTGGCGGGAATTTAAAGCGTAGACTAAACAGTAATAAAAGTGAAATACAACATGGAAAATTAAATATTCCTCATTTAAAATAAATTATATACGCAGTACATTACCTTCTATACTGTAAATATTGTATAAGATTTTGTCTAATTTTAAATTAACATAGAATTATGGTTGTTTGCGTCAATACCAAGCTTTAAAGAAACAAATCTCATTATAATACACGTGCGAATATTAATCTTATATCTTATACTTCTTATACTAATATATAAAGCTGAACAGTTTGTTCAGCAAGGGAACTGGCGTGAAGTTATGTATGTATGTAGTTTGTTTGTTTGTTTGTTTAAACGCGCTAATCTCAGGAACTACTGGTCTGATTTCAAAAATTATTTCAGTGTTGGATAGCCCATTTATCGAGGAAGGCTTGTAGGCTATATATCATCACGCTAAGACCAATAGGAGCAGAGCACCAATGAAAAATGTTTCAAAATCGAGGGGGCTTTGAAAACAAATTCCACGTGGACGGCGTCGCGGGCACAGCTTGTACTAATATATAAATGCGAAAGTAAATGTCTACGTTTGTTTGTTGTAATAAGATTTAGCAAAGATTTAGAATTTTAGTTTTTATCTTGAGGAAGGATATAGACTTCCCTTTGTCCTAGAAAACAATCTTGAAATTGGGCTTGAAAATTTGATCCCGCGGCCTCCCCCCCCCCCCCCCCCCTGGTGAAGAGGAAGTGAGGTAGCTAGGCGTCGAAGTGTCATAGATGTAGTACGTATGATCCAGTTCCTGTGGCGCCTCATAAAAGTGCATAGGAGAGGGGCGCAGGTTTAGTGGGTAGTCTGACGGCCAACATCCCCGCTTCCTCCGCTCGGAGGCCACGTTGGAAATACGGCCGTACGTAATGCCTTCCCCCCAGGCCCGAGGATGGTTTCCTAAGGAAAGACATTCCCCTGCGTCATCCAAAAAGGGGTTGAAATTTTTTATAAGCATCCTGCATAAGTCATAAAGAAAGACATAAATATCATATTTACCCTTATCATAGAAGTAAAGAAAATGCGTATTACAGGACGTTACAGGACTAAAATTGCAGTTTTAATACTACTAAGGATCTTGTATGAGAAATACTTCATTCAGAAAGTCACCGGAATAATTAGGTATTTAATTTCATTTTTGTAGACATAATCATATCATTTATTAAAAATATTATAGACACCAGTGGCGTGACTTCATACAACTCGAATCCCTATAGCCTACCTCTAAGAACTAGCGAAGCGACCAAAAGCGCCATCAATTTATTGGCGGTGACATTATTTATTCGTACATATATTATTACTGTATTACTATCTCATGCTCGGCGGCTTTCCACACTTTTTGGATGAAATAACAACTCATAACCCGATCGGGCACCGGCTTTTGTTTCAATATGCGGTAAGATTGCAACATCAAAAATATGAATTGTACACAGAAAACACATGGCGAGTTTTATTTAGCTCATATTTTATTTAGCGCCACTGACTACTTGCTTTTTTGTATGATATAATAAATAATATATTTAATAATAACAGCCCATAAATGTCCCACTGCTGGGCTCGGGCCTCACATTATAGGGAAACGCACAGTATACCCGCCACGCTTGTTCAAGGCGGCTTGGCAGGTTTGACACATCGGTTATCTCGATGTGCAGGTTGCATCATGATGTTTTCCTTCACCGTTATTAGCACGTGGTAATTGTAACAATATGCACATTAGGTCAGAAAACTGCCTAAGCGGTACATGCGTTCCGGCCAGGATCGAACCCGCGCCCTTTGAGTTTGGGACGCGTGCACTAGCCATTACGCTACCACGACTTTGTATGATAGTGGAGCCTTAATTTCCACAACAGCGGTGTAGTCGACGTTTGCGTCATACCGTATGGTTTTTAATCGGCTTACCCTAGCCGAATTTCCACCCCGTACAACTGATGGAAATAACTATTAAAGAAATTATTAAAAACAAAACTTACCCTTAGTCAGGGTGATCAATTTTAAGTATGACTTAAAATTGGTCGTCCTGACTTAATCATGAACATGATAATAATTTTTTTTGGATTTTTGTTTGTTACTTCAGTCCATTATCAAGAAACTTACTATACAAATATATATATATATATATATATATATATATATATACTTTGCAGAACGAAGATAGGATGCAAGTACTTATCAATATGGAAAATACTGATCTCGTAGTTCTAACCGAATTTGTAAAGTCCCTTGAAAACTTATATTTTTATGAAAAAACATAACTTACCCTTAATAAAATACTGCTACCAGCTATATAATAATTAATAAAGTCAAATATAAAATTTGTACGATAACCTTATATCACATCACTAACCAATTAACAGCCGAGTTGATTTAAGGCGGGTTTATAACATTATATTATATTCACAACACTATTTCAAACAAATGTTCATTAAATAAAAAAGTCTTGATACTTTTATTAAATAACTCTTTAAAAATGACAACTATTTTTTTAAATATTCTATATTATATGCAATTGAAATTGTTTAAACTTAACTAAAATATTAGAAAAAGCTTTTTAAATCATAAGAAAGTATATGAAAACGAGTACGTTGTAATGTTTTAATGTAGTGTTTAAAAGTGGACGGGCACGTGCAATATGTAGCAAACGCGGCGATTCGACGCGTACTAACACGATACGCGAGGACGAAAGCCGTACGTATCCATCTGGGAAAGTGGATGGCATTACGCAAAGAAGACACACCAGAAGGTCAAGTTCAGATAAAATTACACGATAATAAGATAGATGTCAGTCAAATCAACTAAGAATTTTTATCACATTACAAAACATTTTATACGACACTACAGAGTTATGACGTCGCAAGAGTTAAAATACAATACTCTGGTATTTACTGTCCGCACTTTTATATGTAAATATACTTATTTATTGCAACATTGTATAACAGAGAAAATTATCATTAACGTATTATCACAGAAAATTAATTCATACAGGCCCAATCGACCAGATTTTAACAAGGCCAACATAATTATGATGCCGAAAGATTAAAGTGAAGGAAAGTGGATGCTGTAGTGCCAAAAGATGCAGGTCAAGTTCGGTATAACTGGAATTATTGTCCCAACTTACGTGCTGGGCTATTATATAAAACATATATTATTATTATATTAAGTTAATCATATGGTGGTTTAAATACACAGTTTAAAAACATAATACTATACTTAAATTAACTATAAAGAACATATAAAGCTGTGAATTGAAAGCAAAAGCATAGTTCAGGGATACTTTGGACCTGACCAGGAATAATGAATAACCATGTTTATGTGTTATAAGCAAACTAAGTATAATATCGTCAGAAAAATATAAAGTACAGTTCCTTTTTAATTTGTCATAAAACTTCTAAAGTAACTCCCTTTTGATGTCCTTAATTAATCTTCTGGCTTTTATGTCCTGGTACCAACTATTTATAAAAGTAAAATTTTGTTGTTTATTCGTCGTCGTCTACTAACCTTATATGGTTATTTCGATACACACCAAAAGCTTTCTATTCCTTTGAACAGATTAAATTTTAAGGTCAAAAATTCAGGTGAGCGCGTACATTGAATCTCAATGGCGTATCGAGACCTTTCAATCCACTCTCTTTAAGTGGAACATCCTAATTTGCATTGGTTGTTTATTATCAAGGTCTATGGAAATGCATAGGTATTTTTACAACTTACCAATGGAGGATGGCTGTAAAAATAATTGGTGTCGAAACTTAACGAAATCTAGAAAATTGCTATAGAACGAATTCTTACTAGATATTATTGCAGGAGATCAGCAGACAGGCAGACGGCCCACTTGATGGAAAGCGGTTACCATCGCCTATGGACATTTGCAACACCAAAGTTGCTACAAATGCGCTGCTGCTCTCTTAAGGGAGACTGGAACCTGGTCACTAATGCCGGAACAGAACTCAAGGTTGTTATGGCGACATACTTTAGACCAGGGGTGGTAGCCATCCAGTCGGGCAATTGCCCTACCACCTGGCTGTCAGTTGTTAAGTCGCCTCTTACGACAGGCCCCCAGGCCGCAGGAAATTGTATTCTTTCTCCGTTCCTGCACGGATAAAGTAAAATAATATTTACAAAATGATTTTAGTTTCAAATTAGGTTGTTCCGTGACATTATCGGGCTTTCAGAATTTTCTCGCCGTAGAAAGAGGCCAAGCATACTTTAATAAAAATAAAATAACACGCACTAAGAATAAATTTATGTACGATGTTAACATACTGTGGACAGTGTCTTCATCCGTGCAGGAACGGAGAAAGAATACAATTTCCTGCGTTGGGGCGGCCTGTCGTAAGAGGCGACTTAACAACCCACAGCCAGGTGGTAGGGCATTTGCCCGACTGGATGGCTACCACCCCTGGTCTAAAATATGTCGCCATAACAACCTAGAGTTGTGTTCCGGCATTAGTAACCAGGTTCCAGTCTCCCTTAAGACAGCAGCAGCGATTTGTAGCACCTTTGGTGTTACAGATGTCCATAGGCGATGATAACCGCTTTCCATCAAGTGGGCCGTCTGCCTGTCTGCTGAACTCGTGCAATAAAAAATAAAAAAGTGTGCATATAGCTCGTAATCGTTTAAGTCCCGGTTGCGTTGCTAGCGTTCGTTACGACGACCAGGGTCCGCTTTCCTACTTTTGCACCTTTTTGTGTATATACCTAATACGACAGAATAATTTATGGACTAAATGTTATCCGTGCAGGAACGAAAAAAAAAGTCCTGCGGCTGGGCGGACTGTCCACACAGCCAGGCATTTGCCCGTCCAGATGGCTACCACCCCTGGTCTAGAGCATGCCGCCATAACAATCTTGAGTTGTGTTTCGGCATTAGTGGCCAGGTTCCAGTCTCCCTTTAGAGAGTGGCAGGTGTCCGTAAGCGATGGCAACCGTTTTCCATCATGTGGGACATCTACCTTTCTGTTAAACTCATACAAAAAAAAGCCTTAGACCAGCGTTGCGGGTAAAGTACTGTCGGTTCCCTTATAACAAAAAAATTGAGAGATCCAAGCCCAGCAATAGTACATTTGTGTTGATATCTAAATCATTGTTTTTCTATAGAATAACATTTTGGTACAACACAGACATATGACGTTTGTAATCTATTACATTTTATGATGTTTAAGGGCCGCTTGCATAACGATCGCCTTTAAATAAAATTAGTTAATCATATTAAACTGCCTAAATACGTTTTACACAAAACGTTTTGACAGTTATTTAAATATATTTAGCGGCAAATTTTGCGTTGTACAAGACGCTAATTGTATTTAAGGGTGTTAAAGACGTTTTGTGTCTCTTAAATAAATTTAAGCAACCTTATGCAAGCGGCCCTAAATACATTACTCAACTTGTAAATGAATATGAGAATGACAAAGACATGACTAATAATATTTTGTAACTAGACATATAATTTTATTGTAATATTTTATATCACATATACTTATATATTTTAATGTAAATTTAGTTGTATAATTATGACATGTATTTGGACATTGCACGCCTAATAAGGCAAAATATATTGAAACAACGCATATTGTAAAATCTTGTGTATGCAACATTTTAGCAATAAATGATTCATTCATTCATTAATTCAACTTATGTAAGAATTTAAGTTAGATATTAAAGTAGCAAATGTTTTTAACTATCCAAAACAAATTCTCATAAGAAAAAACATGTTATAAATACATTCGTTTTGATTAATATGTAGTAGACTTTCTCCACAGCGTTGCTCGCGTAAAGTTTAGATCCTTAGTCAACGCAACAGCGGATGAGAGAAGCGGAAGACCCGTGTTACATGGCGTCAACTTGGGGAGACCACTTCCACCAGAAGTCTACATTTCTCACCGCTTAGAAGCGAAATAAAAAACAATTAAAGACGTTTAAAGCTGAAATGCAAAAAAATGATATAGTAGTGACATGAGGCAAATGTCCGGGTGATGCTCGCGGACCGCGTTCGTAATACCGAAGTAAGAAAGAGAGTTGGTCTGAAAGAGAGTGTCGGGGTGAAGGTAAGGAAGGAATGCTCCGGTGGTTCGGGCATGTGGAAAGAATGCATGATGAAAGAATGACAAAACAGATATACAATGCAAAAGTGGATGGATGCAGAAGTCGTGGAAGGCCACGACATACCTTCCATGATCAAATTGATCGTGTACTAGCAGAAGGTGATGTCAGGAGCCTTAAGAACAGACGAGCGTGTATGTCAAGAGCTATGAATGTCAAAGAAGCAAGTGAGGTGTGTAAGAATAAGCCTGAATGGCGCTCTGTTGTTCGTGCCTACCCCGAAAGAGAACTGGCATGAAGCTATGTATTTATGTATGTATGTATGAGGCAAATTTTGCCAATAAGATTAAGATTTGAGTAGATGACAAATTCTAAAATTATTTTTACATAAAATACCGAGCGCTACAAATCCAAACCATTATCTAACTTTTACAATAGCACGATACAAACAATTTTGATAACTGTATAAACAATAATTAATACGCTATTTGGCTCGTTTAAGTTGTGACGTCAGATCTTTCTATTATCGCACATAATCTAGGCGACTTCGGCGTTTTGTAAGATGATAAAAAGAGAAACAAGAAAGGAAAGTATTTTGTGTGTCTAAACCCGATTTTAGACTGATGATCTTTCTTTCAATTTGGTTGAATCAACTAGAGCGATCTATATATGTATAAATAGCCTTCCTACAAATTGTATCAATTTATGTCACGAAAGAACCTATTCTATATTAAAATTTAGTAACTTTATTCCTCTTTAAGTTAATGCATCTACAACTTTTCTGAGTGCGGCAGTATTGTAAATATAACATTTAATATTAACTGAACTAATCTAGCTTAAGCCTAGTCATTTGGTCCAATCATTCAGCAATGCCAGCTATTTGTACCGCGTGTTTATTTTCAGCCACAGATATGTCTAAAAAAGGAGTAAAAGTGAAATGCTTAAATTGGTTCTCTACAGTATTTTATTAGCCGCAGCATCTGCAGCACGTGAATCAATCTTGTGCATTATACCTCTCTTTCACACTTGTCACTTTCTTTATTTGTACGAGGGGGACAACTTTTATCCGCAGCGCGCAAGTCTCCCTAAAATACTGAGGGCAGTCGCATGTTATTACTAGGCTCGGGCAATCAATATGCATTAAGAGACGAGATGGTAAGGCATACTATAAAACTAAGTGACAACAATAATAATTCCCACCCTAAATTATGGGGTCATTTGTTGTTGTTTAGTGTTGGATCGACGATAATAAGCATCTAAACTACTTATTATCTATATATATAAAACAATATTTATACATATATAGATCAAATTGATCGTGTACTAGCAGAAGGTGATGTTAGGAGCCTTAAGAACAGACGAGTGTGCATGACAAGAGTTATGAATGTCAAAGAAGCAAGTGAGGTGTGTAAGAATAACCCTGAATGGCGCTCTGTTGTCCGTGCCTTTTTATTATTGGTAAGGAGAGCGCAAACTGATTTTCCCATCCCGGCGCCCAATACGCTTAAGACGGTGCCAGCGTAACTTCGTACGCGTTGATATCTTAATTAAACGCTACTTCAAATTATGAAAATCTAAATCAATTGCTGTTCGTTAGTCTCGCTAAAACTCGAGAACGGCTGGTATGATTTGGCTAATTTTGGTTTTGAATTATTTGTACAAGTCCAGGGAAGGTTTAAAAGGTGAGTAAATGAATATAGTAAAAACAACAATTTCGCTTTCCCTTAGAAACTATTCCTACCTGTCAAACATTTGATTTTTATTTTATTTAAGTTTATGGCTTGACAGCTAGGCCTTTAAGCCAGATCTTAGTTTACAATATAGGTTCTTCATTTGCTTAAGCCTATGTATAGCACAGCTGAACTGTAGGTAATCAGCTAGTGCCATTCAACGGAGTTCTAGTGACAACTCAAAAGGCCACATTTGTCTATACAGTTCACATTTCTCACAAAACACATAATTACTACTCAAAAACTATCAATATCCAACTATTGTTCATTTTAGAGTAATTTTACACATTTTTAGAAAATAAAGCTGCATAGCACAACATCTCCATTCAGTTCCCGCCAAAAACTCTGAAACATTTGATGTTCTTCCCGTCGTTTAGAAATCAATTAAATTTAAAAGTCGTTCAGAAATCAAATTAAATTTAAAAGTGAAGCTTTTTTTTTCTTTTTTTTGGTTTTGAATGTCAAACGTTTGATGTTCGTTCCGGTTAAGTTTTGACCACGTTTTTACTAAAGTTGAAACATTCTGCAATTATCATTCAGCTTTTTTATTTATTGATTCTGGGGCGGTGCGAAGTTTGCCGGATCAGCTAGTCTTAAATAAAAGTCCATACCGATGTCAATTACGATCTACAATAAATACAATGTTTAATCATAAGTCACCAATATTTTAAAACTATTTTTGAAGCGAAATTTCTTTAGAACCGTTGTGATTTGAAACTCGATGAAACGAAAAAGCGACACTAAGAAGAGATAAACACATAAATGTACAGGACTAAACTTGCGAGAGAACGAGACACGAGTTTTACATTGTGCGGCACAGATTCCAATTTGGACCAAAATAAAACTGACAATAATATCTTTTAGACCAAAACAGTGAAAAATTGAAAGTGATACTGCGAAGTTTATTTTGAATTATAATATGTTGACGGATGTAGGCTAATTATATTTATATTAATAAAAAAATTATGTGTGAATATATTCATTGAAGTTTCACTTCTACTGCGTGGGAACTGGGCACACACACATTTATTTTTAATTCATAATAATCTTATGACTTTAATTCCCTGGAGCTTGGGAAGGCCGCTTGTGTGGGACGTTACCTGTGTCGACACACAGCCGCCTTCTCATCTCCATTAGTCCAAAGTTGGGGCCGGTCGCACTGCCACTTCTGCCGAAAACCTCAAACGGCTCAAATATGCAACCCTTGGAACAGGTTACATGTTTGACCCGTTTGGGGTGGAGACTTTGGGCCCATGGAGGCCAAGTGCCCACAAATTATTTCAAAAAATTGAAAAACGCCTAGTCGTCGAGACAGGAGATCGGAAGGATTAGCCTCCGTATCCAGCGAGGTAATGCTGCCAGCCTTCTAGGTACAATGCCCAGCGACAGTGGTCTGGTGGGTCTGGACGGGCTTTAATATAGGTTTTATTTTAATTTTAGTTTTTTTACTATTGTATATATATATTTTTAAGTTAGGTTTATTTATAGGATATTTTAGTTTTTGTTAATAGTTATTACATTAATTAATCAATCTTAATTCAAATTCATTTATTTATATAAACTTATTTCTAGGCCTTATATGTAAAACTTATGGTAATAACAATAATGGTTAAAATTAAGGCTACAATTTTTTGGCGGCGGTTGCTGCACTAGACTCTAGGTCTGTATCGCGGCACCCAACACAATTTTATTATAAGAACTTAAATATAGTAGATTTTTTTTTATTGCAGGAGTTCAGCAGACAGACAGACGGCCCACTTGATGGAAAGCGGTTACCATCGCGTATGGACATTTGCAACAACGAAGGTGCTACAAATGCGCTTCTGTTCTCTTAAGGGAGTCTGGAACCTGGTCACTAATGCCGGAACACAACTCAAGGTTGTTATGGCGACATACTTCAGACCAGGGGTGATAGCCATCCAGTCGGGCAAATGCCCTACCACCTGGCTGTGGGTAGATTTGTCGCCTCTTACGACAGGCCGCCCGGCCGCAGGAAATTGTATTCTTTCTCCATTCCTGCACGGATAATAACATATTTTGAATTATAATAGTTAAAATTTTTTTGGCGACGGTTGCTGCACTAGACTCTAGGTCTGTATCGCGGCAACAACACAATTTTATTATAAGAATTAAATATAGTAGAATTATTCATTAATTAAACCTATAACTATGTAAAATAAGTGCCTGCGTGTGTGTGTGTACTAGTGTTATAGTTGGTTTTGTAATATGCACTCTGTATCGCTGTAATTTAATGTTTTAGCCATTTAATTAATTGGTGTTTAAACTTTGATGCTGATATTTCTTTGGGTGTGTTTTGGCATACTTTATCATAAACTAGCTTCTGCCCGCGAATTCGTCCGCGTGGAATAGTAGAAAAAAGGAAGTTATAAAAAACCCCCCCGATTTTGAAAAATTCTTCATTAGTGCTCCGCTCCTATTGGTCTTAGCGTGATGTTATATAGCCAATAGCCTTTCTAGATAAATGAGCTATCTAACACTGAAAGAATTTTTCAAATCAGACCAGTAGTTCCTGAGATTAGCGCGTTCAAACAAACAAACTCTTCAGCTTTATATATTAGTATAAGATAGATATATGGACGTATGGAGAAAGGCGTTTGGCAAACGATTTATGTATTTTAGATAAGGTTATCTTATATCATAATTAGATCTTAT
Source organism: Dendrolimus kikuchii (assembly GCA_019925095.2). NCBI lineage: Eukaryota > Metazoa > Arthropoda > Insecta > Lepidoptera > Lasiocampidae > Dendrolimus > Dendrolimus kikuchii. The sequence continues at coordinate 19,938,694 of CM034407.1, forward strand.
TCTAAACCATCACAATGGACTTCAAAGCGTTGCCCAGCTTCTCCCCTGAAAAATTATACTCGTATATTCATATATTTTATTATGTTAGTATAGTATATTAGAGTTATGAATGTCAAAGAGGCAAGTGAGGTGTGTAAGAATAAGCCTAAATGGCACTCTGTTGCTCGTGCCTACCCCGCAAGGGAACTGGCGTGAAGTTATGTATGTATGTATGTTAGAGAGAGAGAGAGATAACTCTTTATTGCACACCAAAACATACAATTACAAAAACAGACCATATTTACAATATTTTCTAGGCGATACAATAGGCGGCCTTATCGCTCAAAGCGATCTCTTCCAGGCAACCTAAATCAAAAACAAATTTGAATCAGGTGATGTAGGTGGTGCAGGAAAAAGGCAAGGGACACATAAATACTCCAACTAATTTAACAAATAAATATACAAATACATACATATATACATAGTCATAAATATAATATACAAATATATACATATACAATAATATATTACAAAATACATATATTATATAATAAATGTATTAGCATAATTATATTGTGTTAATCAGACATGGCTATTTATGGACAAATAGTGTTTTCTGAGTAAATTTCTAAATGTCGGTAAGGATTTGGCCTCTCTGACAGTAAGAGGTAGCATATTCCATAGTTTGACAGCCTGCACTGTAAAAGAGTTATCATAATAGGATGAAGTGTGTGCAGGTGTCATAAGTTTTCGATACGTATCAGAGCGCAAATTGTGGGCAGTGGATAGGCGAAGGAATTTAAAACGTTCCTTAAGGTACTGGGGACTATTAGGAGTAAATAATATATTATACAGGAGAGTGAGAATGTGACTATTCCGGCGAAAATGAATAGGAAGCCACTTGAGTCTTTTACGATATTCGGAAACATGGTCATATTTTATGTTATTATATTATCTTGAATTATTGCTTTGCAATATTATATGTTTTATTCCTCGTGTGTCGATATACCACTCAGCAAACAAGCACGTATCGTCTAACCTTAAGCTACCCGTGGGAAGACCACTCGAAACTTTTCGAGGCTTGTAACTTTTATCTCTTTTGTTTATTTATAGATTTTTAGAGCGCAGAACCATTTAGAAGAGGTTATCATAAGTCAATTCATATTTATGTTATGCCATGAAACTTTATCTCTCAAAAAGGGTAGATGGCGAACTTTTACTTACTAAGATTTTTGGTGTACATTTTTCAAAGGGTTATCACAGTCATGAATAACTCTTGTACTTTTTGTATTTTTTTTTATTGCAGGAGTTCAGCAGACAGGCAGACGGAGCACTTGATGGAAAGCGGTTACCATCGCCTATGGACATTTGCAACACCAATGCTGCTACAAATGCACCATCTCTTAAGGGAGACTAGGACCTGGTCACTAATGCCGGAACACAACTCAAGGTTGTTATAGCGGCATCTCTAGACCAGGGCTGGTAGCCATCCAGGCGGCCAAATACCCTGGCTATGAGTTGTTTTGTCGCCTCTTACGGCAGGCCGCCCGGCCGCAGGAAATTGTATTCTTTCTCCGTTCCTGTTGTATTTTATTAAATTAAATAATATATCTAATCAATTTCCTGCGGCCGGGCGGCCTGTCGTAAGAGGCGACTTAACAACCCACAGTCAGGTGGTAGGGCATTTGCCCGACTGGATGGCTATCACCCCTAGTCTAAAGTATGTCGCCATAACAACCTTGAGTTGTGTTCCGGCATTAGTGACCAGGTTCCAGTCTCCCTTAAGAGAATAGCAGCGCATTTGTAGCAACTCTGGTGTTGCAAATGTCCATAGGCGATGGTAACCGCTTTCCATCAAGTGGGCCGTCTGCCTGTCTGCTGATCTCCTGCAATAAAAAAAATCTAAACTAATAATAAAATATGAATTCGACACATAATAGATAACTTATATCCGGGTAGGATAATCATGATATTTTTTATCCCGAAAAATGACATCGTTTCCGCGGGATAGACTATGGTCACGTTATTTTTGGTACCGCTGTTGCAATTCACTAAAAAACATGTCGTCGCGGCAACGCTAACAAAGTTTCACTGGCAGATGCTAGTGATAAATATTTTAAAGCGGCAGCTTTTATCCCATTTAATATTTTATAGACTACAATTAGCTGTACAGACAGAATGTTATAAATTCATCTGGTACGTCAAGTAACCATGATATCACTGTTATTTCCATCTTTCAACCACACTATTGACAGAAAACACGTGACGGTCCGTATCATGAAAAGTTTTAATTATTTTGTACATTTTGGTAAACAATTGACATCTTTCAGGCGTTAAATTATTTAAATATCTATTGTGTAGGTAATTAAGTTATATACAAAAAATACTTGAGGTGGAAAACTAAAAACATGCGAATTAAGCAACCAGTATTATGAATCACAAGATATTAGAATCAATTGTAAATAAAAATATTGTAGTAATATTTTATCATTATCCATGATCAAATTCATCGTGTACTAGCAGAAGGTGATGTCAGGAGCCTTAAGAACAGACGAGCGTGCATGATAAGAGCTATGAATGTCAAAGAAGCAAGTGTGTAAGAATAAGCCTAAATGGCGCTCTGTTGTTCGTGCCTACCCCGCAAGGGAACTGGCGTGAAGTTATGTATGTATGTATGTAGTAATATTTTAGAGAAATCATACATACATACATAACTTCACCCCTTGCGGGGTAGGCACGAACAACAGAGCGCCATTTAGACGTATTCTTACACACCTCACTTGCTTCTTTGACATTCATAACTCTTGTCATGTACGCTCGTCTGTTCTTAAGGCTCCTGACATCATCATTTAGAGAAATCAATTGCTGTAATGTTTGACTCATCTATTGTAATACAATACATATCGTTGCGTTTTGAAAAATAATGTCTTTTAAAAAGGTTGAACAATTTTTTAACTAATAAGTAAGTTTGTACTCTTGATATTTTTTTTTTTAGTTTCTTTGTTTATATTTATTTACATACATTAGATAAAAAAATTAAAACTAAAATATACCTATACTAATAATATCTATACACAGCTTAATTTACATGTATATTTTCGAAATCAATATCTTGTTTTCTAAACATTCGTAGTGAAGACTTATAAACCTATGCAGTAAGCACACCGCACCGTGTTTGAAAAAGGTATCTGCAGAGTACATACATACATATTTGAAGGCAAATAGCTCTCTTTCACTGCATTGGATTCTAATATTATAGGTATAATATTATTATTTACATACCCATTAAAGAGCTAGGTTGGTATGTAATATTGTATTGACTTTATACAACTGGTGGTCAACTAATTAAAGTTAATCTCTTCCTCTCACAATTTAGGACCTTCTACTAATCTTAGACTTAATACTCCCAAAGGAGTTTTTGGCGGGAACTGAAAGGGGACGTTGTGCTGTGCAGTTTTATTCTCTAAAAACGTGTAAAATCCCTCTAAAATGAACAATAGTTGTAGGATATTGATAGTTTTTGAGTAGTAATTATGTGTTTTTGTGAGAAATGTGAACTGTATAGTCAAATGTGGCCTTTCGAGTTTTTACAAGAACTCTGAACTCAGAACTGAATAATTCAAGCATTGCTTTAATCATTATCATTACTTTTGGGTACTAGGCTCTCACAACACACGGGCGGTATATTATCCTCATAGACAATTTTGCCTGGAAAATCCAGAGTGCATTGTTTATATGCGCATAAAGGGCGTATTCCGTCTAGACGTGCGTAAACAGTTGTAAAATGCACTGCGGCATTATTAATACCGCACGCCCGCCGGCACAAGGCGTTGCCGCCGCCCGTACGTTGCATTTTATTGCTTGCACTAGACAGGGTATTATGGGTTTTATTCTCATGGGTGTGTTAAAACATTTTCATAATACTAATGCAATTTTAAGGATTAGGTTAGTAATAGTAAAATTGGCTTTGTGTTTTTGGCACGGTCTCATTTTAGACAAGCAAACTATGTGCCCACTACGGTTGTTCAATCCAAACTGGCGAGTTTCATAGATCAGTAATACATATCAATAATAGTCTATCCGTGCAGGAACGGAGAAAGAATACAATTTCCTGTGGCCGGGCGGCCTGTCGTAAGAAGCGACTAAACAACCCATAGGCAGGTGGTAGGGCATTTGCCCGACTGGATGGCTACCACCCCTGGTCTAAAGCATGTCGCCATAAAAACCTTGAGTTGTGTTCCGGCATTAATGACCAGGTTCCAGTGACCCTTAAGAGAGCAACAGCGCATTTGTACCACCTTCGGTGTTGTAAATGTCTATAGGCGATGGTAACCGCTTTCTATAAAGTGGACCGTCTGCCTGTTTGCTGCACTCCTGCAATAAAAATAAAAAAATAATAATATTCAAAAATATTCCGTCATCACCAGGGCTTGATAATTATGTGCACATTAGAGAAGAATTAACGAATATGCGGTACAAACTTATGTCATTGGAAATACTAGAGACAGTGCGTGCCTTAATCAATAATGTACCAACCAGGTCTTACTGTATTTTAGGGATTTTTTTTCTGTAGGTAATCAGAAGTTCCAAAACATTATCCCGTCCCTCTAAATAAAAATAGAGAAGGGCTAGTCCAATGACGGGATGTTTATAGATCTTAGAATCATCTAAGAGGAAATGACTAGGAATGCAAAAGTGACTGCGGTTTAGACAAGCAAATATCATGTTTTTGATCAGTGAAAAAAGAATATAACAAAGCCAAAGTTTAGACTTCAAAATATCGCCCATTAGAGGCAAAAGCAAGAAAATTAGGTCACTTTACGCAAGTGTAATATCAAAAGGGCTCGTTGGTAAACAAAACATAAAACATGTTTACATCTAACGTCGAACACAAAAGAAAGCAAGTGCATCGCACATGGCGATATAGAAATTGATAAACAATCTTTAAATAGACGCAGACATATAAGGCGATTTTATAAGACGCCCATGCGTGCTAGACCAGCAAACATCAGTCAACGCGTCAAATGCATTACGAATGAGATCAAAGATGGATAGTTCTTTGGAAATATGCTTTCCTAGTACGGTCTGTGAATTTGACTCGCGTTTATAGCCCAAATATGTGGTGAAGTTACGCAGTTAAAAGATGAAAGAATTTCACCGTATCCGTATCATCATCATTTTAGTTTATTTTCAGACTTAATGTGCCACTTTAAAAACATCAGCGAACATTTTAAGTTATGATTATTAATAAAAAATCATTTTGGAACATCAAGGTTACCTTAACAGACAGATAAACACTTTATTGCACACCAAAATAAACATACATACATACATAACTTCACGCCAGTTCCCTTGCGGGGTAGGCACGAACAACAGAGTGCCATTTAGGCTTATTCTTACACACCTCACTTGCCTCTTTGACATTCATAACTCTTGTCATGCAAGCTCGTCTGTTCTTAAGGCTCCTGACATCACCTTCTGCTAGTACACGATCAATTTGATCATGGAAGGTGTGTCGTGGCCTTCCACGACTTCTGCATCCATCCAAAATAAACAATTTCCAAAAAATCCATATTTACAATAGTTTCCATATAATACAATAATAATATGGTTTAAAGCGATGAATGAATTCTGCGAAGCTGTTGTGACGGTTGACCTATATGCTATAAATTGGAAGGAAAAGACATTTTAAACAGACCCCAAATATTAAAAAGCGAAAGAATAAAACTACGTTTTAACGGTTTTAAGCGCGGTAATTTTATTTGATTTTGGTTTTTCCCACGTTTCGGCCACTTTTCAGTGGCCGTGATCACGGAAGACAAAGATGTCAAGTGTCAACGAGTATTGTTAAAGTTTTATTTAGCCTACCGCCAACTTATAAATTTTAATTTTGTTTATGATTATTATTTACTCTATGGGAGCCTAATCTAATTTACTACCGCTTCGCAACATGTTATGGCTTGAAGAGAAGAAGCGGCGCAAGAAACTTTTCAGCAAACATGCCTAGCTCTAATAATTTTATATAATATTAAAATGGGTGGAAGGAAAAATAAAAGTAATTATCAGTCAAGTGGGTTTGTGTTCCGTTGTACGCAGAAAAAGAAAGAAAAACGAAAAGAAGTTACAAATAAGTCATACTCGTATTTGAAAAACAAAAAAAGACGCTTTTATAATCGCTTAATCGAACTAAAAAGTAAAAAAAAACCTTCAACGGACGAGTGGAAAAACTAATCGCAACAAAGTTATAACTTGAGGTTTTACGGGCAGGTTTTCAAATTGGACAAATACATTAACAATCTGCCCGTAAAACTTCAAGTTAAAACTTTGTTGCGATTCGTTTTTCACAGCGCACATTTGAGTTTTCGCAGGTTTATTGCAAATTATGATTTGGTTAGGTTAGGTACATTTTGAGTTGGTCTGAAAGAGAGTGTCGGGGTGAAGGTAAGGAAAGGAATGCTCCGGTGGTTCGGGCATGTGGAAAGAATGCATGATGAAAGAATGACTAAACAGATATACAATGCAAAAGTGGATGGATGCAGAAGTCGTGGAAGGCCACGACACACCTTCCATGATCAAATTGATCGTGTACTAGCAGAAGGTGATGTCAGGAGCCTTAAGAACAGACGAGCTTGCATGACAAGAGTTATGAATGTCAAAGAGGCAAGTGAGGTGTGTAAGAATAAGCCTGTTGTTCGTGCCTACCCCGCAAGGGAACTGGCGTGAAGTTATGTGTGTATGTATGTATGTATGTAGGTATATTTTAATTAATGCATTTTTTATTTAAACATATTGTATTTTACCAAACAAAAAAATTTAAATCGATCCGGAACCAAAAAAAACATCGATAGTCTACTCTAACATTATGCCGCTTCTCACCACGTCTAGTCTAAATTTATACCGCTATTCCACGCGGCCGTAACGCTTTTTCGTGACAGAAAAATCTCAAGACCCCGTCTATATAGACGTTTCACTTCAACAATTCTTAGTATCCATATATTAATACGTGAAGCAAAAGCTTTGTACCCCTTTTTACGCAAATTGCGCGGACGGAGGACTATGAAATTTCGTACACTTATAGTTTATATAGAATGCTAATATTTTTTTAAAGTTATGCATAAAAAATACATTAAATCAATAAAAAAACATTACGCACACTACCGTGTATTTGACACACACACGCATATAGCCTTAGCGAAATCAGTGATTGTAAAAGTATAGTATTTGACATTAATTATTATGGTCGAATTTCGACCATGGGCGACCACTAGTAAGAATAAAATGATTAACGTGAAAATTAATCTCATTGCGGTAAAAGCGTGGGGTGCTTTATTGTAACAATTGATATCGCGTACCCCACGCTGTGGTAAGCCACAATGACATTAATTCATTGTATTCTTATACTCGGGATTACTTTTTTACTTTGTAGTTCGATTAAGCGATTATAAAAGCGTCTTTTTTAGTTCTTTTTTAAAGTATAATTTATGTTTTACTTTGTAGTTCGATTAACTATAAAAGCGTGTTTTTTTTAGTTTTTGTAAATTATAAAACCTAACTATAATTTATTCAAAAACAACAAAAACTATTAAATGATAGTATTGTCATCGGTCCTTCACAAGTGTGCAAAATTTCGAATTAATCTGCCCTTTTAAAGAGAGTAAAAATTGAGTTCAAAGATTCCGTTACATACAAGTGAAATTAATATAAAGCGTGTAAAAATCAAAACAATCGTCATGATGTTTGAGATGGTAACAAAACAGCCATTCTCCTATATCTACGCAGAAAATCCGATTTGTGCAGATGTTTGTACGCTCTTGATATGAAAAATTATAATCGCCAAGACAATGTTCTAGACTGTATTGTAATGGCTGCTTTCATACGTGGTCCTAACGAAGGCTGAAAACAAGTTTTCAGCTGTGCAAAGTGAATGACTCAAGTGAAGCTAGTGCGTTGTTCTATTGTAATCACATAACAGCAGGTATTCGAGAAATAAAGCGGTATTGTTGATTTTAGTGATTAATGACGCCCTTGGTGTCATCGACAGAAAAAATATAAGCAGCTGGTATATCGTATGACTATAATATTTTATTAGGAGAACATAAAATGCAAAAGCAAACTTGACAATGACAATTAAAATTTATTTTCAACGCACTTGCTCATAAAGTGGCTCTATGGTCACCGCAATTAGGCACAGAATGACACCCATAATCAAACTGTGACTAAAAAACATTATAACTCACTAGTGAGTTATAGATTTTTTTTTTAATTTTATTGGTTGAGTTGCTTTGTTCTTAAAAAAGTTTTTATTAAAAAAAAAAGATCGTGTTCTATAGAACAAATAAATTAATGTTCCTATTGCTTGCTCATTTCATGCAACTTCTTATTTAAATAGATAATTTTAACTCGTACGTGTTTAATAAATAAAACTTTCAGTCATATATAACTTTTTTTATCTACTAAATAAAATGAGTTTTTGTTGTTATTTTGTTCACAAGTGTGTTGAAAAACGTATGATACACGTGTGTATTGATGATTACCGTCCTCGGCTCTCTTAAGACCCTCGCCTACGGCTCGAGTCTCAATGGCGCCTCGGCGGTAATCACCAATGTTACACACTAGTACCATAATGTACTATTATATATTCTATTTATAAATAATTTCTTTTCCAATTCGAATTCTAGCAGAGAACCTTAAAACACTTACAAAATATTGCAGATAATGTTCATAATTTTATAATAGGAGAACAAACAGTCAAAACAACTGATATACTTTTTATCATCTTCCAAAACGTCACAGACTACTAGATTTGGTAGGAGTCTACATACTTAAGACATCGTAAGTATGTTCAAGTAAAGGAATATATAAATGGCGCAAGCGTTGTTGATTAAGCAGGACATAAAATCATTTCTATCATGATATTTTAAAAATAAGATGTTATTTCAATGTGTGTTCTTTTATATATAAACATTGAAAAATTTATGTAATATGTGTCTGCACCCCTATTGAAATTATCTCTGTATGAAACCTTGTTATCCGCTTGGACAATGGTTTCTATACCGTCTACTACGTTTATATTTATTAATATATATATATATATATATATATATATATATATATAATGAATGAATATGCTTTATTGTGTTTTAAAGATACAGTTAACAGAAATAAAATTTTACAATACCATATGCGGTCTTATTTAGCGATTTCTTCCAGACAACCTTTGGATGGACAAGAAATTTGATAAGAACAGAGGTATGTTGCATTATTTTCACTACCGAAGCAGTATCTTATAAATATATACATACATTATATAATATAAATACATTAATAAAAATAATACTTATATTAAATTATAATATTATAATATAGTAATGCGATATATGTAAATAAAGTATTATAAAATACACTGAAATAAATATAAACTAGAAAAATATGACAATAACTGTTGTATCCTTAATTTGAGCTATAATAAGCCTTCACAAGTCTATTGAAAATAGGCAGTGATTTGGCTAGCTTTATATTAACTGGCAGCGCGTTCCAAAGACGAACTGCTTGGATTGTAAAGGATTTCCCATAAGAGCTAGTTGTATGCAGAGGAGTTCTAAGTAACAAATTTTCCGAGGATCTGAGAGACTTTAAGTTACCGGAATAAATGTAATGAAATTGTTCCTTGAGGTATGCAGGAGCCTGAAGGTTAAATAACGTATTATACAAAAGAGACAGTATATGAGCCGGCGAAGACGTATTGGAAGCCACTTGAGTTTGGCGCGGAATTCTGAAACGTGATCATATTTACGCAAACCAAATATGAATCGTATGCAAAAGTTTTGAAGTCGCTCAAGTTTATATAGTTGGCTTTCAGTAAGATCAGGATAGCTGACATCGGCGTAATCTAGAATTGGTTGGAGGCGAATTTTGGTCGCATGGGGAAGGAAATTACGCAGTCTTCGAAGTGCAGCTGCAGATGCAAACATCTTCCTACTAACTTCCTGATTATATATGACTACCTATGTATATATGTATGTATTTGTATATTTATTTCTTAAATTAGTTTGAGTATTCTTTATCTATTGCTTTTTTCCTGCACCACCTATATCGCCTGATTCAAATCTCTTTCATTTAGGTTGCCTGGAAGAGATCGCTTAGAGCGATAAGGCCGCCTATTGTATTGCCTATAAAATATTGTAAATATGGCCTGTTTTTGTAATTGTATATTTTGGTGTGCAATAAAGTGTTATTTCTCTCTCTCTCTATTATTATTTTTACCCCAAGATAAACCAATTTTCGTCTATCTATGGATAAGAAGAGGATATGTCCATTTCTTGTCCATCGATCACGTAACCACTTATCAGTTGTACCAGGATTGCATAAACGCCTTGGATAGTTCAATTTAAATTACAAGAAGGCCGGACGCAGCTAATCCAGTCATTGACGCTTAAACGCAGGAAAAGCTTACAGCTAATAAAGCAAGGACATGCAATGTTGCCATTTGCAACAGTTTACGTATATTTACAGGATTATGTTAGTATTCTTTTAATAAATGAGAGAAAACCGATTCTGCTTAATAAAATCGCATTCAAGGTGCGATAATGATCTATTAACCTTAAATAACATACATACATACATAACTTCACTCCAGTTCCCTTGCGGGGTAGGCACGAACAACAGAGCGCCATTTAGGCCCATTCTTACACACCTCACTTGCTTCTTTGACATTCATGACCTTAAATAAATTTGTGATTTTACTCTTAGAAAAAGAATGTGTTAGTTAGACAGACAAGAAAGACAAAATAAACTGTCTAATAGTCAAAAGGCTCAAGGTCACGTTCGCAGCAACATAATTATGTCAATGTCTGAATTAGTAGTCGCTACTAATATTAAATACTAGCTGTTGCCCGCGAGTTCGTCCGCGTGGAATTTAAGTTTATTTCATTTACCTTCCGGTGTGGCGACGGCGGCGAGGTGCGCGTGGGCATCTCATTTTTTTCTCTAAAATAAAAGTATCCTAAGTTATTCCTTATAACATCAGCTATGTGCCAATGAAAGTCCGTGCAAAATCGGTCCAGCTGTTTCAGAAATTAGCCGGAACAAACAGACAGATAAAAAATGCATAAATTGATTTTTTGATATAAATACCGTATATCGTATATGTTTAGTAAAAAGCTGTTATTTTTACATTAAAAACAGTTATTTCAATTTTATTTATCTGTATAATTTGTTTTTTGTATGATTTTATTTAAATTTATTTTCTTAATTTAATATTACACAAGTAGAAATATTTTAACAAAATTAGGTCATTTTGGTCTTACAATCAAATCAGCGTTGTTTCGGATATAATTCCAGCACAGCAATATGCTGAGTGCAAACCTTGTTTGCTGAAAATGCGGCGTACAAATTCTCAAAATATGCTCTGTGTATAAGGATGGTATTTACGTCGTTATTTCTTCAAATAAAGTCTTTCTTTCTTTCTTCTTCCTTGTATAGATGAAAATTCCGTTGTATAGAAATTTTGTTCCTTTCCATTTCACTTTCTTCGCAATTAAGTGACTGTCATAAAATTTACTATATATTTATTTTACATACGCGCGCGATACTTTTCATCCCAAGACATGGGCCTATTGGTCTTGGGATACAGAATCGATATTTACGACCACAAATCCGCTAGCAAAGTTCTAGTTATATTATTAATTCTTGATATTATTTGTTGACAATATCGTTTTGTTTCGCGTTTAATTATTTTGCAGAAAGTGGCAACACAGAATTAACGCGTAGGCATGCAAGTGGGGACAAGCAGTCTGAGAGGTGTGAACAACAGGGCACGACAGCTGCATTTGTCGAGGGCCCTTCTTTCGCACTAGACGAGTGGGCTTTGTGATGAATGGCAATCAGGCATGTGCATGCATGTGTTTAACAAGTGCGGATTATTAATATAGCACACTAAACACATTCCGTCTAATATTTTCCTATTAAAAGCTTATTGATCAATTAGCGCTAGTGTGCTTTTTGCATACAAATAACGGAGACAAAAGACACCAAACAAGAAACAAACTATTGGCAGATCATAGAAATATTTTGTTCTGAGAGATCGACCTCGCTAACACGTCGACGTGTGGCCAACTAGCAGAACTATTTAGAACAGGGGAAGTACCTTTCGTACAGTACCGGGACCTTGTAGAGACCGTGTAGACCTTACAGGGCGAGATTCTGATAGAGGCGTTCTTAAATACACCACTAAACTTGAACCGTCCTCCAATGTGCCCGCACTTGTGGTGGGAAGAATATGAGTTTTAGAACGTACTTACACCCATGTTTATCCGCGCATCTAGGTCGGAGTTACACGCGGGAGACAAAGTATCTCACTTCACCAACAAAGGTTTAGTTCTAGCGCACCCCCAGATGCAGGTGGACCCCTGTGGCGGAATCACGGGAGGAGATTTGTGAGTCGCATGCGCATCTCTCTAGCATAACAATTACGCCAACAATGTAGTAGAAACTCAAGTCTAATGGGACACTTCTTATCATCTTGTTAAACACCGAAGCCTCCTAGATTTTGTACGAGAATAGCAAGGTATGACGTCATATATTAAACGAATCAAATATTGTTTAAACATATTTTTATCGTGATATAATGGTCCTTAGCGACGTTCTTATGTGATACGATAATAATTTGAGAAGTAAGTAGAGTAACATGTATCATGTACCGAATTCTACTGGTTATAATGTAACCAAGATTACTAGGCAATCATAAAAGTAAAGGTCTTCTCCCAAGAGATTCATCAACATCTCTTTTCTTCGTCCTGAACACTTTTTAATACATACAGATAACATTTATTGGGTTATAAAGTATACAGTTTATAACTACTTTTGGGTTAGATAGCTAGCTCATTTAGCAAGGACACAGACTGTACATAATTATAAGTTTTTTTTTATTATGAAAAGCTGTTACTGTCACCTATGGACGTTTGCAACGATAGAGATGTCACCAATACACTGCTAATCTTGAAGACATTTTATGAACTTGTTGTGAGAAAACTTCAGCTGGGAGCTCATTCCAAATCTTCACGGTATGCAAGTGAAACTCCATATATTTTACGATAGTATAAGACTTAAATATTCTATTTTTATCAAAGTTTAAGTCAATTAAGATTTCAACAGTATAATATTAATTCCATTAATAGCAGACAGCTCTGTGTACGTTAGGCTTACCGAATGGTTACTTTAAGGATTAGACGGGATTCTCGGTAAGGCGACGAGGAATTCATAGTTCATTTATTAATATCCTACGAAAGCTAATCTCCTGGTATTTTTGGACAACGTCAAGTAACAGGTGGGGTAGGTTAGGGTGCTTTACGGCGTTAAGTGATTGGTCTGGCAAAGCGTTGAGTTACTTATATGTCGTAACTTACTTTATTGCTGCAAAGCGAAATATGCGTCTAATTATAAAAGTCAATTTGACAAAATAACCAATTATTAATTATTTATTCTAGATATAAGTCAGCAGGTATGTATTTGCAGAATTTAATATATAGAATACGTGATGGTTGTTTGTAACTAAACAAAATTGATTGAATATACGAGATAATATTTATATAATAAATACACTTCATTAAATATAAATCTATACTAATAAATAAAATTGAAGTGTTAAATATTAAGTAAAAATTACTATTATTTTATACGCCTAAAGATAAATAACCTTTCTTAGAATTTTCATCTGTTAGTTAAAAGTATATTATAAATTAGTTAAAAGTAGATAACAAATTAAAGTAAATAATTTTTAAAATATAAAACTATTATATATATAGACAAACAGGAGACCGGAAGGCTGGAGCTTACCTCGCTCAAAGGATTAGCCGCTGTATCCAGCGAGGTAATGCTGCCAGCCTTCTAGGTACAATACCCAGCGACAGTGGTCTGGTGGGGCTGGACGGGCTTTAATATAGATTTTATTTTAATTTAAGTTTTTTTACTGTTGTATATATTTTTTTAAGTTAGGTTTATTTATAGGATATTTTAGTTTTTGTTAATAGATGTTAGTTTATTTATAGTATTTAATTATATTTGTAATAATTTCTTATACATACATACATGTATAATGTGCTGTATAATACTCATATTCCATTCAATAATAAGAATATAATAAAGTATTATTTTCAATTTTATATATATATATATATATATATATATATATATATATATATATATATATATATATATATATATATATATATATATATATAATAGTTAAAGTATAATATACAAATAATATACAATACACAAAAAATAAAGCAAACGCTAGATAATTGTTACACAGTTAGGATTTATGAAGTGCTAGACTGACCCTTGAATGCCTTCATTAGTAGTAGGAATCGCACTCGTATCATGCCGGAGACAAATATGGCGCGGAGCATGCCTTCTATTGTATAATAACTCCTTTTATAGCTCGCTTAGCATTAAGATTATTTACATACATGCATACGTAACTTCACGCCAGTTCCCTTGCGGGGTAGGCACGAACAACAGAGCGCCATTATTCTTACACACCTCACTTGCTTCTTTAACATTCATAACTCTTGTCATGCACGCTCGTCTGTTCTTAAGGCTCCTGACATCACCTAAGATTATTTAATTAAATAATAATACGTAAAGAGTAAAAATAATGCATGGAAAAAGTCCGTAAACTATCCTAGGCTTTTGAAATAAGGTTGTGTACTTGATACCGCCATGTAAACCTCCTTTCGACCTATTCATACTCTTCTTCGACCTATTTCAAATTCTCACTTCAAATATGGCGGCGCCGTCTATTTTCGCACGCACGTCAATTCAATCATCTCATGACATATCATAAAATAAAATAAATTAAATCTCTCCTTAAATGTAAATATATATATAACATAATATAATATGCGAGATGGATGGATGCGAGAGTTGGGTATGGAAGAAAGAGCATGAAAGTAGCGCAAACTCTGCGGAGTGACGCTCGCGGACCGCGTTCGTAATACCGAAGTAAGAAAGAGAGTTGGTCTGAAAGAGAGTGTCGGGGTGAAGGTAAGGAAAGGAATGCTCCGGTGGTTCGGGCATGTGGAAAGAATGCATGATGAAAGAATGACTAAACAGATATACAATGCAAAAGTGGATGGATGCAGAAGTCGTGGAAGGCCACGACACACCTTCCATGATCAAATTGATCGTGTACTAGCAGAAGGTGATGTCAGGAGCCTTAAGAACAGACGAGCGTGCATGAGAAGAGCTATGAATGTCAAAGAAGCGAGTGAGGTGTATAAGAATAAGCCTGAATGGCGCTCTGTTGTTCGTGCCTACCCCGCAAGGGAGCTGGCGTGAAGTTATGTATGTATGTATGTATAATATAATATAACATAAAATATACCGCGGACGCAACTTATAAATCTGTGTATATAACTTATAAATAACCCGCTCCGCACCACAATAATTCAATATATTAAAACATATTACATTAAATAAACTATAGCATAATTAACAATAAAGTGAAGTGAAGTGGACTAAGGGCAGAGGAGCAGCCGTATTTCATTCCCATTAACCCGATAAGTGCGTGCTCATTCTCAAATTCCCATCAAAATTGTCCCACGTTAAACCCAGCGCCGCCGCACAAGTACTAATGTGTACTACTTTCTTCAAGCCACTTAGGATCAAGACATACATAGATACATAACTTCACGCCAGTTCCCTTGCGGGGTAGAAACGAACAACAGAGCGCCATTCAGGCTTATTCTTACACACCTCACTTGCTTCTTTAACATTCATAACTCTTGTCATGCAAGCTCGTCTGTCTGTCTGCTCTGATCAAGACATACTGACGCTAAATCGAAGCGCATCGAAACCATATGTCGCGCATATCGCCGCGTGCTTTTTTGATCAAATATGCGTCTTTTTTAACACGCTTCGATCCGCTTCGACTGTGCGTCAGTATGCCTTGACCCTTAACTTCTATAGTTTATTAGAAATCATCAAATGTTAGATCTCTTTATGAGGGTTATAAATATAATCAATGGTTATTGCTGTAAACAGACGCCGTTAAAACGCCATTAAATAATTAGATTTTCAAATAAAATGTTTATCGTTCATGAAATTGCCAAAGTTTTACAAATGAAAAGTAATTAGGCCTTACTAAAACTGATTTAAGTTGCAATAAAGCAGTCATGATAGTTAAGTTATAATACGAGCTGGCTAGATTAGACGAGCAGACAGTCTAATCACCTGAGGTACATTTTAACATCTTACATAAAGGTCAAAACCTCCAAACATTTTGTATGAGCGTTCGGAATTATGACGTCAGAAGTTTGTACAAGTATAAGGAGTGAATAGCGCAATCATTATTATTTAAATAAATAAATAAGAAATCGGCTGACAAACACACATATTATATATCCACAAATTAAGCAAGTTACGCCTGTGTTATGGGGAATATACAACGGACTATTTTGGGGCCGATCCCAGACACCCAGACCATAGTAAATAACGGAGAAAATTCGTTTCCGAAATTTCCCACACCAGGAATCGAACTTGAAGCCACTGTATTGCAGTGAGGTAAACCGTCAAAGGCTTGGGCTATTAATTTTAGCATTCATTCTAATGTCCCTGCTACACGTGGGATAATGTTAACATTAGTGGATGTGTCATACAGATGTAGCCAAGACTTAATATGTTATTTAAGATGCAACATTATTAATGATATAAACATTCACAAATAAGGGAAATAAATTTACCCTTTTTAAAAAAGGAATATTTTAATTAAACACTATAAGTAATTATTTTTAGAGAAGCAACCGCTCACAATAGAAATTAACGACAGACTGAGCTAAACGCATTGAGAACAGGGTATATGATAAGTAAGGCTGCTGAGGTATCTCGGCAGTCTTGCAGGTTAGCATTAACCCTTGCAGTACATGGGTATAACACCTCCCCCTTTAAGAAGAGACTTTGGGGATGTTTCAAAGTCTCTGTGATTAAACTTTTACTCTAGTCGGAGCCTTAGGGGTGACTATTTCTATATCAGAATCTTTATCGGAAGAATCTTTTGAATCCGAATTCTGCGGAGAAAGTAATTTTAATTTAAATCTGGATGGTTGTGGTCGGTTGCCTCTAGGTTTACAAATTTTATAATATAAGACATAACTAAAATAACAAAGCATACAAATGAAAAGTAAAATCGTTAGGATAGAATAGTGTGTCCCATATCTTACAATGTGCGGGTTTTCTTTTATGGAATTTAGATCACTTAACATGTTTTCCAAAAGCATTTTGCTTTTCTTATTAAAATCGTCCAAATCTACATCATGTAACTTGACAGGAGACACATTATCTATTTCATTTAGTTTTACATGGTCGCAACAAGTATCATCAATAAGGTTAAATTCTGGAAAGCTATTGACAGGTGAAGTTATATTTAAGATATTAGAATTGGGTATAAGTGTTGTACTTTTACAATAACCAACACAATTTTCGGGGATATTAATGATACCTGTTCCAATTATTACAGTTTCGTACAATTTGGAATTGGAACAATCAATCGAAAGTTTGGTCGATTCTGATTGTATATAAATCCATTTATTGTTAGAGATTGATTTCCAAATATCTATTTTCCCGAACACTGTTTTCGTTTCACACTGCGGTGGTTTTTCACTAATTACCTTTGCTAGTAATTCACTCTCACAGCACTGTTTCGCGTCCGTGGAATAGACCGTTTCTACATTACAAATGAAGTTACCCGGACTTACATTCTTGCAGTTTCCGAGGTCATTAAAGATACAATACTGTGCCTTGTCTTTGGTCATTGCTATATATTTATTAGTTGGAAGTATCAAACTAAATGAGTTTGGTTGTTCAGGGTTATGCGGAGTAGGCAGAGCGATGTTGTGGAATAGCATGTATTCCTTGGTGCTTACTAACGGTACTTGCACAACAAACATGATTTTATTATTTAAATAATAACATACTAGTTTTGAAATACTTAGAATAAGGTGCATATTACTTAAATCTAAAACTACGGGCAACTCGAGGTCACCGGGCAAATGACGATGGTTATTAGCAAGCTCTCTGTATAATTGGTTTGGGGTTATAATGGCAGGATGCAGGATATTCTGACTACTAAATAATATTGCGTTGGTAATGTCTTCTAATTGAAATGATAACGTAAGTATCGATGCTTCTAAGGTGGTTAGGATTTCATTAACTTTTACTAATATTTGTAATCCATTTGTTAATTCGGTGATGTTTTTAACACTGACAGAGAGGTTGTTAATAGCGTTACTGAGATAAATTTCATTATCTTTTATTTTTTGTAAAGTTTCATTATAACGTTCTATTACAGATGTGGTAACCAGTATATTTTCCTTCATGAGCGAAATCAACTGTTTTTCGTTATTTTGTAATGCTGTTATCGCTTCATCGTATTTGAGAGCATCGTTTTCGTCTAAGGTGCCGAAAACTTGTTTCAGAATTGTACCTATCCCTCCTATCCAGGCACTGCGTTTTATGCGGTTATCTATTAAGTGTGAGATGGAGGAAAATTCTTTATTCATATCTTGATAACGTGCTTTTAGAGGTTGTAACATATTACGGCATTCTGTGTCGACTTCCATGATTCTGGTTTGATTACACAATTTTCCTGTGATCTCAAAAGCATTTTCAATGTTCTGTATATGCGAGGTAAAGTGTGAAATATCTACCGGTATTAGGATATTTAACTGAACATTTTTAATTTTAAGTTTTCCTAAGTAATCATAGTAGAGGCCTGGACTTGAAGTAATTGATTGGATGTAGTCTTGATCGGATTGGACCCGAGTTGCGCTGCAAATAATAATTAATGTAAGTCTAACTAACGTAAGTATTCTATTTTGTAATATCTAACCTAACTATTATAATATAATATAATTCTATTACTAACCTATATCTATATCTGTGTAAGTTATATATATTATTTTTCTGGTCTAGATTTTCTATTTCTAATTAAGAGTTTCTGTTTTTATTTTAATAATTAGTAGGTTTTGTTCACAGGTTTCCAACTTCAGCTGGTTTCACCTGGTCATAATGGTGAGTAACATGACGCCGGTTAATAAGCAAGGTAAGAGTATTATTACCGTTTATTTTAATCACCTTGTAAGGTCCTTTCCAAATAGGCGATAATGCTTTACGTAATCTAAGGTGGTTTTTCAGGTACACATAATCGCCGATTTTATATTTGACTGAGCGAGTATGTGTGTCGTAATATGTTTTGGATGATTCTTTGGATTTTCTTATAAAATCTAGAGCTTTTTCACGGGAATATTTTAATCTATTTTGGAGCATACGGACGTAGTCGGGGTATGTCGCTCCTGGAGACTCGTTGTAGATGGAATTTGGAATGAATGGTTTATTTCCAAACATCAACTCGTAAGGAGTAAAATGGGTTGTGGAATGGACAGAGGTATTATAAGCAAGCATGGCTGTATATACATAACGAGGCCAATTTGTTTGTTCCTCGTTAATATAGGATTTTAAATATTCCTTCAGGGTTGAGTGACTCCTCTCGAGAGCGCCTTGGGTTTGTGGATGGTATGGAGAGGACCAAAGGTTCTTGATTTTTAAGAATTCGCATGTTTTCTTAAAAAGGTCTGACGTAAAGTTGGGGCCCTGGTCTGTAAGGATCATTTTGGGGATACCAAAGATTGATATATAATGGAGCAAGCATTCGCTTGTTTCTTCGGCAGTAGTACTGCGGATTGGGTATGCGGAAGAGAATTTGGTGAGATCATCTTGGATTGTCAATATATATTTTAGTTTTGCAGGTCCAGCTTCAGGGAGTGGACCTACAATATCGAGGGATATTCTTTGAGAGGGTTCTGTTGAAGTACTGGTAATTTGCATTGGAGCGCGATTTATTTTCCTAAGGGCTTTGTTCTCTTGGCAAGATTTACATTGTTTCACATATGATTCTATATCACTACGCATCCCTTTCCAGTAGTATGTTTGTTTTATTCTATTATACATTCTGACAGACCCCAAATGGCCTGCTATAGGAATATCGTGGTTATCGACAAGGATCTTCTTAATTTCCGTAGGGGCTGGATATATAATATTATTATGATATATTTTGATTTTAATACGTGTGTCATGGAAAAGGTATGTTAATATATTATAGATTTTCACAAAGGAGTGCTTTTCAAACGGATTTTTCAGGTCGGATATACTTATTTCATTTATATCTTCAAAGACTATCAATTCGTTTCGAATTGTTTTCAGCGTTTGGAAGATTTCAGGATACGATGATTCGTCGAAATGATGTACTTTCATGAAAAGTAAGTAATAGATTTTATTATTGTATTCAATCCTTCGGAAAGAGAAAAGTTCTTTTTCGGCGTTATAAACGTTGGAGAGCGTTTCGGGATCACTTAGAATCTCTTGGATATAGGGATTAGATTCATCTAAGTCCATAGATGTAGGGACCAGTGTAATTTTTGTGGAAGACTTCATTAGACTCTCGTTATGTTCTTCGATATTTGTATTAAAGGAATTGTTTTTATCTGCCATAGCTTTCAGGAAAGTGGGGTAGTCGTCAACAGGTAAGTCAGGGCATGAACTGGTAGATGGAATTGGATCGATATCTGTATGAACATCGGGAATTGACTGTGAGCTCGGCACGCATTCAGGTAAGTTAGGTCTATCGACATTGGATGCAGTATTGGGAGAGATTGGTAATTCTGATGTATGTTCAGGTAAGTCAATTCTATTAGCGTCAAGTTGGTCATTGGGAAGTAATGGAGGTTCTAATACTTGTTCAGGTAAGTCAACAACTTCGTTTCCAGGTTCACCTCTGTAGTTTTCAATAATATCCGAAAGTGACATAAGGTCATCGTTTTGGTCGAGGGTATGTGGCGAGGTAGTAATGATTTCGTCGGGGTTAAAAGACGGTGGTGATATCAATAAGTCCATTAGATCTCCATCTACTGCAAGGTTGGAATCTGGGTTTCCGGGTTGGATTGGATTAACGGGAAAGCGAGACAAGGCATCCGCGTTAGAATTTATTTTTCCTTTCTTGTACTGAATTTCGTATTCGAATTCTTCAAGTTTCAGTCGCCAGCGGACGAGTCGTGACCCGGGGTCTTTGCAACTAAATAGCCATTGGAGTGGTTTGTGGTCGGTAAGTATTTTAAATCGGTGACCATAAAGGTAAGGTCTGAATATTTTAGTACCAAAAATTATGGCAAGGCATTCTTTTTCAGTAACTGTGTAATTGCTCTCAGCTTTGTTAAGAGTACGCGACGCATAGGCTATTGGGCGGTCTTGCCCTACTGCGCCTTGGGATAATATAGCTGATATAGCATGATTGGATGCGTCACAGGTTAGGATGAATGGTTGTGTAAAATCTGGATAGGCTAATATTGGGGCTGTGACAAGTTTGTTTTTTAAGGATTCAAATGCGAGCTGTTGCTCATTTTGCCATATGAATAGGACGTCTTTCTTTAACAAGGAAGTCAGTGGTTTAGCCAATTTGGCGAAATCGGGTATAAATCTTCTATAATAAGACACTAAGCCGAGGAAGGATTTGATGTCCTTCGGTGACTGAGGAATCGGGTAGTTTGTTACAGCTTTAATTTTATCAGGGTTTGGTTTAACGCCGTCTTCACCGATAATATGTCCTAGATATGCTACTTCCTTTCGTAGGAACTCGCACTTTTCTGGTTGTAGTTTTAAATTAAAACTACGAAGTCTATTGAATACAGCTTTTAGATTGTTAATGTGTGAATTTAAGTCGGCAGAATATATCACGATGTCATCTAGATATACGAAACAACGTGTTCCTTGGAGACCGGAAAGGCAGGTATTCATCAATTTCTGAAAAGTGGACGGGGCATTTTTAAGCCCAAATGGCATTCTGTTGAATTGGTAGTGGCCCTGGGGCACAGAGAAGGCTGTTTTAGGAGCATCTTCGGGAGAAATAAGGATTTGATGGAAGCCTGAGGTAAGATCTAGTGTCGAGAAATATTTACTATTTCCTAATTGGTCAAGGATCTCGGATATCTGCGGAATGGGGTAAATTTCACCAATGGTGATATCATTCAACTTGCGATAGTCAATTACTATCCGCCATTTACGTTGGCCCTGGGAGTCTGCTTTTTTAGGCACTATCCATATTGGTGAACTCCAAGGAGAGGATGAGGGCTCTATGATGCCTTGATTGAGCATTTTGTCGATTTGAGTTTCAACTTCTTTCTTGTGACATTCTGGGAATCTGTACGACTTAGTGTGAATGGGAACATCGCTGCTTGTTTTTATTTCATGGGCGAGAGCAGATGTGTGGGACAGCAGATCATTTGCTAAATGGAAAATATCTGAATACTGAGAACAAACTTCTATAAGAGCATTGGATTCTTCTTGATTGAGATGGTCTATTCTTAAGGAATTAATTACTTCATCGGTACGGTGAGTTGTTTCTCGAGGATTAGCATTGGTGCAAAAGGCAATGGGATGAAGTGGTTCAACCTTAAGGTTTAGGTTCGGATTAATGCTGATACTGGATTCTGAGATATTAGCGATTGTTAGGTTAACACGATTGTTGTCTTTTATCTTGACTATGCAATTGGATATTAATATGTCTTTAGAGACATGTTGATCTATGATAATGCCTTCTTTTAGGTTGGTATTTCGGATTGAACATTCTATAACGGCCTCGCTACGAGGGGGAATGACGTAGAAGGGATCGGAGAAGAGTAGTTTTATCTCCATGTTTTCTATTTTCAAAGTATCGTGAGTATAATCAATTTTACAGCCGAACGCGGTTAAAAAGTCAGTCCCTATAATACCATCGTAAGGTAAGTTAATGTTCTTGATGACATGGAATTTGAAGGATGCTGATTTGGATTTGTTTAATTTTAATTTTAGTTGAAAATGTCCTTCGGTCAGTGTTGGCTCATCGCCCGGGTCTATACCTTTAAGCTTAATCGGTTCTTTCGTTAGTTTCTGATTTTTGTGAATACTGGATTCTTTTATTAGACATATAGCAGAACCGGAATCAACTAAAAGAGATAATGGAATATCTGAGGCTGCCGAGTCTAATAGTACGTGAGGCAGGAGCTTTTTTGTAGTGTCTAAATTAATTTCGTAAACCTTGTTGTCAGTTATGTTGTGGCTTGGGATAACTCTCGGGTTTTTATTTACTGCAACAGGTGAGTGATCTTTTCTTAGATTAGGTTTTATATTATATGATTTTAATTTTGTTTCTTTTGTTTCAGATGCTGATTGCGGGAAACTGGATACTTCTGGAATAGGTCCGTCAGTTCGGGGCTGGTTACCCTGTCGGTTGGACTTTGTAGAAGAGTAAGGTCCGTCGGTTTGGGGCTGTTTACCCTGTCGGTTGGACTCTAGGATAAGGTAAGGTCCGTCGGTTTGGGGCTGGTTACCCTGTCGATTGGATTTTATGGCTGAGTAAGGTCCGTCGGTTTGGGGCTGTTTACCCTGTCGGTTGGACTCTAGGATAAGGTTAGGACCGTCGGTTTGGGGCTGGTTACCCTGTCGGTTGGACCTGAATGTATCAAGATAAGGTCGTTGGCAAGGATTGGATATGGTGTCGGCTTCCTGAACTCGTCTCGTGCGACACCGAGGCGAGACGCTTATTCGTTTAAAGGGGCTAGCGAAACATCAACTTCATCCTGCCCGATTTGTTCGTCCGGTTGATCAACGAAGTTCACCCGCGGTGGTGATCTTGGTGAATTTAGGGTGTTAGATGAGTTAGGATAAAACCTATAACGGTTATTGTTATATTCTCGTTTTTTACACGAAGAAATATCATGGCCGGCCGTCTTACAATAGCGGCAAAAGACCCTGGGTGGTCCTTGAGTTGAAGGGGTGAACGTCCTTTGTGGATTCGTATTATATTCTGGTCTGGGTGTGCTTGTGCTTGGTTTATTTCTATTAAAATTACTAGGTTTATGTTCGATCTGTGGGCGTCTATAAAGTGTCTGTTGAATGCGTTCTTCAGACACGGCTAAGTTAATGGCTTCGTTAAGCGTCCTGGGAGATCTACATCTGACAATGTTTGAAATACGGGGATGTAATCCCATAAGGAAATGATGGAGCGCAAGGTCTTCCATGGCCGCAGTGCGGCCGGGCAACTCCTTACTCTTCGTATTGGCTAGAGAAATTTCCGTCAATAGTTGTGAAAGGTGAGTTTCCACCTTAAGGGCGTATTGGCTAACATTCTCCTGCGGACCTTGTCTGCTTTCTTGAAGCTCCGTTAGGAGGTGGGAATAATGTTTTCTTTCGCTGAACTGATTTTTAAGAAATTCCTTTAGTTGTTCCCAGGACGAGAACTCTTTGATGGAGCAGGCTATCTCCGCTTTACCATTTAATTGGCTGAGGATATATTTAAATAGAATAGTTCTTTGAGTTTCGGATGCGAGTTCGTATGCATTTTCGCAATTAACTAAAAATGAATTTAAGGTTTCGCGGCTGCCGTCATATGCTTTAATGAATTTAAATAATGTGTTTAGGTCCAACTCAGACATCGCAAGGATTGCAGCTGTTTTCCTGGTGAGCCGAGGTGAAATAACAGGTGATTTCGCTTCCGAATCACTTACAATCTGTTCCGGTTCTGGAATAAGTACTGTGAGTTTTGTTTCTTCCTGTTTAGGCACTTTTGGCATAATTTAATTTATGAATGAAAAATAAATCGGAACAGATAGCAAGTTAATGTGATTACGACAACATTAATTATTAAGTTATGGAACCCTAATTTATATATAAAGCGATGACCAAAGACTAACACTTACAGTATTAGCAGTGCGTAGGCGACGGATATAGATGAGACGGACAGGAACATTCCGATGCGATAAGGCTGCGTATCGGGTTACCTCACTCGAAACTTGGTTCTTCAAATTGATGCGGATATTTATTATGTTTTCAGGTTTAGAATTGGAACTCCTTGGTTGATCGAAGGTAGGTAACTGCGGCTCAGGATACCTCTTCACAGGATATGCAGATCTACTCCAGGGGCTGACAGCGTCGTTGTAATAATACAGCCGGGTATAGCAGGATAATGTGGTAAGTATTTAGACCACTATCGGGAATCGGCGGTGTGTTTAGCACAAACACAACTGGATACACGAGGATATTTGGTAAGTCTTGACACTTTTCATTAAAATCACGTATAGTTTTTAGAAATTAGGATTCTGGTTTTGCGAGATCCGGGGTGAGTCTGCGATGCGGTTGCTAGGCACTGGGGATTTCCGGATCCCACCGCTGCCACCAAAAATGTTATAAGGGAAATAAATTTACCCTTTTTAAAAAAGGAATATTTTAATTAAACACTATAAGTAATTATTTTTAGAGAAGCAACCGCTCACAATAGAAATTAACGACAGACTGAACTAAACGCATTGAGAACAGGGTATATGATAAGTAAGGCTGCTGAGGTATCTCGGACGCCCAAAAGCAATATCAATCACGTTCCAATTAAACCATAATGCACGCCAGGATGCGGGCATCCCTCCATCCCTTTCGCGCTTCCTGCTCTTTCAACGACCACTTAATTTGTTTAAAAGCATCGACAATACAATTTAAAGAGACGCCGTAAACAAAGATTTCAATCACGACACT
Source organism: Dendrolimus kikuchii (assembly GCA_019925095.2). Taxonomy (NCBI): domain Eukaryota; kingdom Metazoa; phylum Arthropoda; class Insecta; order Lepidoptera; family Lasiocampidae; genus Dendrolimus; species Dendrolimus kikuchii. The sequence continues at coordinate 19,964,281 of CM034407.1, forward strand.
GGTGAGAGACGAACCATTTAATGGCCGACGGGTAGTAAATATTTGTATGAGCATTCATTATTTCATTGGCGCTTAATTTTAAGTTGTAGTTCCATTTATATACCAGGCAGGCAAAAAGAAGGGAGAGATTGTTTGAAAAATATATACGTTCCTATTAATCATTAAAACACTTTCTTTCACATTTCATCTGTATAGTATTTATAGTTCCCTAATAATATTTATGTAGATAAGAAATCTTAAAAACATTTTTTTATTGCTGGAATATTATAGCAGACAAGCTGACGGCCTACCTGATGGAAAGTGGCTACCTGTTACCCTCGCCTATGGACATTTGTTACATCCGAGGATCACAGTTGCTAACAATGTGCTGCAGGTTTTTAAAACGGAGATTGGAACCTGACCAGTGACGCCGAAAGACAACACAGGTTTATTATAGGCTACCACCACCCCTGGTCTAGTATATATGGTATGCCGCGATAACAACCGTCAGTTGTGTTCCGGCATTCAAAATCTCCTCCTTTTTTTGAAGCTTATTTTTTGCGCGACAGTATATAGCATAATAAAAATAATTTGGGGAATAGTGTGAATGGAGCGTTAGGTAAACTTCTAGGCGCTAAGAACCTCAGCCAGAAGGCCCAGCTCGCCGTACACAACGCGGTGCTGGTACCTACGCTCACGTATGGATGCGAGAGTTGGGTATGGAAGAGAGAACATGAAAGTAGAGTAAACGCTGTCGAGATGCGAGCACTGCGCACAATCTGCGGAGTGACGCTCGCGGACCGCGTTCGTAATACCGAAGTAAGAAAGAGAGTTGGTCTGAAAGAGAGTGTCGGGGTGAAGGTAAGGAAAGGAATGCTCCAGTGGTTCGGGCATGTGGAAAGAATGACTAAACAGATATACAATGCAAAAGTGGATGGATGCAGAAGTCGTGGAAGGCCACGACACACCTTCCATGATCAAATTGATCGTGTACTAGCAGAAGGTGATGTCAGGAGCCTTAAGAACAGACGAGCTTGCATGACAAGAGTTATGAATGTCAAAGAGGCAAGTGAGGTGTGTAAGAATAAGCCTAAATGGCACTCTGTTGTTCGTGCCTACCCCGCAAGGGAACTGGCGTGAAGTTATGTATGTATGTATGTATGTAAAAATAATTTCAACCAGTAATCATGTATTGATTTATAAAAGTCACGTAAGTACAAATATTTAAATATACTGGTAATAGGCAATAAATAATGCTCCGCGGTCCGCACGCAGTAGATTTGAATGATGGCTACCGGCTGACACGAATGAGTCTGTCGAAAAGCAAAAAGTATTCTATTTATGAAAACCGAGGATGACGAGACCATTTGGGGAGGGGAAATAGTGATGCGACCTTATTCTACTTTTCCCCGTAATATATTTTTTTTATTAAAAAATTTGATATTTTTATTGCATGAGTTCAGCAGACAGGCTAACGGTCCACCTGATGGAAAGTGGTTATCTTCGCTTGTGGACATTTGTTACACCAAAAGTATGTGTGCTACGTATGTGCTGCCGCTCTGTGAAGGGAGGCTGGAACCTGGCCCCTGATGCCGGCATACAAAGTTGTTATAGCGGCATACTCTAGACCAGGGATAGTAGCTGTCCAGACGGGCACATTCCTGAACACCCGTCTATGGGTTGTTTTGTCGCCTCTTACTATTGTATTCTAAGGGTCTTACTTACAATAATCTCGTTGAGAAAGGATTCGGTCCCCTCATTCCCGTACTCGGTGACAATCAGCTGTTTCAAATGTAAATTGCCATCTTGCCTCTTAACAGTCACTTAAACTACCTCTCGATGTTGGCTATTTTTGACAGTTATTTATGAGTTACTTTACCACCTCTTATCCTTAAGAGGAGTTTATGGGTAAGATTTTCACTAATCAGTTGCTGAGCAGTTTCTTAAAATTTAACAAACGGTTATAAGTAAGGCCATAAATAAGTAAATATTAAATTTTACAAAAATGAAACAAACGTAATATAAATTCGTTTATTGGAATTGTCATTTACTGACATTTTAAGTCTTGTAACGTATAGGATCTTTGGACATTGACAATTAAGTTTTTATTATTTTAATGTGTGTTCTTACACGACCTCGTGCTAGAAATATTTTAAATAATTGGCGTCTTCAAAAGCCGTTGACGGACTTTGATAGTCTCAGTTTTGAAATAAATATTATAAAGCTTCTTATAGGCTTATGTTTGTTGAAAAAAGTATTTGGCAAATAATGTAAAATTTTATATTTAAAACATACATACATACATACATAACTTCACGCCAGTTCCCTTGCGGGGTAGGCACGAACAACAGAGTGCCATTTAGGCTTATTCTTACACACCTCACTTGCCTCTTTGACATTCATAACTCTTGTCATGCAAGCTCGTCTGTTCTTAAGGCTTCTGACATCACTTTATATTTAATCATTAATTTAACTTACGTGTCATAAATTGCCTCTTTCATAAAACCTACGTAACTTGTTATGACAAAGCATTTAGTTTCATAAGAAAACAGGTCTGAAGGAAACGTGAGATTTTTGTAAAAAAAAATTATAGTCCTTTGGAACCTAAATGGCACACATGTTGTTCGTGCCTACCCCGCAAGGGAACTGGCGTGAAGTTATGTATGTGTGTATGTATGTATGGAACCTAAAAACCTAAAAACAGTAATGTGTTTTGACTAAGAAGTTGCATTAAATGTTGGCAATTATTTTGATATCAACAGAGACCACAATTATATTGGTTTAGAAGATATAAGAAAAATATCTTAAAATACTCCGATGGCATCGATTCCATTCTATATCGTAAATATATCAATAATCATATATTTATTTATTATGCATCTCTTTTCTTAGAGCGTGTTACTAGGGTAACATCACTAAAAGGAAGTACTCGGTTTTTCAAGACAAAAATATAAATATTTGTGTGTCTCTATGTCCGTCTGTATTCTCTGTTTAGTGACGACACGTGGATAGTTGTGGGCTTAGAATAAACAAACTTGTAAATAACATACAACATTGCTTTTGTATTGACAGGTAGTTATTTAAGCAGAGGAAGGTATTTTTAGAAAAGTTGCTTTTAATTTCTTATCATATATCTTACCGTTGAATATCTGATGTAAAGCTGAAATTACACGGTTCAACTCGATTGAATCAATTTGAAGAAAGACAGAAGTGAACCGTGTAAAATAGCATTTATTAATACAACATACCTGTAACAAAAAAATATAATAAATTAATTGGAATATCAATGAGGTTACTAGGACTGCAAAAGGTTAGAAGTGATTGTAAAATTCATAATTAGGTACTACAAATAAAACTAAGTAAAGCTTTATGCTTTGTTATGTCCACTATGCCCACTTCCACGACAGCAAGCAGGACAGCGGCGAGGCAATTGTCAGCGCGAGTATGTAAACACAACATAATATACTCGCGCTGTCCACTTCCCCCTCAACACTTTTCTTGCTGCCATAAAAGAGGGCATAATGTAGATTGTTGTAAAGCCTCAAGTCATGTAGTTTAAAAAAAAAATCGTTTTAATTTCAACCTTGAAGCACTACCGTCTTACAAGCTGATATTTAAAAGTGCTGTTCTACTGAGGATTTTAATTCTTCTAAAATTTGATAATATTGTTTAAGAGTGAACAATTCTTTGAGTTGTAATATATTTTGATTGTTTTTGTCGTAGATTGTGTGTTTTTATTTAATACCCTTTGCCTGCCTTATTGGCGTATTTAAACAAAAACATTACACTTTGTTTTTCCTTAGGAGATCATTTTGGTACAAGGTACAACACAGATACGCTTTTTACAATCAACTACACTATGTTAAGGCTCATATGGCGGGTTCCTATATCTTACAATTCAGTCACTTGCCTTATCATCGGTAGAAATATGACATTACTTGTATGGAACTTACGTCAAATAACCGATAGTAAGGCAAATGAACGGTTAGTAAGATACAGGAAGAAGGCAATAGTCAACTTAAGGAATATCTAAAGTTAGATAATTATACTAAAGTCGGGAAACATTTTAAATTAGACACTTAAATACACAATTTGGGTAATAGTGTGAATGGAGTGTTAGGTAAACTTCTAGGCGCTAAGAACCTCAGCCAGAAGGCCCAGCTTGCCATACACAACGCGGTGCTGGTACCTACGCTCACGTATGGAAGCGAGAGTTGGGTATGGAAGAGAGAGCATGAAAGTAGAGTAACCGCGGTCGAGATGCGAGCACTGCGCACAATCTGCGGAGTGACGCTCGCGGACCGCGTTCCTAATACCGAAGTAAGAAAGAGAGTTGGTCTGAAAGAGAGTGTCGTGGTGAAGCTAAGGAAAGGAATGCTCCGGTGGTTCAGGCATGTGGAAAGAATGACTAAACAGATATACAATGCAAAAGTGGATGGATGCAGAAGTCGTGGAAGGCCACGACACACCTTCCATGATCAAATTGATCGTGCACTAGCAGAAGGTGATGTCAGGAGCCTTAAGAACAGACGAGCGTGCATGACAAGAGTTATGAACGTATGTACTATTTGTAGTCCAAAAAAATAAGACAAGTATACTCGGGTGCGCATGCGCAGCGCAGTGCAGTGACACAGCGGTGCCGCATATCCGCCCGGACCGGTCTCCCAACCACATAAAGGATCGCGCATACTTCACAGACGCGACCGTTTACAATGCCCATAATATTCAGTTCTCTTATTTTTTATTTATATCAAATACCTTCGGGCTTACGTTACAGGAATTTGGTAATATTTTACAATAAATTCTAAATTAATCTTATACTAATATATAAAGCTGAAGAGTTTGTTTGAACGCACTAATCTCAGGAACTACTGGTCTGATTTGAAAAATGATTTCAGTGTTAGATAGCCCATTTATCGAAAAGAGCTATAGGCTATATATCATCACGCTAAAACCAATTGGGGCGGAGCACTAATGAAGAATGTTTCATAATCGGGGAGCTTTTTTAACTTACTTTTTTTAAACTATTCCACGCGGACGAAGTCGCGGGTAGAAGCTAGTATAGGTATAAAAGAGAGGATTTTAAAGTCCCTTATTATCATAATACATACTTTTAGAATAGCGTTATAGAAATATTTTTATTACTGTTTAAACAATAACGAATACGTCAACTGACTCGGTTAAGATATGACGTCACAACTTGCTACGCTCGTACAAAATCTGGGCGGGTTTGGCGTTCTGTGAAACAATAAAAAGTATCTTAGTTGATTTCCTGTAAACTACCCTATTATTGAAAATTCATTTTGTTAAAGGTAACATTTGGGAAATCAATTTGACAAACGTTACCAAAACTATATGATAACACTAGCTGCGCCCGCGGTTTCACCCGCGTGGTAATGGAAAATCATTATATTTTTGATAATTCACACTATATCTTTATAAATTATAGCCTGTGTTATTCTGATGTGTAAGCTATATTATTGTAAAGCTTCATCAAAATTCATTCAGTAGTTTATGCGTGAAAGACTAACAAACATACATCATGCATACATTCTTACAAACTTTCGCGTTTATAATATTATTAGTAGGAAGGATTGAATAACTTAGCGGCTCGATATGATGCGTCGCGTCGAGGTGGTGAGATCGATATCACTGACACCCTTATGTTGTACTATGCGTAAAGCTCTTTTCGGCTTATGTTTGCCGAATCCGTGTTGACTGGTGTGTGGACAACCTAACGTTATCTTTGATAACACAAACCCGTGGTGTATTTGTGTGCATACAGGAAAGACCGCTCGTCCAACCGGTATAAACCCATAAAAGGACAAACGCATTTCATCTTGAAGTAACTTGATATTACGGTAAAAAATACTTAGTTGCCGTTATTGTCTTGAATAAAGCAGGTATTTTTTTGAGGAGAAGTACATACTTTCTGTTTTGTGTCCCTAGTGTTCCACAAAGGTAACACTTACCCATTAAGGCTACGTTCCACAAGAGACTCACAACGACCACAATGCTTCCCGTTCCAGTTGATTGCGGGCGTTACAATTGTAAATTCTAGTGGAACGAATTATGGAGCATTGATGTCCTTAACGATGAAATACACAAATGTCATTGGTTGATTTGAAAATCGCGCCTTTTTCAATGTCAATCGTTAGAGAGTATCAATGCTCTGTGGTCAACGCCTACTTCGACCCATCTCTTGATATGGGTCGTTGTGGGCGCTGTGTGATCGAAAATGATGACGTTATTGGAGACGTTTTCACCACGACCATAGCGACCGTGCTCGCCATGTGGGACGGCTGACGGAGCATTTTAGGCGTTGAGGGATACTAAAGGAGCGACAGTTTCACATTCACGATTTAAAAAAAAACCATTTTATTATAAAGATAATAGTAATGTCATATTTAAAACATACATGTTTATACATATTAATTTGACAAAGCAATTAAATGTTTAAAAAACATTTATTGCTGCAGTGAAAAGTGGTTAGTGAAGAGTGGTTACCGTCACCATGAACATTTGCAACACTAAAGGTGCTAATGTGCTACCAATGGGACTGGAACCTGGAATACAACTCAAGGCTGTTATGGCGGCATATTCTTCTAGACCAGGGGTGGTAGCCATCCAGACGGGCAAATGCCCTAGCACCTGGCTATGGGTTATTTTGTCGCCTCTTACGACATTTCGCCTGGCCACAGTAACTTTAACTTTTGAAGTTGTCACAAGAACTCTCTCGTCTGACATCAGTTAAAAAGCTTCAATTTGGTTTTGGGGCTTGGAGGGCAGGTTATTAGGTATAAGTGTTCACTAGGGTTCCAAGTCGTATATCGTCTATCCCGCGGAAACGACATCACTTATCGGGATAAAAAGTATCCTAAATTTTGACTCAGGATTTATATCCTGAGTCATAATTTAGAATAACACATAGCTAGTTTACACTAGCTATATGTTAAGTTTCATTGAAATCCGTTCAGTAGTCTACGTGTGATGCTCTGACAGACAGACAGACGAAAATTCTAAAGGTTGCGTTTTTGGAATCTACTTGTCCGAATTAGTCTCCCTGATTTTAAATTCATTGTACAAAAGCTCGAACCCTCTACAGATTTATTACATTACTAGTGACCTCAGCAGACATTGTCTTGCCCTAAATAGTTAACTTTAAAACCCGATTGCAGCTCCATCTACCGGATCCAATTGTGAATCTAAACCATCCTGTGACCCATCTGAACCCGCCCAAAAAAATCATAAAAATCGGTCCAGGAGTTTAGGTTTAGGTCAGTGACATACACATGATCAGAAGAAGTATATATAAAGATTCTTCTGTTTCCTGGATGATTCAGACTTATAGAAAGCGTTGGAATCGGGTTCTACATTTTTATTTTTTCAAAGCCGGACAACGTCTACCACGCCCACTATTTTTTCATATACATAGGTAGAAAGAAACCCGATGTAAATGAAGATGAATTATACAACGCGGTACAACATCGCCATGGTGCTTACGTAACCATGAAATGCTAACTAATTACTAATGATAATGAGATCTCGAAAGTATGCGGCGAAAGTGGCGAATTCCGCTGAAATAATTCCTTATTTAACGCAATTTTGAACACACGCGAGCCGAAGCAGCTGAGGAATGCAGGAAACCATTTCGTGAACATAAATCAGGTTTGTTGAAAGAAGAAATCCGTTTATTCGATGCCAATAATTAATTGTTTTTATTACATCTCCATTTCAGATTTTTTGTTAATTAGCGTAAAAACAACCTATCGACCTCACGGATAATGACGATGATGGCATTTCTAGAAAATCTGAAGATTAAGTTATTATTACACGGTTTCAATTTTTAAACTTGAATCAGTGAATGACATAGGCTACGTTCCATTAGAGACGATTTTTCCCGTTCCACTTGCCCGCGGCGTTACAATCGTAAACCTAAGTGGAACGGTTATTCGACCCACCTCTTGGCATGGGTCGTCGTGAGCGTTGTGTGATCGAAAATGATGACGTCATTATTGACGTTTTCGCCACGACCACAACGACCGAGGTCACCTTGTGGAACGGCTAACGGAGCATTATGGGCGTTGTGAGCTACTAGTGGAACGCGCTGATTGCATTGAACCTGTCAACCGATTTGGTTGATCCGTTTCATATCAGCATTAGAAGCAAAACTTGATAAATATATCTGCAAGTAGAGTATTAATACACGATTTTAAAAGACACTATGGTCGTAATGGCTAAGGTGTTCTTTGAAGTCTTATATTAATGAAAATATTATAATCCTGGCTATATTTAATGGGTACATTTTAACTCAAAAACGTCTGACCAAATAATGTTAAGGACTTTACTCATCAGTTTCGCAAGTTAATTAACTAATTGTAAATCAGATTTTTATTGCATTACTTTATAATTTACATTAACACAAGTAACTCGTGAGGCATCACTGAACAAAGAATTAATCTAAATACAAGGAAGTATTTAAATTTTGTCAAAATTGTAACCAAATGCCTGGAGACATTTGTCGTGTCCAAACTTTGGAATATTTATGGGTTGTTTTTTCACCTAATTGGGTGGTAAACATGAATGTTTTGTAACAGGTCTAAAGGTAAAGATAGAAGTTTTTATGTAGAACAGATCTCGTGAAAAGCAGCAGTTTTAGTAAAAAAATATAGCAAGATTATTTTTTATATCATATGTGCTTAAATAACAATATACATACTTACATACATAACTTCACGCCAGTTCCCTTGCGAAGAATAGGCACGAACAACAGAGCGCCATTTAGGCTTATTCTTACACACTTCACTTGCTTCTTTGACATTCATAACTCTTGTCATGCAGGCTCGTCTGTTCTTAAGGCTCCTGACATCACCTTCTGCTAGTACACGATCAATTTGATCACGGAAGGTGTGTCGTGGCCTTCCACGACTTCTGCATCCATCCACTTTTGCATTGTATATCTGTTTAGTCATTCTTTCCACATGCCCGAACCACCGGAGCATTCCTTTCTTTACCTTCACCCCTACACTCTCTTTCAGACCAACTTTCTTTCTTACTTCGGTATTAAGAACGCGGTCCGCGAGCGTCACTCCGCAGAATTTGCGCAGTGCTCGCATCTCGACCGCGTTTACTCTATGTTCATGCTCTTTCTTCCATACCCAACTCTCGCTTCCATACGTGAGCGTAGGTACCAGCACCGCGTTGTGTATGACAAGCTGGGCCTTCTGGCTGAGGTTCTTAGCGCCTAGAAGTTTACCTAACGCTCCATTTTAACTATTCCCCAAATTCACTCTTGTTAAAATTAATAATGTTTGTTGTAAATTAGTTTTTTTTTAATGATAATTATGACTACGTATTTCAGACACAAATGTTGTTTGTTAATTAATTAATATAAATAAATATAATATTATTTATGAGGATAAAAGGTTATATAAGCATTAACAAGGACTTTTGAAATAAAGACGAAACTGTGACAAAACAACCCACAGCCAGGAGGTAGGGCATTTGCCCGACTGGATGGCAATCCCCCCTGGTCTAGAGATGCTGCCATAACAACCTTGAGTTGTGTTTCGGCATTAGTGATAAGGTTCCAGTCTCCCTTAAGAGAGCAGCAGCGCATTTGCAGCACCTTCGGTATTGCAAATGTCCATAGGCGATGGTAACCTCTTTCCATCAAGTGGGCCGTCTGCCTGTCTGTTGAACTCATGCAATAAAAAATAAAAAAACTGTTTCTCTGTAAAACAAAAGTTTTTTATTTAATACTAGCTGATGCCCGCGACTTCGTCCGCGTGGTGCGGTTTTTTTTAACTATCCCACGGGAACTCTTTATTTTTCGGGATCAAAAGTATCCTATATATTGACCAGGGATATAAGCTACCACCATACAACATTTCCTTTAAATCGGTCCCGTCGTTTCAGAGATTAGCCGGTACAAACAGACAAACAAAGAAACAAAAAAATTTTTAAAAATCAAAATTAGTTCTATTTCACTTCTTGCATTCCCCTGAATCGGTTTTTAGCATTTTTTTTCATTGTACAGAAATTCGACCTCTACAATTTTATTATATGTATAGATGGTCTCCTTCGGCATTTAACTTATTAAAAACTTATTACATTATAAGCAAATAGAAGGTTAATTACCTGTAAATCAAGAGAGACAACATCTAAAGCCCTTATTTCATGATTCTTAATTTTAACGAAGTCTATTTGTTGTAATTTAAATATTATTTACAGTAAATTTTCTTAACCCATATCATTTACGCGCTTCTTTTTCTGTCAGATGTTACAACTGTCAATTGTCAGAATCTCCTTATGCTGTCAGTTGTGGTTTGTAGACAAGAGCCGTAAATTAAAACCTAATTTAAAGAAAATTTAACGATTCCATGATTTTCTTTACAAATACCCAGTAAGCTTGATTGAAAATAGTTTGTGACTATTTACAACGACTATTCTACATCTATGAATTTAAAGTTTAATAACCCAATAATTAAAGAAGGTTATAACTAATGGCCGCTTCCTGCAGTTTCACCTTTGCTCGGAGGAAATCGACTATCAATAATTTTTCTATAAAAAACAAACTGACTTCAGAAGTAACTAAAAAACCAAAAATAATTATTTTCTACATTTAATAGTCTAGCCCATTAAAACAAAAATGTTAGTGTTACATTATCCTAAACTTAAACAATTTATACGTGAATTTATCATATTTGGGGGTCAACAGCTCTAGTTTTAAAAACTAAGGTCCAAACATAGGTAAAGACAAACCATTCATAAGTCTCCACTACACAATTTAAGAAATTTTCTCTTATATCTTCGGAGTCCAAAGTTATATATGTAATTAAATTCAATAAGTAATTAAATGTATACGTACATACATATTATCACGCTTGTTTCCCATGGGGGTCGGCAGAGACTATAGATTTCTACTTACGACGATCCTGACAAACAACTTACGCTTCATCTACTTTTATTAACCTCTTCATACATGCACGTTTATTTGATTTGCTTTTTACCTGACCTCGTTTTAACATTTCTGCTATTTGATCATGATGTGCACGTCGTGGTCTACCGGTACCAGCTCTACCATTCACAATACTGTCATACACATACATTTTCATCCATCCTCTCTATATGCCCAAACCACCTTAACGTTGCCGTTTCAATTCTTATTATTACAGCTTCTTTCAATCCACAACGTTCCCCTATTACACTATTCCGTATCGTATCATCCATGCTTACCTCACATATACTTCTCAAAGCTCGCATTTCAACTGGATCTATTCTACTTTCATGCTTCTTCTGCCACACGCAACTTTCATTGCCGTACATTAGTGTTGGCACCAACACCCCTTGATGGACAGCCAAGCGTGCCTTTACAGACACTTTTTGGCTTTTCATAAAAGAGTTTAGTGCTCCATTCACCTTATTACCTGCAATTACTCTTCTGTCGATGTCACTCTCATGTTTTCCGTCCCTGGTAAACATGCACCCTAAATTAATTTTTTATATCGAAGCACTTTGAATCTATACTGAATCCAACGCAAAAATGTAAGTGATTGAATTTCAGAAATGGCAACTTTATATTCAGTAGTACACTGGTAACATTGTAGCTCTATGCTGTCTCTGTGTTCGCAATGCTTTATCTAGCCACATGTTTTATTAGGTACTTAATATATTTGATTTTAATGGTACATAATAAATAGAACTTAAGATGGACATGTGTTTATAATTTGAAGAATCCAGAAGACCCCAGTCACCAATATTGTACAAAAAAGAATTAGGAAAATCGGTTCAAAAACAAAAAAGATGGGGCTGAACAAAAAAAAATACTCTACGAATTGAATCTCCTTTTTTTTTAAATCTGTTAAAGACGACCTCGCATAAAACATGCTATCCGTCAATATCAACCATGCATATGCACACAACACACATGGCACTAGATAAGACAATATATATAAGTATAGATATAAGACCCACACTGCACATGCACTTCCTCACAACACCAGCATGTAACAGATACACTATACATTAGTATAAGTTTAGTATTAAAACTAGAATAAATTAATATAATAAGTTATTCGTAAGATACATACACCTCAACACAAAAATCAATCAATTAATGTTACACACAAGAACCAAAATAACTAAAAAGCGTGTTAGATTCAAAAAATTAATTCTAGAAATTAATTTGTAAAAAAGGGTACGGAACTCGAGTCCGTAAAGTTGTTAATAATAATAAAAAAAACCATGCATATGCTTAGTATATACTTCTACGATATACACTTCCGTGGCGTCTCCAATTCCGTAAGTTCCGTTTATAGCCGAGCTTTATTATTTCTGTTACGCCGCGCGAGTTGTGCGGTCATGAAGGTTTACTACTCATAAAGCGAATGCCACACCTTCGTAAATTATATGTATTACTAGGCTATGTTCGCGACCTCGTCCACGCTTAACTTGAAATTCCCGCAGCATTCCCAGGACACAAAGTACCGCAGCATTTAAAAAAGCTATCTTTTAGTGAAAACTGTGTCGGAATAAGCACTCGAACAACTTCAAACCGCCCCAGGGAAAATTCCCGGGGGAGTCCCGGGGTAAAAATTTTCATATATTTTACTACATAAAACTTGCTATCGATCAGTGAAAAAATCGCATTGGAATTCGATCTATTTGAAATCTATCCTAGAAAAAGCCCCGCGAGATTCCCGGGATAAAGAAAAGCGCAGATTTTACGTCTAAGAATTAGCTGTAGATTAGCGAAAGCCGCTTCAACATCGGCCTAGTAGTTTTTACGGGAATTCTGAACAAACAGACAAGAGATCTAAAAAAATGCATCGTGTTCTCCATCGTTTATAGAGTCTATTCCAGTTGGTTTTTTTAAATAGCTTCAATGTACAGCAGGGATGGAAAGTACACCGCTGATATAGAAAGAAGAGTGAATTTGGGGAATAGTGTGAATGGAGCGTTAGGTAAACTTCTAGGCGCTAAGAACCTCAGCCAGAAGGCCCGGCTTGCCATACACAACGCGGTGCTGGTACCTACGCTCACGTATGGAAGCGAGAGTTGGGTATGGAAGAGAGAGCATGAAAGTAGAGTAAACGCGGTCGAGATGCGAGCACTGCGCAAAATCTGCGGAGTGACGCTCGCGGACCGCGTTCGTAATACCGAAGTAAGAAATAGAGTTGGTCTGAAAGAGAGTGTCGGGGTGAAGGTAAGGAAAGGAATGCTCCGGTGGTTCGGGTATGTGAAAAGAATGCATGATGAGAGAATGACTAAACAGATGCAATGCAAAAGTGGATGGATGCAGAAGTGGAAGGCCACGACACACCTTCTAGGATCAAATTGATCGTGTACTAGCAAAAGGTGATACCAGGAGTCTTAAGAACAGACGAGCGTGCATGACAAGAGCTATGAATGTCAAAGAAGCGAGTGAGGTGTGTAAAAATAAGCCTGAATGGCGCTCTGTTGTTCGTGCCTACCCCGCAAGGGAACTGGCGTGAAGCTATGTACGTATGTTCAATGTACAAACACGGCATGTTTAGAATTTTATAATATTATAGATTACACGTTAAGCTTAGTATTCTACTTATAGTCTTGAGGGGCTATGGGTAGAATACAATATAATTATTGCATTGTACTATAATAAAAATATCCGAAAATATGTTAGTAAACTTTAATAAGGGAAAAGACTAGACTGAGAGAATAAGCTTACTTTTTGAAGTGGAAACTTCTTTAGTCGCACTGAGCACTTTATTTTGCAGGCATTGTTTGAGACTGAACCATCACGCGTCACTGTCGGCTATGTAACGCTCGTTCGGGTGAAGTTTTTCATATATTTAGTACTCGATGCCACTGCTTTCACAAAAGTTTTATTGCCTGATTTGGCATCTTTGAAAACAGTGCAACTACAGTTATATTAAAGAAAAGCACAGTCCACTTTTTACAGTATTTGTCCGGTTTATCAAAACTTTCTTGACCGGACAAACATATAGAAAACCGGACGGTCCGTCCTGTCGAAAACCGGACATCTGGCAACTCTAGTCGCATCTCATATCCGAAGAAAATCGTCAGAGCAGTAGAGTCATTCCGTGAGCGCCTACCATCGTCGCGTGCAATACTGTTCGGCTATAAAAGACCCGGCAATTATTAAAAATTAACCATTTGTTACATACATTTTCATTGAAGGTTTATACATACATAACTTCACGCCAGTTCCCTTGCGGGGTAGGCACGAACAACAGAGCGCCATTTAGGCTTATTCTTACACACCTCACTTGCTTCTTTGACATCCATAACTCTTCTCATGCACGCTCGTCTGTTCTTAAGGCTCCTGACATCACCTTGAAGGTTTATGTATATAAAAAATCTAATTAAATTTATCTGATAAATTAAGTTAAAAAAAAACCAATTGCACACTTTAAAATATTATAGATTATCCAATCTTTTCCCTATAAAGTATATAATTACGTCTTTTACATTAGCTTTTAGCTTTTATCTACCCATGTGTGTACAGTAGTTTTATCTTAGGCTAATATTACCGCAGAGGCGTATTGTTTCATTGTGACAGACGGACAGAGTTTACTGACCCAAATTTGTTAATACATTTACACTAGTTCGCTGAACTCGGTGTAATATAAAACTTTATTTTTTTTATTGCTGGAGTTCAGCAGACAGGCAGACGGCCCACTCGATGGAAAGCGGTTACCATCGCCTATGGACATTTGCAACACCAAAGGTGCTACAAATGCGCTGCTGCCCTCTTAAGGGAAACTGGAACCTGGTCACTAATGCCGGAACACAACTCAAGGTTGTTATGGCGACATACTTTAGACTAGGGGTGGTAGCCATCCAGTCGGGCAAATACCCTACCACCTGGCTGTGGGTTGTTTTGTCGCCTCTTACGACAGGCCGCGCGGCCGCAGGAAATTGTATTCTTTCTCCGTTCCTGCACGGATAAAACTTACTGAATATCGCATTAAAATCATTTGTTTACAAATTAATCTATTGCTTAATATTAATTAGTGCAACATTGCAAATGAGTCAAATGACACAGATTGTATTTGCTTATTTTCTATTCTTTATTCTGCACAGACACAACAAAAAACTTATTAACTAGAACTATGTTGGAAATCTGCTTTGATTCGTCTCCTTTATTTAACTGACTAAATATACAAATTATGTGAAATCACCAAAATTATTTTAAAAATTAAACTAAACTATAAAATAGAAACCTAAAATTAAATACTAAAACTAAATAAAAAAGGAGAGCAAAATTATAGATAAAATATGGGTCCCAAACCACTGTCACTTACCGGGAACGTTCCCAAAAGGCTGGCGGCGTTACCGCGCTGAATAGCAATGCTTACCCTTTGAGCAAAATAGACGCCAGCCTTTTGGTCGCGTGAGAGGTCTATTAAGCGCTCGGCAACATCTCGATAGAGTTTTAGAGCGTTAGCACCCCACGGACCCAAAGTTTCCACCCCAAACGCCGCAAATGTGTAACTATTGCCGATAGCGGCGTACTTGCGGCGCTTGAGGGCCTTCTGTTCGGCTGCAGCTTTTGAATTTGTGTTGTAGTAGAATCAATTAAGTGCATCATATTTATTTCGGCATTATTTTTAATATTGAATATTCTATAATCAAACGAAAAAAGGGACTTAATAAAGCCTTCAATTTACGACTGATTTAAATACACATATATTTATAACACAACATGTGTTTTCAATAATAAACCGTTGATTAAATTTAGCTGAGAGTTTCTGTAGAAACAAAAGCGCATGCTGGAAAGACTGATTACGCCAACTGTGTTGCAAGAGTGTGTTAAGAATTACACTTTTTACTGCTCGATTTTTAATACTTCTTCATTCATGATAATTCAAAGAAATATATTCTTAACATTTTGAAAATAAAATACTCTTTCTTATATAAGATTTTTACAAATAAACCACCTTACCCATATTTGCAGTTCAGTAATTTCCTCTCATAGCTTTAAATAATACTTACTACAAACTATTATGAAATTAGTATTGGGCTTACTGCAACGAGTATAATTAGATCTTCTACCAGGAATACATAAAGAGTAACAACTAAAATTGACTGTTAATCAAATGGCTATATCATACAAACTTTGAATAATCGAATTTATAATTTTCGCATATAATGGCGATCCAGCGAGGAAACGTAGCCAGCCTTCTGGGCACCTTACCATAGAAGACGGTGATCTAGGCTCAGTATTCTACTTATAGTCTTGAGGGACTATGGGTAGAATACAATACAAATAAGTAAATTTTTCTTTTGTTGTATTCGATTATATGTAATTTTATAATTGTTTTGTGAATAATGATATGAAACTTTTGTAAAACTTGATTTAAAAAAAAATGTCTGTTTATCTAAATCAGTCTTAAGTCTTAATTATCATGTCATAAAAAAAAATCGTAATACATGTTACATATAAAAGTCATTTTCGTAAAAAAACATATTTTATCTATTATACTCATCAAAAGTTTTAAATAATACTACAAACTATTATGAAATTAGTATTGGGTTTACTGCAACGAGTATCATTAGATCTTATACCAGGAATACATAAAGAGTAACAACTAAAAATTACTGTCATTTAAGTGGCTATACGATATAAACTATGAATATTTCGCTTATTATTTTCGCACAAAAACCATATTTTATTTATTACAAAAGAGAAAAATATCAGAGGGGCTAACTCGGTTCAGCAGGTTCCGAAAATACTTACCTACATGAAAACTGCTCTGCTGCACGGATTTAAATGAAACTCGACACCTAATTGAATTATATTACAACACTTAGAATTCTTTATATTCCAATAAATAACGTGATATAGACGAATATAGCGAAAAAGCTGTCGCTGCGGTCGCATTTTTTGGTTTTTACTAAAAATACATCGTCAACATGGTAATGCGAACGAAGTTTTGCTGACACATACTAATTAGTGGTAATGAATAAATTATAATAAGGTATGGACTTTGTACTAGGAATACATAGAGAATTACAACTAAGAGTATCATTCGAGTGGTTGTATGATTCGAATTTTTGAAAATCGAATCGTCGACCTCATAAAGAGAACCACGTGACGCATTGAATGAGCGAGCCCCAAAAACCCGCAATTAGAATGCTAGGAACCACGGTTTTACGACGATTTCCGCCGCGACCGCCAACAGACGTGGTTAAAATTAATTGTATATATGCAGCTCTCAACAAATAGGAGTAAACAAGTGAACGCCGCTGCCGATGTGCCGACCTAATGCTAATTTATTACTCATCCCGAATACTCTGTAATAATAATACCATGGGAATTATGCGGTTACATTATGTAGGTATAATTTAATGTAATATAACCTATATAAACGGGTCATTTTATAATACATCGATTATAACTCCGTCGAATTAAAACGTGTCGACTCTGCAGAAATTAGACGAAAGATAAAGATCATTTCTGTCTTTCAATATGGATGAATAACCCAAAGTGGTCTAATAAACATTAATTTGAATCATTCAATGTCATTGAGTACCGTCGTGCTGTTTGGGGCCTTTCAACCAAATTGACTAAATGTAAGTTAGTTGAAAGGCACAAATTTTACTTGAAACTAGGATCTGCCCGCAACTTCTTTCAGGCTTGACTTGAAATTCCCACGGGATCCCCGGAACACAAAGTACCACAGCATTTAAAAAATAATGTAAGCTATCGTTTTAGCTAAAACTGTGTCAAAAATTCCCGCGGGATTCCAGAGATAAAAATATAACACATTTAATTACATAAAACTTGCTACCGATATGTGAAAAAATTACATTGGAATTCGATTTTTTTTACAATGTGGCCATTGTTGGCAACACCAACATAAAATATTTCTTACTAGCAACATTGTTGTTGCATTTTTTCTCTCTTCCGTTTGGGTTGTAGCCGAAGGCGGACGCTCTCATATGTAAAGTATTATTATTACAAGTTTTCACCAACTAACAGTGTTTAACTTCCACGAATACATCGACCTGGGTATCCTAGAACCACCACCATCAGCGTGCGCCACAAATATATATTATATGCGCGACAAGCTGCGCGCAGCCATTTTAAATCACTCCCAGAAAAATTCCAGCGGATCCGGGATAAAAACTAGCGCAGATTTTAAGTCTAAGAATTGGCTATCGATCCGCTAAAACCGCATCGAAGTCGGCCCAGTAGTTTTTATGTGAATCCGAAACAAACAGACAAGAAATCTTATAAAAATACATTGTGTTCTCCATACAAACATAACATACATAACTTCACGCCAGTTCCCTTGCGGGGTAGGCACGAGCAACAGAGCGCCATTCAGGCTTATTCTTACACACCTCACTTGCTTCTTTGACATTCATAACTCTTGTCATGCACGCTCGTCTGTTCTTAAGGCTCCTGACATCACCTTGTGTTCTCTAGCGTTTATATAATCAATTCCAGTTGTTTCTTTTGAATAACTTTAATATACAGACGCAGCATGTTTAGAATTTTATAATATTATAGATTAATATTAAATTAAATTCTTAAAACTAGTTACAGAAAGCTATAGGTACCAGCTATTTATAAAATGGTTTCCACAGAACAGTGAAAAAGTCATTAGGGTTCTCTGAAGTTACATTTGTCATTAATTCTTAGCCATAAAATAAATTCTAATTCATTGTTAAGTATTAATTAACGTTAATATGAAACCTAGTCGTGGTAGCGTAATGGCTAGCGCACGCTTTCCAAAATCAGAGGACACAGGTTCGATCCCGGCTGGAACGCATGCATCACTTAGTCACTTCTAATCTAATGTGAATTGTTACAATTACCACGTGATAACAACGGTGAAGAAAAACATCGTGATGCAACCTGCACATCGAGATAACCGATGTGTCAAACCTGCCAAGCCGCCTTGGACAAGCGTGCCCTATAATTTATGGGCTGTTATTATATATTATATAGTTTTTAAATTAAACAAAAGCAGAAAGTAAAGTAACTTAAAAAAATACAAACTGCGAACAACTGATGAGATTAAAGCAAAAAGTTGGGAGAAAGCGGCCGGAATTAATCAACAGAAGGGGTGTGGCTTTTCACCATGATAACGCTAGACCTCACACATCGTTAGCCACTCAACAAAAATTACGAGAGTGTGGCTGGGAGGTGTTAATGCATCCGCCGTGTAGTCCTGACCTCGCACCTTCAGATTTTCACCTGTTTCAGTCTCTGCAGAATTTCTTAGGCAGTGTCAGGTTAACATCACGATAGGACTGCCAAAACCACTTGTCGTAATTTTTTGATCAGAAGCCCCAAAATTTTTATAGCAATGGGATCACGTCGCTACCTATAAGATGGCAAAAAGTTATCCAACAAAATGGCACCTACATACTTTAGTCAAATGTAAATAAACTTTATAAAACAACCTTTTGAATTTTTATATAAAATGCGAAGAAACTTTTTCCCCAACCTAATACCATAATAACCACCCGTACACTCTCCATGTAACTATGTAAACGGTCCTTAAAGCTGCACTGTCACAGACTGTTAAACAGCATAATCTTCATTCACAATAAGATATAATTTTCATATGTTCATATTTCCCACGCATCAATGGCCTTGCGGATGCTCAATGTTATTCCGCGACATGGACGAAACCCATACGCTTCCTACATACATACACAACTTCACGCCAGTTCCTTTGCGGGATAGGCACGAACAACAGAGCGCCATTTACGCTTATTCTTACACACCTCACTTGCTTCTTTGACATTCATAGCTCTTGTCATGCACGCTCGTCTGTTCCTAAGGCTCCTGACATCACCATACTCTTCCTCTTATTATAAATTGCATATTTAAGTTAGCCGGAACAAATGTTTTCCTTTTTTTTTGCGGAACCCTAAAAAAGTACCTTAAGTTACACCTTAGCTATCTGCCAGTGAAAGTCTCGTCAAAATCGGTCCAGCCGTTTCACAGATTAGCCGAAACAAAATTTCTTAAAATTGCATTTACGGAATCTCCTGGTGCGAATTATCCATTCTGATTTTTATACATACATAAATACATAACTTCACGCCAGTTCCCTTGCGGGGTAGGCACGAACAACAGAGCGCCATTTAGGTCCATTCTTACACACCTCACTTGCTTCTTTGACATTCATAACTCTTGTCATGCACGCTCGTCTGTTCTTAAGGCTCCTGACATCACCCTCCGCTAGTACACGATCAATTTGATCATGGAAGGTGTGTCGTGGCCTTCCACGACTTCTGCATCCATCCACTTTTGCATTGTATATCTGTTTAGTCATTCTTTCATCATGCATTCTTTCTGATTTTTATCACATTTTTATTTTGACGTTACAAACAGACACTTTAATTTTATTTATCTGTTACAGATGTAATTTCTTTAATTGTCGAATACTGCCTTTGGGCTGGTTAAATCGGTCCGCAGATCAGTAATAAAACAGTTTATTTGACGGATGTCCGGGGCAACGCGTGCCGTAATTGGACCTCGTAATGATGCAATTACAACGCCATTACTGCTGCCGAGGCCTTGGCGTACACGCCTAACACGCTCCATGGCTGCAATTTCGTTTAACTGCTAATTGCTAAGAGTAAGATGTTATTTTAATTATGTTTACGCATAATGTTTTATCGGATAACGGAGAAAGAATACAATTTCCTGCGGCCTGGCGGCCTGTCGTAAGAGGCGACTAAACAACCCACAGCCAGGTGGTAGAGCATTTGCCCGACTAGATGGCGACCACCCCTGGATTAAAGTATGTCGCCATAACAACCTTGAATTGTGTTCCGGCATTAGTGACCAGGTCGCAGTCTCCCTTAAGAGAGCAGCAGCGCATTTGTATCAACTTTGGTGTTGCAAATGTCCATAGGCGATGATAACCGCTTTCCATCAAGTGGCCGTCTGCCTGTCTGCTGAATTCATGCAATTTTTTTTTTTTAAATAATACCTAGTTTAATTAGCAAACTCCATGGGGTTTACTAATTAAAAACAGAAGGCAATATACACCTATACAAACAGCCATAAAAATGTCAATGTAATGAATTGATTATCGTGATTCAATTACGAAACCTTTATGATAGCTAATATGGTCGAATAAATTAATTTGTAATAGTTTAGCTTTGCATGGAAATAACATAATTCAAAAATGAAACAGGTGTCAACAAATTATGGCCATAATGATAATAGGACCGGTTTTAAAACCATTAGTGATTATTATGGATTATGTTTACCTACATGCATCTTTTTTTTTAATTACGGACTTTGCTTTATGTGACATCTTAAAACATACCTAAGTATATACCTACTTGTACAAGTATAATTATTTGAACTCACTGCCTGTCTGACTTGTCAACGCGCAGCCCAAACTACTGAGGTTCTTTCTATACTGTAGGTGCGCACTAATAAGGGTTTTTAACCCCTAAGGGGTGAAAAATCAAATAAAAGTTTGCTCAAAGTATGACTATTGTTATATGCGGACGAAGCCGCGAGTAACAGCTAGTGACATTATATTTCTCCACTAGATTCAAACTTTTTTACCGAGGGGAAATCCGATTGGGGACTAACCACCTCGGGAGAAGCCCCGTGGATGCATGTGGGATTCGACGCGTTGAGGTGACACTAGAACCCCAGGAAAGTAGTATTGCTACCCAACTGGGAGTTACTTATTAAAATCCCTCGATGTTCCGTACTTCGCTTTATGCCAGGGCCACAGGTATACGGCCTTGCCATTCCGCAGGCCTTGGCAGGCGGCGACTAATAAGCCTCCTCTGCTGCCGGGGTGAACAAAGCCCCCGGCGTCTTCATGTTCTGTTTGGTGTGTGGTGATTTGTAACACTCCCAACGGGAGGGCAGGTGAGTGCACGCGGAATATAAGGGCGACCCCATCTCGACGGCATCAACGGCAGGTGGAGTACCCTTACCCAGAATCTTATCCGCGCCTCCCGCTCACGAAGGCGGAAAATCTAGTGATGTCCTCCGACGGCGACGCGTCCTCCTTTGGCGGGAGCGGTGCAGGCTGGTATGCTCACGCTCCCGCTCCGCCTCCTCCTTGGCGAGCGTGACAAGCTCGCAGAAGGAGACGGAGCGCTACACTTGTCCTAGCCCAACACTTATAAGAAAGCTGAGCGCCCATATGTTTTATTAAATCCACGAAAGAAAAATGCTGAAGAATTAATTCGCTAGCTTCGATGACCGACTTCTTCATGCCCCTATTACATTCCCTTTTTTTAATAGCTGAAGTACAGCAGACAGGTTGACAGTCCACCTGACGGAAAGTGGTTACCGTCGCCTATGGACGCTTGCAACACCAGATATGTCATCGACGCGCTGCCGGCCTTAAAGAAATTGTATGACACCCTTTTTGAAAAATCCATAGCGTAGCCCTGTGAGAAAACCTCAGCTGGAAACTCCTCCAAATCCTCAAGGGCACGCAAGAGAAACGTTGCATATAACGCGAGCGAAGTGGTCCAAGGAAATGCGGATGAACCCCCAAACGTTGCGGTGGTAGAGCGTAGACGAAGGCACCATTCTGAACAGTTCTTAGGAACACTTCCCATTGAACAGTTGGTAGGAAACTCAGAGACGCGAAGTCTCTCCGAAGGCCAAGCGTGTCTAGACCATCTGTCAGTATGGGATCGTCGACAATGCTAACGGTTGGACGTTAAATACTGTCCGAGAAATTTAACTGGTAGGCTATCCAATTCCTCCTGTCTTGATCCTTCTATCCCAACTCTCCTATTCTATCCCCATTATCCCATCCGTCCTATCCCATTCTAAAGGCTAGCAACGCGTTAGCTACGCCATTGGCGTTGCAAACGCCTATAGGCGACACTAACCACTTATCATCAGACGGGCCGCCTGCATGTTTGCTATCTGCGCAATAATAATCATCAGTTTTTTTTTTAATGGCCCGTGTGGCCATGCGTCCCCCTAACGTAGTCAGAGTCTTTGTTTATCATTTTTATTATAATGTATGTCTTTGTAGACCACCGGCCATAAAAATGGCCCGGTCTTTTGGAGGGCTTGCGTGGGGCCATGGGAAGGCCAACACGTAGAGGCCCTTTGACAAATTTAATCTAAATGTGGCGTGACACTGACCGGCGATTATCTCTGTCTACACCATATAGTAATGCACCCAATGACAAGCCCCGGCCAATGTAGGACTATTGGGTGAAATGAGGACAAAAAGTACCGGGCTATTGTGGTGAACTGCTAATGGTACTAGGGGTCTGGGAATATGGGGACTATGGCGTCTGCCCGTCGCAATGTTCGGTGAACATGGAAAAATGGGCAGACGGTGACTCGCCACTCCCTCCATGGGCCCCAAGAAATGCCATAGAAGGCAGGGGCAACATGGGTGTGAGTGGCTAAGCGGTGTAGAGAGGTGGGCTGCAGGTTCACCGAAGCTACTTCTGACGTGATGCCATTTATCACTTCCACCCCTGGAGCTTGAGTCTTAGCTCTAGCTATCTCCACTCCGTGCCGGCCAGCTAAGGCAAGCACGGAGGCGGGGGCCTTGTCTTGGCCCCCGGAGTCAGGTACGAGGTGTTGCTACTCACCTAAGGCTTCGCCACAAAGCCCCCCTGCGGGTTTATAATTATTGTTATGTAGTCAGACCTTAGCTTATTATTAATTCTAACTCAAAACTAATATCTTACATAAAATATTACATATATTTTCCTGTGCGGTGTTCTCTAGCAGGGATGGTGAAACTACCCATCACCTCGTCATATTGCGTTCTATGGCCTCCTCGACCAACCCCATGCATAACCTCTACAGGTACGGCCTCGAGTCCTTGCCCGAGATCAAATCAAAAATAGTCTCCCCGGTGATCTTAATACGCGTGGCCGTCTCGTAAATAATCATCAGTTAGCTACTTTCAGTTTCATTAATCTTATGAAATTAAAACGCAGCTTGATACTGATGTGCATCTTCTCTGGTCTCATCTCAATAGAGCAACATTTTTATCTAATGTAAACAACCAAAGTTGTCCATAGAAACAAGCTTTGACAATACGGTTTTCGAGCAAGGCGTTGGCGGGCGAGTGGGTGTGGTTTTCTATTCATTACGTAGTATGACACTCCACGAATACTATGATCTATTGTGTAGTAACAGAATTTGTAAACAAATACGTTTTAATATACAAGCTGAATTTATCGTGTAGGCTTCAATGGCTATATCCGAAACTACTTTTTTTTATTTTTTTATTGCAGGAGATCGGCAGACAGGCAGACGGCCCACTTGATGGAAAGCGGTTACCATCGCCTATGGACATTTGCAACACCAAGTTGCTGCAAATGCGCTGCTGCTCTCTTAAGGGAAACTGGAACCTGGTCACTAATGCCGGAACACAACTCAAAGGTTGTTATGGCGACAAACTTTAGACCAGGGGTGGTAGCCATCCAGTCGGGCAAATGCCCTACCACCTGGCTGTGGGTTGTTAAGTCGCCTCTTACGACAGGCCGCCCGGCCGCAGGAAATTGTATTCTTTCTCCGTTCCTGCACGGATGAAAATATATTATAGTTTAATGCGTTATTTGATATGCAACATTATCAGATAACTCATGTATAGACACTAATGTAGATAATCATTAACGGCATTGTTTTTAACACTATAAGTAAGTCGCATTTGGATACCTTTACATATATGACAGTAACATTAACCAAAATGCAGAAATCTCGGGACCGATTTGGATGAAAACTAAAGTAGTCATTAGATTTTTGAAAAATCAATTACCCTGATAAGGCAGAAATCGATTCGGCTGATTTTGAAAATGAAACTTATTCTGTACTAGCTGTGCCCGCGACGTCGTTCGCGTGGAATTTGATATGTGATATATAGCCTTTCTCAATAAATGGGCTATTGAAAACTGAAAGAATTTTTCAAATCAGACCAGTAGTTCCTGAGATTAGCGCGTTCAAACAAACAAACTTTTCAGCTTTATATATTAGTGTAAGATTATTACAGCAACACATACTGTATATAGTTTGTAATGATCGATTTCTCTGAAGCAATATCATAAGGACTTGTACAAGTAAAATGTTTCACTATTCTCCTAAATCAAGCAGTAAATAGGGCCAGTCATTCGACCGCACCCAATTTTATGCAATACGGAAACACAAAACATTCTATTTTAACTAAGCATCTATAAATTAAAGTTAATTCGAATAATAAACATATATTTTCAGATTCTACTGGTTAGTTTTTTTTTTTCTCATTTTTAAATTCATTGTACAAACTCGAACCCACTGCAAATTATTGTATAGTCTAGATAACGTGCATTTGTAAAGAGATTAATGAAATTAAATGAAGCGAAAAATGTTATCGGGATAGTATAGCAAGTGGAGGTTTGGTGTCTCTGCCTAACCCTACCCGAAAGAGGCGTAATAATAAGTACGCATACAAAATAAATTGTGTAAATAGCTGAATCACTCAAGCAGCGCAAATATGCAACCCTCTGTGAGAGTTATTTGTTTATGCCGTTTGCTGACGAGACCCCTGAGGCCATGAACTTCTACCAAAATTTATCAAAACGACTCAACGACTCTTTAGGTGATCAGAAGGCTGGTGCTTATCTCGGACAACGGATCAATATGGCGATCCAGCGAGGAAACGTAGCCAGCCTTCTGGGCACCTTACCCATAGAAGACGGTGATCTAGGCTCAGTATTCTACTTATAGTCTTGAGAGACTATGGCTAGAATACAATACAAATAAATTAAGTTTTCTTGCATTGTATTCGATTATTTATAAATTTTTTCATTGTGTTAGCTTATAATAAAATCTACTTAATAGGGTAAAAATTGGTATTCATATATTTTTAATTAAATTTTTTAATTAAAAGTCCATGAACATAGATCACATTTAATGACCGGTTTCTATATCTTACCAATCATTCTCTTGCCTTACCATGGG
This sequence comes from Dendrolimus kikuchii, assembly GCA_019925095.2. NCBI lineage: Eukaryota > Metazoa > Arthropoda > Insecta > Lepidoptera > Lasiocampidae > Dendrolimus > Dendrolimus kikuchii. The sequence goes on from CM034407.1 coordinate 19,990,193, forward strand.
TTGAAAGACAACTGGGTCTCGCGGAAATGCGGGACCTTGACGTTCAGGATGGTGCAGATACTTACCGGGCACGGTTGCTTTGGTAAGTATCTGCACCAAATAGTTGGGCGGGAACCTTCCCCGTCTTGCCACGAGTGCGGCGCACTCCTAGACACGGCGTTTCACACGCTCGTGGAGTGCGCCGCTTGGGGACCCCAAAGGGCCCTCCTAGAGAACGTCGTTGGCCCTGTGAGCTCGCTTCGTAGCATGGTCGAAGCGATGCTCCAGGGTCAACATTCTTGGCTTGCGAATCCGTCATGTCGCAGAAGGAGGCCGCTGAAAGAGCGAGGGAGGAGGACGCGTACGCGGACCCCATCCGCAGGAGGCGGACCGGCGGTCGCAGGTGCCGCTACGCGCATCTTCTCCTCCCATAATTACCGTCACAGAGGACCGCTGTCACACCCCCCCTGCTGTACGAAGTGGGTCACTCTGCTCCCCGGGGTGGCCCAGTTACAGGGCGTAGGGGCGTCATGGTGCAGTTACTCTGTACAAGATCCCATGACGCCCCGTAAAAGCGCTATAAATGGGGCGCAGGTTTAGGTTTAGTGGGTAGTTTGGCGGCCGTTTCTCGTTTAAGAAGCGAGCGTGGAGGACCGGTCGCTGAGAGTCCCACACACCCTCGATGCAGGTCTTATGCCTGCATTTTGGCCCTTCCCCCGAAGGACCCGAGGATGGTGTCCAAAGCCATTCCCCTGGGATATCAAAAAAAAAAAAATGGTTGAAAGACAATATTGAACTTATGCCAAATTTTAACCGATATGAACCAAATGACCAAATATCAACTAAATGCAAGACACTGACCATAATGCTAATATCAGACAGATCAAGCAAATTGAATCAATTGGTTTAATCAATGGTTGAAAATTGAAAGCATAGAACTGAAAGGAGACGATAGTATTCAATAATATTGAATGAATCAAGTTTTATGTTTATCACTTTGGTTGATTCATACGAATTGAAAGACAAATGAAACGTGCAATATTGACTTAAGTCAGTTAGCTTGAATTCATTTTAATTACTGGTAAGATATGGTAATCGTTTGGCTCGTGCCTGGTTTTAATACAGACCAGCAGTGAGCACTAGATCAAGGCCGATAACCTCGCGAGAATAACATTTGAAATCCTTTCTTAAAAGCCCTGTCATAAGCTCGTAACGCATACTTCAGTTGCTGACTGACTTGTTTTAGTAAAATTAATTTTGTATTCATAATTCCAGACAACATTTGCAGTGAACACTTTTATTGTAGGCATTTTTTATTATTATACTGTATGTCTTTCAAGACCACGGGCCATAAAAATGGCCCGGACTTTTGGGGGGCTTGCGTGGGGCCATGGGAAGGCCAACACGTAGAGGCCCCTTGACAGATTTAGTGTAAATGTGGCGTGTGACACTGACCGGCGATTATCCCTGTCCACACCATATAGTAATGCACCCAAGGACAAGCCCCGGCCAGTGTAGGACTATTGTAGGAAATGAGGACAAAAAGTACCGGGCTATTGTGGTGAACTGCTAATGGTACTAGGTGTCTGGGAATATGGGGACTATGGCGTCTGCCCGTCGCAATGTTCAGGGAACATGGAAAAATGGGCAGGCGGTTACTCGCCACTCCCTGCATGGGCCCCAAAAAATGCCACAAAAACAGGGACAACATGGGTGTGAGTGGCTAAGGGGTGTAGAGAGGTGGGCTACAGGTTCACCGAAGCTACTTCCGACGTTAGGCCATTTATCACTTCCACCCCTGGAGCTTGAGTCTTAGCTCTAGCGATCTGCACTCCGTGCCGGCTGGTTAAGGCAAGCACGGAGGCGGGGGCCTTGTCTTGGCCCCCGGAGTCAGGTACGAGGTGTCGCTACTCACCTAAGGCTTCGCCACAAAGCCTCCCTGCGGGATTATTATTATTATTATTAACATCTCTACGGACTCGAGTTCCGTACCCTTTTTTATTACTTAACTTCTATGAAAGATTTTAGAGTCCATACACGCTTATTGTTTATTTTTGTTACTGTGTGTGACATTAATTTAGTGATTTTCATGTTGTGGTGTACCTTAAGAATAACTTATTATATTAATCTATTCTGGTTTTAATACTAAACTTATACTAATGTAGAGTGTATCTGTTACATGCTGGTGTTGTGAGGAAGTGCATGTGCAGTGTTGGACTTATATCTATACTTATATATAGTCCTATCTAGTGCCATATGTGTTGTTTTTTTTCTTTTCTGTGCCTGGGTTATTAATTTTTAGGCTCTTTGTGTGTCTTGGTTTGTTTGTGGAGTGTGCGTGTAATGCAATGCGATGGTAGTGCGCGTAGGGGACCAATAACTTATCTTTAGATATTTTCCTCTTTTTTATTTAGTGTTAGTTTTTATATTGTATAGTCTGTAGTTTATATTTTAGTTTATAATTATTATAGTTTTATTAATATTAAAATTAATTGTAATACTTAGAAACGAAAACTTAAGAAAATACACACTGGTATTACAAAATTATGGAGACCGAGTCTCGATAAATGTAGTGTCAGACGCCCTCCAGCCCACTGGACCGAGGAGTGGATTAGGAAGGCGGAGGACAGGGATGAGTGACGCCGACCTGGGGAGGCCTACGTCCAGCAATGGACTGCGATTGGCTGACGACGATAACAAAATTATGATATTATTCATTTATTATTTTTCGAACGGCAAGTTTTCCCCGTTTCGAACTTTATGTAGTGTTAGTGCGGGATTTTTATAAAGAAACATCTAGCACTTTGAGAACTGTTTTATTTGAATTCAGAACGAGAACTGCCCGATACACAGCGGGTTTGCAGTATTTATAAGTGTTGTAATACAATAATACCTTCATTATTTTAGAATATTGTTACAACTTAGGCTTGAAGGTTAGACAAATTCCACGTACAGTCTGTAAAAGCACATTTTATTACCTGTCGGCATTTGAACTAATTGTAATCCTTTTCTGATCGTCTTCTTTTGTTTACTTATTTATTGGCATACGTTTCTAAGTAATTGTGGAGAAACATTGTTCTATTGTACTCGCTCATTAGCATCATTAGCCAGGTGTTACGGATTAGGATTACAAGCTAATTCTAGGAAACTGTGTCGATCTTGTCGGGCGGGCACATTTTGCATTTGTGAAGTATAAAACGACGGCCTCATGGAGAGAGGAAGCAGTTGAGCGACGACTACGATCAAGGTGTGACGCGTGTACAATCGGGAATCTAATAGCGACGGACTTTGCGCGTTTTATTGGATTACGACCTTCTGCATTACGTTTGGATTTGTTGTGTTCGGTTATATTTGTACCTGTTTTATACGTGTTTGTATAGTTGTAATAAACTCTATAATAATTTTAACTTCATTTTAATTCGAGTCCCGCAACTCGTAACAATATAAATAACTCTACAAATTATCAAATGTTCATACAGCAATTACTAGTCATTGTTCGTATGTGTATATGTCATTACTGTTAGTTAATATTGTAAGTTAGAACTGCCAATTTCATATACATGCAGGGCAGATGGAGATGGCAATTAAATAAATTATTAATTTATGTGTAAGTGTGTTTAATTCCAAGCAAAATTCGTCTCGGGGACGAATGTGAAACGACTGGTAACAGTGCTGCGAATATCTATATGTATATTACAATTTAGCTGAAGCGTGTAGCCAGACCGCCACATTAATAAATAGATGGAGCCACCAATACAAACTGAATAGATGGCGTTACTTGTAACAAGTGCTATTGACAATAGATACGTCCTATATTCGTTATGAAGGCAGCATATCGATCGATTATTTAATGCAACGAACGAATGCTTAGTGTACGTCAGTCGTTTTAAAGGAATTCTGGTTTGGAGCAGGCGAGCAGCAAAAACGCAGCTTTTAATCACGACTGACCTCACTCATAATGCGATCGATATAAATCAATATATCATTATTATACAGTATCGATCAACACTGCTATGCGAAACAACCACATAGTTTTTGCTGTGCTCAATATGTCTACCAAACAACTTTTAATAAGCAAGGAATGTTAATGAATTTTGTGTTAAAAAATTAAAATACATAGATTTTTGCTCTCTAAATTTTGAACCCACAGATCGCGGTAAAAATCCAATAGGTAGAGTCCGCGCCACAAAAGAAGTCCAACAAACGCGGCGCTGCAATCACCGTACTTAATGCTGCCAGAGTAATAATTATTTCCTAATCCGTAAGTCGATATAGGTAATTGTTGAATAATAAATACAAAATATTCCATATTTAAATTTATTTCCTGGCTACTTTACGAATAAATAAAATTCTATCAAATAGCGGAGCTGCCACTTTTGGTTCCTTTATTTTCCGTAGGATTTCTTTTGTGTCGCGGACTTTATACCGGGATTAGAGTGTTGTATGTTCATCTCTTATCGATTTTTTGATTTAGAAATATCGGTAAAGACAGTGCAGTGTTAAACCCATGTAACATCACTTTTGAATAATACAATTCCAGGATCAAAACGAAACGCCAAGTGGGCTGGTTCGTGTTTTATTTGAAAGCTCTTGAAATTTATGTGCTCCTGGTAAACAATGTTAATATGTAGCAGGGATTTTGATTATTATGAATGATACCGTATATACACGAGTAATATATATATATATATATATTATATACTAAACGGCTGAACTAACTGATATGGAAATGAATGTTATACTTATATAATACAGGCCTAACTTCTGTCTCAATAATTATTCTTGAAGGGTGTGAAATTGCCGAATGCCGCCCTTTTTAGGATTCCGTAAAGAACACTTATGTAATTGCCATGTACGTGTGTAGTACATGCAGTCGACCGCGCTTGAATCGTACGATTCGTCCCATTTCAGGCGTCACTTAAAATCGTAAAAAATTCATAGAGCGTAAATGTTCCCGGCGCAGATCCATTTTTCAATGAGATACGATAATTTAAATTACCTCGCAAACAATGTGGAGGGAATTTTTGAAATTGGAACGTACCCATCTTTAGTTATAAATAAATTATTTTCAAAATAGATTATGACTGGCCACTCACTCATACATAAAAACTTTTTTTCGCATCTTTTTTATATCATAATCAAACTAATTCTTTTAATTTCAACTATCCTTCCGTTGTTTGTCCTTAAAATTTTGGCGTCCCGAAAATTTTGGTGCCCCTAAAATGATGCCGCCCTAAGCCCCGGCCTCACGGGCCTATACGTAAATCCAGCACTGTACTCTTTCATAATTTCGCGTTATTTTGAAGTGTTTTCACTAAAGTTACCAACCAGACAGGGTTAAATGATACTTGAACTTTTTGTAAGCATGCTACCAGGCTCTTATAACTGATGAGGATGTCCACTTCATAAATAACGATGGGCCACAAAAACCGAGGTCGTCCACTGGCCGTTTAATTAATATGTACCAACTACCTGTCGTCTCGATACGCCAAGCAAATAATTAGATAATGCTAATGCTGTGTTCATAATGTGCGAATTATCATTTGATACCCGGAAACTAGCACAGACGAAAATCAACAACAATTACTTTGAGTAATTTTACAAATAAATTGCAACTTTTTTATGCTCTTAAACTAACTCGTATTTTAAGAATACATAATTGACCATACCGATGCTTGTAAATTAGCACTAAGACTTGGTGCACAGTCAATATGAAAGCTAGAAGCAAAACCTTTGCTAACATAATATTTATCATACTAAGACTACATAAAGGTGGAGACTGACTTGTACCGTTTGTTTGTAATGTATCATTCGAAGCGATCTTGTTATAATACGGCGACACAGACTGACTTGTAACGTGTGTTTGTAATGTATCATTCGAACTCTTGGCTCAAGTGTGCTCCATCCATTTTGGATCATAATGTCATAACAAATAAAAGGGTTTTTTCTTTGTCCCACTGCATTTTAATTATCGAAAATCGTGAGTGAAAAACGAGATGGATTCTACTTACAGATACTTATAGATAGACTTGTAATGTAACACTCAAAGGTATTCGCGAAAAAACCGACAGTCAAGTGGAGCACGCGGCACTCGCCGCGAATGATATATTACAAACTAACGTTACAAGTCAGTCTTTGGTTTCTGTAACAAGAACGCAATACATTACACCAAAATGTTACAGGTCAATCTTCACCTTAAGACCTTTTGCGTAAACTTATAATCTGTATGCTTTAGAATCAATTGTATGTAAAGCAAAGCCTTTATATGGAAAGCATTTGTAATCTATACAATAAAAGTCTTATTCATATTGAGTTAGAGTTACTTAGGAGGCTTCTTTAAGAACCTTAAAGAAGCATTTTAATTATTTAATTTTGTTTATGGTTGTTATTTACTCTACGGGAGCTTAATTTAATTTACCACCACTTTGTCGAAATTAAAATCATATTATAAATAAAATACGGCGCTTATAACCGTTAAAATGTTATTTTAATAATAAATAGACTAACAAGTTTATTTACTTGTTTCTGAATTTAATATTATTATTATATTTTTTTTTTATAATTTGCTACATATCCAGAAGCACAACAACTATACAAATAGTTATATCAAACCCGCTTTCTCGTCTATTTTTTTTACCCATGAATGAATGAATGAGTGTTGATTTTTTTCATGTGCTTCATCCCCCTTCTGCTACCAGGTACGCATAAAGGTTAACAATCCTTCCATTCATTTGACTAATGAGCTTCGTGTTTCGCGTCCTCTGTTTCTTTACGTACTTGTTAAAATGTAATTTCCTTGCCATAATTAAAAAGACCTTCGCAATTTCAAGCTACGGTGGTCATAAAAGCGTCGCTGAACAAATTTATTTATTCTATTATTTGTTTTATGAAACAATACACATTATTTAATAAAACTACGTTTTAACGGTTTAAGCGCGGTAATTTTATTTGATTTTGGTTTTTCCGACGTTTCGGCCACTTTTCAGTGGCCGTGATCGCGGAAGACAAAGATGTCAAGTGTCAACGAGTATTGTTAAAGTTTTATTTAGGCTACCGCCAACTTATTAATTTTAATTATTTAATTTTAATTTTGTTTATGGTTATTATTTACTCTATGGGAGCCTAATCTAATTTACTACCGCTACGCAACATGTTATGGCTTGAAGAGAAGAAGCGGCACAAGAAACTCTTCAGCAAACATGCCTAGCTCTAATAATTTTATATAATATTAAAATGGGTGGAAGGAAAAATAAAAGTAATTATCAGTCAAGTTGGTTTGTGTTCCGTTGTACGCAGAAAGAGCTTTTTGCTGGGTTTGGGTCTTAATAGTTTTGATAACTGGATCCCAAACAGGTGGTACTTGCCAACCATCTTCTCTATTGAAATTTGGGTGTTTTTTGATTTCAATAGCCTCACGCATCATTCTAGGTGTGAAACGATTCTCTTTCGCGAGGATTTGTGGCTTATCGAATCTGATGTAGTGGTTGGGTTTATCCAGCGTGTGTTCACTGATCGCAGACTTCGTAGACCTTGTGTGTTTTATGTCAGCAATGTGTTCTTTTACTCGTGTTTTTATGCTCCTCTTTGTGGCCACTGAAAAGTGGCCGAAACGTCGGAAAAACCAAAATCAAATAAAATTACCGCGCTTAAAACCGTTAACGTAGTTTTATTATGTATACAAGTCGCGAAAACTTAAGAAAATAATACATATTATTTCTTATATATCAGCTAAAAATAGTAACAAGTAAAGTAAAAAATCAATTTCGTCGAGGCCGGTATTTTCGATTAAATTGCTTTTTTGTCACTTTTATATGACCCTTAAAATGTTGTAGGCTGACACGCACTTGGCATTCTTTTTATCAAATATAGTTTTAATGAAGAAGAACTACTTTTTAATAAAATGCTAAAAAGTGGAACTAAAAATAGATCAAATGACTTATCGTAAAACACAGGTAAGAATAGAAGAACAAACAAATGTTTGCAGAAACCAACACATTTCTGAGAAACTTATTTAACCATTGTAAATATAGAACAATGGTTTTCCAGAAAGAACACCTTTACCTGTTCTTCGTGATTGAAAACGTTTTACTACGAGCCAAATAAATGTTAACAACCGTTTAGAACTTCGTAGGCATTTTGGCAAAAACACAGTCGCTACAAAATCTTCATGTCCTAGTATCCATTTGTTTATATATGTAAGAAAATCATATTTAATTTTTTTATTCAAAATAAAGTTCCACTGGAGAAGATTTTTTGAATATAATCATAACACATATTAAAAATTAAGTCACTTTCTATTCTATGTACACCGCTTCGCTACCAGTCATCGCTGTTTAAGGAGAAGAAACTCCCCAGCAAAACGACTAGCTAAAAATACTTTTTCTTCATATTTATCTATCCTTAGGCTCTTTTTTATATGTAAAAAAGTATGTTATAAAATTGATTTTGAAAGAATTAATGGAGTTACAGCAAACAATGCATCCTAAGAAAAAAAAATCTATTACATTTCTTTCAAAAACTACCGGATCTATAGAGATGAAATTTAACAGTAAATTGCGTGGTATACGCCGCTATACAATATATATATATATATATATATATATATATATATATATATATATATATATATATATATATATATATATATATATATATATATATATATATATACTAGATATCGAAGCACGAAAATTTGGTCAATCAATGTCATTGATTGACCAAATTTAAACTGCCTAACAAATATAAAATACCTAAATATGAATGTAGTTTAAATAAATTAAATCAATTCTTATAAATTAGGTATGTATCTGATCATTATCAGCGGACAGCTTGCCCAGAATGCTGGCTACATTGCCACGCTGTATGGCAATTCTCTGGGCAAAATATGAGCTAGCATTCTGATCAGAGGTAGTGTCAAACAGTTTACCAAATTTTGATTTAGTTTAATTTTATTTATTATTATTATTTAAATCAATCTAAAGTCCTCCTTGAATAAAAAAAATATTATAAGATTTTGTTTAAACAAACTCTTACTACACATATGGACTTGGCTAATTATTAATTTAATTTTAAACTAGTTATGAAAGTAATTTTGAATGAAATTTACTTATGGCCAGCTCCTATATCTTACTATTCATTCACTTGCCCACCAACCATCGGTTAAATTTAGACCTGCCCACTTCCTAAGCAGCAAGCAGGAAAGTAGCGATGGAAGTGGGCAGCGCGAGTATGTAAGCGTAACTTATTCGAACATTTGACATCGTGCTTATATTTTTGCCTCGCCGCTGTCCCGCTTGCTGCCAAATAAGTGGACAAAACGTACATGAGAGGTAAAAATATTCAAAAGATAAGAGAAATGTGTAACTATGTTAATTCGAACTATCATATTTATCTTTTCGAATATATCTGAATTAACTTTAAGACACTTTTATAAAAGTTTTATACAAAGAGTTTTATAAAAGCAAAAAAGAAGATTTTAAGACGACTTGGATTCACTTACCATTATTTTTGGTGTCGCTGCCAAAAAATGCTTATTTGATAAATAGAAAACAATTAAAATTAACACGAGCTTTTAAACTGAAGATCTTGAATATTTTTCAACGTCTCTAATTAATCACAAATTAAATATCCATCACTATACAACGAATATTTAGTAGGTAACACTGATGTTAGCACTGAAGTCAAGTTAGCAAAAGTACATTATGTTGACAAAAAATCAAACATTTAAAGAAACACAGATTTAATAACATTGATTAAATATATTAAAAAAAATAGGAGTTTTTGTAAATAAACAGCAACTTCCACCAAGTATTTCCATCACCATCGTAATTTGGACGTTGTCAATTAACTCACAATTGTTTCGAATTACGAAATTGAACACATTATTAACATTATTAATAACAGAAATTTCGTCGTTGTAAAGTCAGGAAGTATTTCTTAGAAATACTGTGATATTTGCCAAAGTCGAGTTATATTAAATAACATCTTAATTATAATATTTAGACTGCCTTATTAAATGTAAGTAACCAAGCGTGGCACAGTAATTATTCATTAGAAATTAAGCAAGTACCCACTTCTACGTCCGGATGTGTTGTGTAAAACCTCAAAAACAATCCAAGGAAAAGTTATTAAACAAGTCAAGTCGTAACAATTTACATTTTGGCTCACTGACTACCAAAAACAAATAAAAATCTTATTACATATTAATTTCTAATTATTATTAATCTCTAGAATAGTTTTCCAAACAAAAAATCTAAACTTACCAGGATATCAAAAATAAAGCACAATAACTTTACACATAACTGCAGTTCCACATTCAAAAATTAAAATAATTCACTCATAAATAACAAAAAGTTTATAATAAAAGCTCAAACGCGACGTGTGTATTCCGACAGTGCGACCGTTGCACGTAACATACGTACTCACGCGGCGAGAATATCGTGCGATATGGCGGGTTCACTGCGTTCGCAACGGCTACCGCTAGAGCGACTCGACTCCAGCTCGACTGATCGAGTCAGCCAGACGAGTAGCGATTCATTGCGAGTAAAATTATTGCGCTCCTTTAACCTATTCTTGATTACCACATCTAGTTTAATTGTTCATATTTGGTCTAGAAACTAGTGCTGTGATGTGTGGTGTCACGCGGAAGGATATACGGCACCAGAGTCGCCTAAGCGAAACTTATTACACGAGTTCAGCAGACTATCCGTGCAGGAACGGAGAAAGAATACAATTTCCTGCGGCCTGGCGGCATGTCGTAAGAGGCGACTAAACAACCCACAGACAGGTGGTAGGGTATTTGCTCGACTGGATGGCGACCACCTCTGGTCTAGAGTATGCCACCATAACAACCTTGTGTTGTGTTCCGGCATTAGTGACCAGGTTCCAGTCTCCCTCAAGAGAGCAGCAGCGCATTTGTAGCACCTTTGGTGTTGCAACTGTCCATACGCGATGGTAACCGCTTTCCATCAAGTGGGCCGTCTGCCTGTCTGCTGAACTACTGCAATAAAAAAAAAATAAAGACTAGCAGACGGTCAACCTGGTGGACACTTGCAACACCAAAGGTGCTAAAAATACGCTGCCACTCTGTAAAGGGTGACTGGATCCTGATCACTAATGCCGGAACACAATCCAAAGTTATTATGGCGGCATACTCTAGATCAGGGGTGGTATCTGTCCAGGCGGGTAAATACCCTACCTTGGGTTGTTTTGTTACCTCTTACGACAAGCCGCCTGGCCGCAGGAAGTTGTATTCATCTTCGTTTCTGCACGGATAAAATTCATACGGGTAGCTTAGTGGTTAGCGAACGCGTCCCAAACTCAAAGAACCCAGGTTCAAATCCTTGCCGGAAAGCGTCCACCATTTGGGCAGTTTTCTGACCTAATGTGCATATTATTACAATTACCACGTGCTAACGGTGAAGAAAAACATCATGATGAAACCTGCACATCGAGATAACCGATGCATCAAACCTGCCGTCTGAGATAACCGATGTGTCAAACTTGTGAAAGCCGCCTTGGACAAGCGTGGCGGTTATACTGTCCTTTCCTCTGCAACGGGAGGCCCGAAGCCAGCAGTGACAGCAGACTTCATTTATCGGGATAGAATTATCCTAAGTGATGAATGTATGTAAGCTTGTTTTGTGTCAAGTTTCATTTAATTCCGTCCAGTAATTTTCAGGTGATCTTCTAACCAACAGACAGACTGACAAAAATTGCATTTTCGAAATCTGCAGGTCTGAATTAATCCTCCTCTGATTTTATTCTCATTTTCGAATTCCTCGTACAAACTCCACACCCCCAACAGATATTAACAGTTATGTAGTGGAACACTTACAAGCCAATAGATGGCGCTGTGCAATAATTGATGTCACAAACGTTTCCCGAAACATACAAAGAATATATACAAATTTTCAACAATAACAGAAGGGCCTAGGCCTGCGAGTAACAACATTAGTCTCGCTGGAAGATGTTCCTTTGAGACGGAGGAGCATTCCATCTCGCACCTCCATCCCGTACGGGGCGCACTCTTCACTGGTGACCCTCGACTAACGAACATGCAACCTTCACTTCAACAACTTTCAATCTTCAATAACTTCATTAGAACCTTCAATCAAGTAACTTCAACTTTCAATAACTTCAAGATCTCAAACTACCTTCAATCAAGTCTCAAAAATTAACTTCAAGATTTCACTTCAACCTCAAGCCGCTAACTCCATAGAATATCAATTCAACCTCAACCTCTCCTCAAGCACCATCATCACCGTCACCATCCACTCTCATAACTTAGACACCGAGTATATCCTGCTAGCTTCCACTGCCAACCATTACCGGTAGCCACTATGGGGTTAGATCGCACATCTGCAACACGATGTACCTCCATCCCTACTACCACGGCTACGCACTCAGGCGACTTCGGCAACCAAATCACGGCTACTGTACGCTGCTTCCTGTGGACGGCCACCCACTCAACAGCCAACATAGTCCAGACACGTGACCCGCGCGAAGCTAATCGCCCACTCCAACCGTTTTTCCATACGCATTGGAAACCGACACACGAGCTCCTGCTCTCCCGACTCACTGGGACAACCAATAAAGTTCTGACTCACTAGAACTGCATCCAGTCCGACTCACAGGACTGCCAAGTGATAAATGAATTGGCATACTACGAGAAGCACTGATAGCTGTGAACAACTCTCGACTTCATTCGTCTACCATCATCGACTTCCAGTATCAGCAAGGGGGTGTGTAGTGGAACACTTACAAGCCAATAGATGGTGCTTTGCAATAATTGATGTCACAAACGTTTCCCGAAATATACAAAGAATATATACAAATTTTCAACTATAACAGTTGGGCTTAGGCCTGCGAGGAACAACATTAGCCTCGCTAGAAGATCTTCCTTTGAGTCGACCCTATCGGGGCTCACCCTTCAGTTACTTTAATTTGTTAATACTAGGACCACAAAGAAGCACGCAACATAGACCACCGATGAAGCCTTCTTATTGTTAGTATTAGTTAGTAACCACTTAAGGCCCTTAACACAGCGTATAAAGTAGACACAGCCGGATGCAACTTAAGAGTTGTTGAACAACGAGCAATGACAGGATGTAAATTGAAAGATGTCTTTAACTCACAAATTAGTCCTTGCAACAATGAAGACAGACATGTCGGATTAAAGAAGCTATTGCAGTTATTATACTTAGGTATATAAATGGAACTTTCCCAGGTTTTTGATACCCTAGTTATATTATATTCCACGTTCGTTCTAGTTACTTCGTTTCACGCTGATATTCTGTGTTTGTGTAGTATCATATCATATCTCTACTTAAAGTCATTAAGACACATCATTGCAAGCTTCCGAAATCTGTGTAAGAATACCCTTAATGTTGCACATTTTAAGAAGGAACCCTAGATCTCGTCAGCAACCGAATATCCTGATGTTAATTTGCTGTCAACCTATAAGTATCATAATAATATAATCTTTTCTTTTCTGATTGTATGAGTTCAGCAGACAGGCAGACCTGATGGAAAGCGGTTACCATCGCTTAAAGACATTTGTAATCCCGAAAATGCTACCAATTTGCTGCCGCTCTCTACAACCGTAGTTGAACCTGATCATTAATGCCGGAACCCAACTCAGGGTTGCTATAAACTACGGATGGTAGTATCAGCGTGGGCGTAAATACGTTCTAAGTCTCACGCTTTTACTACCATGAGCGCAGGGCACATGGGAGGGAGGGGGTTTTAGTGAAGTATTAGCCCATGGGTTACCTGTTTAATAGGGATACCTTGCTGAAGCTCCACACAAGCCGGCAATTGACTCTGTTATCTGCGCCATCTTCAATAGATAACTCTCATTGCTTTGGTCAATCCCAATAAAGGACCCGGTAGTGTACAGAATGTATTTCTCCCTGCCTCCAAAAAATAAAAAAGACCAGGGATGGTAGCCATCCAGACGGGCAAATACCCTACATACCTAAATACCTGGCTATAGCGTCGCCTCTTACGACAGGCCGCCCCAACGCACGAAATTGTACTCTTTCTCCGTTCCTGCATGGATAACAAGTTTTTGAATATTATATAATCTATACGCGCCAAGTGAAATAAATTATTTTTGGAAATAAAAAATATGTGTTTAAAACAGTGGCCATAAAATAGAAACTTTGAATGGTAATAATTATTTAATCATATAATGAAAGTAAACAGTTCCCAGCCATGAAATATGTTATAAGTTAACAATAATTGCAATAATTATTCTTAATGTTTCCAATAAGCTGTTGCATTATCCGGGTTTTTATGTCATAAAATTATAAAAGCACCGTGTCTGTACATTAAAGTTTAATATAAAAATAATGAGCCAAGTGCGTGTGAGTCACTATGCAAATTTGCATGCTTACCTCGCGACAATCCTATATAAAATTGTATAATACAACAAAACAATGAGTTTGATGTACTTAAAAGTTTATTTTTTATGAAAGAATAACTAAACAGATATACAATGCAAAAGTGGATGCATGCAGAAGTCGTGGAAGGCCACGACACACCTTCTATGATCAAATTGATCGTGTACTAGCAGAAGGTGATGTCAGGAGCCTTAGGAACAGACGAGCGTGCATGACAAGGGCTATGAATGTCAAAGAAGCAAGTGAGGTGTGTAAGAATAAGCCTAAATGGCGCTCTGTTGTTCGTGCCTACCCCGCAAGGGAACTGGCGTGAAGCTATGTATGTATGTATGTAAGTTTTTTGGAAATATTTATTTACTTCACCTCTAATGGCCGGTTCCTATACTATTCATTCACTTGCCTTACCATCAGTAGACTTTTGACATTACTTGTATGAAGCTTACGTCAAATTTTAACCAATCGCGATGGAACAGCAAATGAACGTTCCGTAAGATCTAGAAAGGGGCCATAAATCGGAATAATAGCAAGGATAGTGATACGTATTTAATTTTGCTATTTGTTCGATGTAATAAAGTCAGGGGCAAATACATAAGTTATTTATACAATACTCTCATAAGTAACAATAATGGAAAGACAATAGTATGACGTATAATATAGTAATCTCGGTCCTGACACTGCGTTACATGTGTTACATAAAAATACCACAAACGCTAATACTTTATATTATGCCAAGTGTTAGCAGCACTAATAACTGAAAGAAAACATAAATCTACTACTAACCTACTGACATAGATCATAATACATTTATTAGTAACTTAACTAAACCTACTGTTAATAACAGTTCTTCCAAGCAGTGACAAGTATTATTATACTATTGTATTATTTGCGGGTAGTTGTAGTCACTACTCGACTCGTTTCGTTATAGCTTGGATATAAAAGCGAGCGTAGCGATGTACGAACACTCACTTGATCGGATGCCCGTGTCATAGTAGCGTTCTAGCTTAGCTAATAATTGTGCGAGAATTTTAACTTATAATTAATTGTACTTTAGATTGGCAGTCTTTGTTGAGAAGTCAATTAAAACAGTTCTTAAAGCTATACGTGTTTTGTTATATAAATCCCGCACTAACACTACCTAAAACTTACTTCTGTAATAACCTGCTAGGTATTTAACAGTTTACAATTTATGTTACTGTAATCAAAAAAAATTGAATAAATAAATATCAGAAATTGGCACAAACACAGTCATATATTCTGCCACTCTTTGAAGCAAATAGACCAGAAGAAACGTGTATGAAACGAAAAATGAAATAGGGTATCTATTAGGAATCTCTCTAATATCATTATATTCAACAAGAACACCATTTTACCATCGCACCGCTCGCCGGCGAGTGGCAGTTCATTCACACTTCCTCGACACCTGGAAGTCATCCAATGCACATGGCGTATGCTCTTTCATGCTATTCGTGAGCGAGCTGTGTAATGAACTCCCTCTCGTAGTTTTCTCAGAGCGTTAGAATACGAAACTTTTCAAATTTTAAAATCTTAACGAGGTAGGTAACGGACAACGGTAACCACTTGCCATTAAGTGGACCCGTTTGTCAGTTTGACTACTAGCGAACAAAAAAAGATGAGCTAACACAGACCACTTAAATAAAGAGGGCGTTAAATTCAACAATTTTTTAGCATTCATTTTGTTATTGTTATAACAGATTTTTGTTCACTTTTGATTTTATATATTAACTTTTGTATAGTTTTTATTTATAGAAAGTTTATTTTTAATTATCAACTTTTTCATGGAAGATATGTAGGTATGCGTGTGTGCATACATTACCAATAAAATAGTACGTTTTTTGAAGTTGTGTAAGGCATTGTCGATTGTATTATAAGACAGTATTGCGAGATGCGCACGCGGCGCTCGAGGTGCGTGGGAGCGGAAGCGCCGTCAAAACATAACCCCCGGTGTTTTCAATGCGGTCAGTCTTAGCGAACCTAACTAGAGATCATTTCACACGAATATTGCAAATAGTATTATGACACGACACCTATACCAGTCAATAGATGATGCAACACGCTACATATTACTAATTAGAATTTTTTAATTGGATAATCGGTGTACATATGGAACGGAATGGAAAAATTTTCATAAAAAATGTTCATAAAATGAAAACTACTGGGCCAAACTATGTCAAATTTTTAGGGGAACAAATGGAAGCTATTCCGCATCGAAAAAATTAAGAATCACGTAAATCGGATAATAACTCTCAGAGTAATCGGTGTACATATGGAACGGAATGGAATTTTTTTCATAAAAAATGTTCATAAAATGATAACTACTGGGCCAAACTATGTCAAATTTTTAGGAGAACAAATGGAAGCTATTCCACGTCGAACATAAAGAGAATGACGTAAATCTGATCATAAATCTCGGAGTAATCGGTGAACATACATTAAAAAAACCAAAAAAAAAGATCCCGACGAATTGAGAACCTCCTCCATTTTTTGAAGTCGGTTAAAAAGGAGAGAATAGATCTTCTATCAATTTGACAGATCAAATTATTTTTATAGATGGAGTACAGCAGACAGGCCGACGGTTAAAATAAATAATTGAAAAGTTATCAATTTAAATAAATCAAAAACATTTCAGGCTTCTGGACCTCCTGAATAAACAGCAGTCTTATATATAGGATGAAAGTAGTTAAAACTTATAAGAATGGTAAAGTTGACAGACACATTGTATGTATATATATTCTCAAGTTACGCCAGCAAGTTACGCTTGTTATGCGGTCAGGAGGAAATGCAGTCAAGATGGAACTCGCTTAGCTAGAAGACGCCTGTTCACGCGCGTCTTGAAGACACCTAAGTTGCATGTTTCAGGAAAAACAGACGACGGCAAAGAGTTCCACTCCTCACCAATACGTATAATAAAAGTGGGAGCAAAGTGCTTCGATATTTCGCTTTTAGGAAGTTTAGGTTTAGTTTTAATTTCCTGCGGCCGGGCGGCCTGTCGTAAGAGGCGACAAAACAACCTACAGCCAAGTGGTAGGGCGTTTGCCCGACAGGATGACTACCACCCCTGGTCTAGAGTATGTCGTCATAACAACCTTCAGTTGTGTTCCGGCATTAGTGACCAGGTTCCAGTCTCCTTTAAGAGAGCAGTAGCGCATTTGTAGCACCTTTAGTGTTGTAAATGTCCATAGGCGATGGTAACCGTTTTCCATCAAGTGGGCCGTCTGCCTGTCTGTTGAACGCCTGCAATAAAGAAAAAACCATGTCAGGAATCGAACCCAGACTACCTGCTTTCCAGTAACCTAGGCCTGCAAAGATTTAGCCCACTCACTGATAGACGCTGTCAAAATCACACAAATTCCCTAAAAATGATACTTTTTTATTTACACGTAAGCAATATACATATAAGTACTTCTTCTAAATAAACATTTCTTTCTATAGATACTACATCTTAGCTGAATTTTTATACAATCATGATTTCCATTGTCACGGTATTTAATACAATGGCGGTATACCTTTGTGATGCGCCGCCGTCGGCACTTCAGCCTGCAATTCAGAGGCGGGTCTCGCCATAATGCCGCATGCAGATAGCCGATCCCACGATCGAAGTGAGACTACGCATGGAATATGCTCGAAGCTATTAAGATGAGATTATTCGGTGAATTATTTATCAAAATGAGTCATTGTCTCTTCAGATGATCAGAGGGCTGGTGCCTATCTCGGACAACGGGACATTATGGCGGTCCAGCCTACTGGGCTCAGTATTCTACTTATAGTTTTGACTTGAAGGACTATGGGTAGAATACAATATAACTAATAGGATGGCGCAAAAAATCGACTATTTTGGTTTTGAGTCTCGAATGAAAAATTTTAGTTTTTGATGTTTTAAGATCTTCCTCCAGAGGATAGCTTAAAAATAAAAATTTGAAGAGGTCGCTCCAAATTTTTAAGACTTCATAAATCGCCAAAAAAAATTTTTTATTCATTTTTTTTCTCGTTACGGTATAATTATATAGACTAAAAAATAATAAGTTTCTGAAAATTTCAGTTCAAAATATAAATTTTAAAAGGTCGCTAATTTTTTTAAATTTACTAGTAGTAATGCACTAGTAAATTAAAAATATATATAAGCGACTTTCTTATATTTTACCCTTCGCTCCTAAACTAAAACTGTATACAGAGTCCAGTATGACAATACAGCACGTCTGTTTTTTTCAAAGTCAACCGATTCGATTCCCGAGCAGGATAATTACATACATACATAACTTCACGCCAGTTCCCTTGCGGGGTAGGCACGAACAACAGAGTGCCATTTAGGCTTATTCTTACACACCTCACTTGCCTCTTTGACATTCATAACTCTTGTCATGCAAGCTCGTCTGTTCTTAAGGCTCCTGACATCAACTTCTGCTAGTACACGATCAATTTGATCATGGAAGGTGTGTCGTGGTCTTCCACGACTTCTGCATCCATCCACTTTTGCATTGTATATCTGTTTAGTCATTCTTTCATCATGCATTCTTTCCACATGCCCGAACCACCGGAGCATTCCTTTCCTTACCTTCACCCCGACACTCTCTTTCAGACCAACTCTCTTTCTTACTTCGGTATTACGAACGCGGTCCGCGAGCGTCACTCCGCAGATTTTGCGCAGTGCTCGCATCTCGACCGCGTTTACTCTACTTTCATGCTCTTTCTTCCATACCCAACTCTCGCTTCCATACGTGAGCGTAGGTACCAGCACCGCGTTGTGTACGGCGAGCTGGGCCTTCTGGCTGAGGTTCTTAGCGCCTAGAAGTTTACCTAACGCTCCATTTAAACTATTCCCCAAATTCACTCTTCTTTCTATATCAGCGATGTACCTTCCATAGGATAATTGATTCTTCAAAAATCCACTGGTATCATTTTAGTATTTTTTGCTATATATTATGAGTTCGAATTTGTTCATGGAGGTTAACTTGAAAAAATCACCTGTATACTTGTAGATGCAAAAAATAGCATAAGCGTTTTACTACTTGTTATTAACGGATCTGGGAAAGCGACTACTTTAGCCCCCCATATTTTTATCTTTACTTCACTATTCTGTTTATAAATATGTATGAATCGTACAAAGTCTTCAATGAAGCACCCTTTGGCTTGAAATATGCGTATATGTAAATATTATGCGATTTTACAACACTTTTAGTTGCGCGTACTATTTTTCGTCGTCGTTCCGTTCTTGATTTTCAAATATTGGCGGTTGGCCGTAGACAAATGAACGTTTGTCATAGGCAATTTTGATATTGTGTGTACACACCGGCGCGAGCGTAGTGATGTCATACTCGGCTGGACCGGTGTGTGCCTTCCTGTTGTAAATCGTGCCGCGACAATGTATATATACATTTTTCTTGAATATTTTATCAGTATCCCCACAATATTTGTTTCTCATCTGCTCAGTACTAATTTTTTTTTTCATATAGATCGTTTTATTTTATTTCTATTAATAAAAGTATAATTAAATACTATAAATAAACTAAGTCTAACTAACATCTATTAACAAAAACTAAAATATCCTATAAATAAACCTAACTTAAAAATATATATACAATAGTAAAAAAACTAAAATTAAAATAAAACCTATAATAAAGCCGGTCCAGCCCCACCAGACCACTGTCGCTGGGCATTGTACCTAGAAGGCTGGCAGCATTACCTCGCTGGATACAAAGGCTAATCCTTTGAGCGAGGTAAGCTCCAGCCTTCCGGTCTCCTGTTTTGTCGACTAGGCGTTTTTTAATTATTTTAAATAATTTGTGGGCACTGAGCCCCCATGGGCCCAAAGTCTCCACCCCAAACGGCTCAAATATGTAACCTGTTCCAAGGGTTACATATTTGCTCATGTTAATAATACAACATCCGTCCGTCCTAGGGTGCAATCAAAAACCAGCGTCAGGCACCTGATGCCTGGCACATGCTGAACTGCACCTGTTTGGTACCATCGCGAGATTGTTTTTGGTACATACCTACATCATTTAATTCATCGACATATGTCTCGCTCTGTGAAGACCAAATAAACGTTTTTTCTTTCTTTCATATTAATGCATGTGAATAAATAAAAATATTTAGGGTATTTTTAAATTACTTTTAAATTTTTAATTATTTAATTCCAATTACTATCACATCACTTACCTACATATATAACATAAAACATGGATTTTAACATTATGACTAGCCAGCCCCCCCAATAGTATCATCCTATCGGAGTTTTTTTTTATTTATTGCAGGAGCTCAGCAGACAGGCAGACGGCCCACTTGATGGAGAGCGGTTATCATCGCCTATGTACATTTGCAACACCAAAGGTGCTACAAATGCGCTGCTGCTCTCTTAAGGGAGACTGGAACCTGATCACTAATGCCGAAACACAACTCAAGGTTGTTATGTCGACATACTTTAGACCAGGAGTGGTAGCCATCCAGTCGGGCAAATGCCCTACCACCTGGTTGTGGGTTGTTTTGTCGCCTCTTACGACAGGCCGCCCGGCCGCAGGAAATTGTATTCTTTCTCCGTTCCTGCACAGATTTAGTATGCTGTTTGTCCTTAACACAGGTTATTATATAACCTAGCTAGGAAGACAGCACTACTTTCAACAACTCGGGCAATACAAAGAAAATATTCAAAATTGTTGTTTGTTAAAAAAAATTGTCGCCACATGCGTTCCGGACATCCGGCGCACCCTACACAAGGGCTCGCCATCACCTGTTGCACCTAATACATTAATTCAATGCTCAGTAACACGTGTCCATAGGCACCTGTCTACAAATAAACCAAATAAATCTTAGCTAGGCGTGTTGCTAGGGAGATTCTCGCCGCTTTCTGAACCAAACCCTTGAACAATCGTCATGCCCTTATTTTCAATATTCATTAAACGTCTCGATGATAATGTTGAGATGGATGTGTGGTGTTACACGAATGAGTAAGATGAGGAATGAGTACATAAGGGGATCTTTTTATCCGTGCAGGAACGGAGAAAGAATACAATTTCCCGCGGCCTGGCGGCCTGTCGTAAGAGTATTTGCTCGACTGTATGGCGACCAACCCTGGTCTAGAGTATGCCGCCATAACAACCTTGTGTTGTGTTCCGGCATTAGTGACCAGGTTCCAGTCTCCTTTAAGAGAGCAGCAGCGCATTTGTAGCACCTTTGGTGTAGCAAATGTCCATAGGCGATGGTAACCGCTTTCCATCAAGTGGGCCGTCTGCCTGTCTGCTGAACTCCTGCAATAAAAAATAAAAAAAATCTTTTAAAGTTGCACCCGTGAATGAAAAATTGAGAGGAATAAAACTAAGGTGGTGTGGTAAGGAGGGATGAAAGTCACGTGACAAAAAGAATGTTAAACTGCAAGATTGATAGGTACAAATGTGGATTGTGTGAAGAATTGTGTGAAGGATGATATGAGGATTTATGGTGTGACAGAGGATGTACGTCGGAATAGAGGAATGTGGAAAAGAGATTTATTTTTCAAAAAGTATGAGTTTATATGGATGCAATTTGGCAAAAAGATGTTATTATATCTTCTTTACATAGTATAAAACAAAGTCGCTTTTCGCGTCTGTCTGTATATCCGCTTACTCCTCCTAAACCACGCAACAGATTTTTAAACGTTTTTCAATCATATAATTCTTCACTAAAGGTTATGTATGAAAAACCTAATTAAGTTTCTATGTAAGTAAAACGGACGTACTCCCTAAGATTTGAAATCTATGTTATTTAAATAAATGTGTGTTAATAATGCTAAACATGTGTGTGGTGCATATGTGCACCACACACATGCGTCTGTGGAACAGAGGTAATCGGCCCGGGATACCACGGTCTTTCTGGCCGCCGCAGTGCCGGCAGATGGTCGCGCCACGCTGCCTTGAATGATGTCTTACGGAGGGCGCTTGCCACCGCTAACGTGCCGGCTTTATTGGAGCCGAACGGTATTGCACGTGACGATGGTAGGCGTCCCGACGGAATGACTCTAAGTACAAGTTATCATAACCTTGTTTATATGTTAACGAAGTTCAGTTGCTCCGCGTCCGATTATAAGCCTCGTCGAAAGGCTCTTGTGCGACGACCGCGTAACGTCCTAACGGACAGAGTCGACGTTATTACGAAACGGCTGGCCCGGATCAGTCCGCCCACGGTTATAACAGTAGGCTGGCAGGCACCGACAGACAGACACAGACGGCGGCGTCTCAGACGCCGCCAATCAAGATCTCTCCACGTCCCCGCGAGGGACGCTAGGAGACATAGCTCACCCCACAGGATAGACTAGGCGTGTTGCTGGGAAGTTTCTTTCGCCGTTTCTTCTCTCCCAGTCATAACACGTTGCGAAACGGCAGTAAGATAGCGTAGGCCACCGCAAACCACCGATCCCGGCCCGCCGTGATCCTTCCCTTCGGGCTTTATATTACCCGTCGCCCGTTCTCAATTAGTATTTTGTGTCGCCCTATGGTGGGCATCATTAAATTCATTCCCCATTCATGGCAACAGTCCAGCCGAGGTAAAACTCCTTAGGGAGCTCCCTCGAGCAAGTTGCCCCCCCGGGCTCGAGCGCCTTCGCTTCGCGAAGGCACTCGCCCCAAAGACCCCGGTAAAGTTGTAAGGTCTTCGGACCAACAACATAAAGTCAAGTCCAATAAAAAAAAAAAAAAGTTCAGTTGCTGAGAAGTTTCTTTCGCAGTATCTACTCTCCCAGCCATAACACGTTGGAAAACGGCAGTAAGATAGCGTAGGCCGCCGTGATCCCTTCCCCTCGGGCTTTATATTACCCGTCGCCCGTTCTCAATTAGTGCTTTGTATCGCCCTATGGTGGGCATCATTAAATTCATCCCCCCTCATGGCAACAGTCCAGCCGAGGTAAAACTCTTTAGGGAGCTCCCTCGAGCAAGTTGCCCCCCCCCCCCCCCCGGCACTCGCCCCAAGAACCCCGGTAAAGTTGTAAGGTCTTCGGACCAACAACATAAAGTCAAGTCCAATAAAAAAAAAGAAGTTCAGTTCAATAAACCAGTACATCAGTTCAATACGTATTTTTATTTTGTTTAAGTCATCTAGGACAGTGAGCATGCTATGAAATGACTCCCTCCCGCGGTTTTCTCAGAGCGTTACAATATGGGGCTCAAGATAGGCATCGGCTCCCTTAGCGTTGCAGACGTCCATGGGCGACGGCAGCCACTTGCCATCGAGTGGACTCATTTGCCAGTTTAACTACAAGCAAACAAGAAAAAAATCATTCCGTAGTTTTAGCGATAATTCTTGGGTACCTATTATCGAAAGCAAATGATAATAAAAAGAAAAATCACGACGTATGTTAAACATTAAGAAGTCGGCGATGGTTGTCGCTATGGATCATTTCATTTTTCGTGGACTGTAAATAAATAAATCTCTTAGAAATATTATCGTAACAAATGCATTAAAATCGATTAATGTCCGCCGTGATGATTGATAACAATAACAACATTGATTGTTTCCGTCATCAATATTAAATAACAATTATTATTGTTGCGAACACATCCCACATACAGACACCCGCGCGCTCTCATGGGTGTCATAGTTTCCGTAGAATGCAGACGAGCGTAACATTTATATTATTTATACACGTAAATATAAAAGGAGACATTATTTTAATAAAAAATGGCGACGCTCGGTTCACCCATGCCCACATATAGAAAAAAAAAATACTGCAATTGTCCAGTAAAAAGTTTTTAACGTGCAGGAACGGAGAAAGGATACTAATTCCTTTTACCGGGCGGCCTGTTATAAAAGGCTACGAAACGACCCACAGCCAGGTGGAAGGGCATCTGCCCGACTGGATGTCTACCATCCTGGTCTATTTTATTGCTGGAATACAGCTGACAAGCTGAGGAGCAACCTAATGGAGAGCGGTTACCGTCGCTTATGGAATGTCACCAACGTCACCAACGCCGAACGCGCTACCGGCCTGGAAAGAATTTTATGACACCCATTTTGAAAAAAACCATATCATGTGAGTCTAGTCTTTAAAGAATACCATCCTAACAACCTTGAGCTGTGTTCCAAAATCAGGTACTTGATTCCAGTCTCCCCCCCCCCCCCCCTTCTAGGCTGGCAGCACTTTGATTGTACCTTTAATGTTGCAAATGTCCATAGGCAACGATAGGCCACTTTCCATCAGGTTAGCCTTGAACTTGTCTGGTATACTCCAGGAATAAAAAATACTAGGACTACACAAACAGAATGTCACACTCTTCGTCTGCGTGAAACATTACTAAGTACTTCGTAGTAGTTATATAATTACAATCACGCCATAATGACCATAAGTGCCCACGGAGAACACGTCAATGCTTGGTCGCTACGCTACGCCCACATCGACACCCGCGGTTTTAAGAGAATGGCATATTCGCTTGGTGGTCTCCCATCACAATAATCAAGTATTGTTTTCTCAGATACTGTAACAATCGTATATATTAGTAAGTGAAACATTTCAGGGCAATAAGGTAGTATTAATAACTTTAAACGATTACTTATATAATCGTGTAACAGAAATACATCACCCAACACGATAACTTATGAAGTAGGGTCCGCGTTGCACCATACAATGTCTATGAGGTCAACAATGGCCTCGATGACACTACAAGTACGCTTCCGAGATCCTTATTCTAGAAGGATAACCAATTTAAATAAAAACAATATATAATAGCAACGGTAAAATTAAAATGTCACAAGTAAAGGCTCTAAGTCTAAAAGAACTGATCATTCGAAAACATTTTAATTGGGACGGTTTATCATTCCAAGTTTCGCTATGCAAACTCAACAGCAGTGACTGTATTTCTCGTAGTTCGTGTGTTGTACACTAAACTGCTTGTACTTTCGTGAGATATCGTCTATTCTTCAATTTGATTATTAAAAAAATCTCCTTTTCTCTACGTGACCTACTGTACTAGTCTTGGTGAACTAGCAAATAGCTGCGAGCAGCAAAACGTTGGTCATTCATCTATGTATCAATGTGAATCCCGGTCAAGTGAACTTCACTACAGCCTGCCATAGGCACGTACTGGGAAACGGGAGCAGGTCGCGGGAATGAAGCGCCTGGAGCATTTTATCGAGACAAAAATCTTAAAGCGGCCGAGCTAAGCCAGCGACGCTTTATAAATTCAGGCGCGTGGGAACTGTTCCCATTTCCGAATCTAAACTTTTGTGGACAGTAAAGAAAGTTTAAACATAGCCCTAAACTCATTCTGATATACTGATGTAACACTAAAACAACCCACGTAATAATTATTTCGACCACTATCTAATTTTGTCATTGCATGAATTGATTCCGGGAGCACTTACTCTTAAGTCTCCAAGCCCCTCAAATAGATATTTAACTAAATAACAGGACAGAGAAGTCTCATAACAGAAAAAGAAATAATATAATGCTAAACTGTAAAGTATAACTTGGCTTGAGTAGTGAGAGTGTTTTTATGTCGACTTCTCATAATCAGTGTTTCACAATTTTATTGTTAAACAACTAAACTATAAATCGGCAGACAAACACACACACTGTATATCCCCAAATTAAGCAAGTTACGCTTGTGTTATGGGTAATATACAACGGACCATTCTGGGACCGATCCCAGACACCCAGACCATAGTAAATAACGAAGAAAATACGTTTTCGTAATTTATCTAAACTAACTAAACACTGTGTTTGTTTCTTTACAAGCTATATTTCTTATGCGTAAAGCAAAATTATCCACACCGGTATTTTAGCTCATAAATAAGAATTAATCAATAAGTGGATTTGGAATGTTAAATAGCTACATACTTTCGATCCATACCACAGGGAAACTATTGTCGAAACTACACATTACTAACTTTTTTTAATAATCAATTAATTCCCAAAACTGTGAACAAGGGTCTAAACTTCCAAACATCCAAAATTAACTAAGATTGCTTTGCCCTAAATTAATTTTGAATGATCAGGTTTAAACTTAAATATGTGACATTGTTTATATATAAAAAAACCTTAATTTGGATTATATGAATAAATAATAACTATTTCAGTGACCCAGGTGAATTAATAAGTGATGCAGACAAGTGGGCGGGGTGGGTCCCAGTCTTGACCGGCCTATATAGATAGGCTTTAACGAACTGCATTGCGGGAATCGAGAATTCAGGACAAAAACCTACTGTATCGTCTGTATCGAGATCGTTGAGAACTTCAAAACCAATAAACTTTGCGAATGAATTCCAGTTATTGGAACTGAGCCAAATGCGTCAAATTAATAAAAGGTTTGCGAAATATACTTGATCTGCAACAAATTTGAATTTTCCACTATAAAAGTGATGCTAGAAAAATGATTAAAACCTATACTAATATCATGCTAAAATTTAAATACTATCTAAATGTCCATTGATATGTAAATTATTTCTATTGTTTAAATACTAAATTTATTACTATTTAAATACTTAATTTAATAAAAATGGTCCTAGAAAAATGATTAAAATCAATACTAATATCATGCTAATATTTTAAATACTATTGTATCTACATGTCCATTAATAGTAGTAGTAATAGTGTAAAGTTTTTAAGAACATTCTAAAAACAATTATTTTCTCTAGTTTTCTCTGGCATTTTTCTAATCAATTAAACATGAAATCATGAAGATATAATTAAAAAGCTTAGCATAAAAAGCATATTTACTGACTACTGATTAAAGTTTAATCAAAGTTTTTCAGGGGAGGAATTCGTAATCTTATGTTGTTTGCGTTACATGGTGTCACCTTATGAGGTTAACTAACCGTAGAATTTAATATCTTTATATTATATCTACGCTTATTTTACAATACACATATCTGGATAAATAGGTAAAATCACTGGCTAGATACACATATCGTGCACAGCCATATTAAAATGAAGAATTTCTTAAAGCTTTGTCAAATTTGACATTAGTATAGGAGTTTTTGGCGGGAACTGAAAGGAGACGTTGTGCTGTGCAGTTTTATTTTCTAAAAATGTGTAAAATTACTCTAAAATGAACAATAGTTGTAGGATATTGATAGTTTTTGAGTAGTAATTATGTGTTTTGTGAGAAATGTGAACTGTACAGTCAAATGTGGCCTTTTGAGTTTTCTCAAGATCTCCGTTGAATGGCGTTAGTTGTAGCCTACAATACAACTGCGCGACTATTATACGAAGACTTAAACATCAGAATTGGCTGTATGGACTAGATTCCTTTGCCTGCCTTTGTGGCGAATACAACTACTACTACTACTACTGACATTAGCATATGTTTTATTTCCGCTTTTTGCACTTTCGCAAACTTTGTAAACGCCGCGCAAAGTGTGGAAATTTTCTTTGCTTTTATTTAATCTTATTATATGATCTTAGATCATATAAACGTCTAGATCACGCATCAATTGCACAAAAACGGCCCAAAAACAGTGCACCAAAATTGGTGCACTGGCTTCAGTGGCTTCCCACGCCTGTTAGTGTCGTTTCGATTACTTTACTGGTTAGAGCTCTCGCAAAAAAAATTATTATGCCGGCCTGCGCTATTGAAATGTGTCGGAACTATTTTAAAACGGAAAAGGATAAGGATGAGATGTCATTTAATCGGAAAACTTAACACTTTTCTCATGATTTCTTTGTAAAAACGTGAAACTTAATTTCGACTTTTTCAAGGTTATCGAATTGATTGATATTGTCAGGTGAGAAGTGTGACTTTTTTTCCAAAATTTGGGGACTATTGTTACGATTTTTTTATTGATGAAATATGAATATTGAAAAAATCTATAGAAAACAGACATGTAATGTTTGTGTGTCCGGTTTTCTTAAACTGGTTTATATTACGTTTTAGACTTTCTACGGATCCAATTGTAGCATGTTGTTGGACAAGGAGATAGATTTTGAAAGGAAGTATTTTGAATCATTTTCGGAGATATTTTTACACTATGTTTTTTATATTTTCTTATCAACGGCACAATTGTATTGAAATAAAGTACCTAAAATAATTATATATGATCGTGACCGATAAGATGTAAGTTGTGTGAAGGATAATTAGAAAATTTAAGAATACTTCACCATCATATAAAATTATTTCTAATCTAACCTTAACGCTTTGGACAATATAAACTTTTTAATGTAACCTTATGACGTTTGACATAGAATTGACAGAATGCATGCTGCAAATATCGTCAAGGAGGGTGTAAAAAAACTAAATATCGTTTAAAGCAGATGCTTCGGTCGGAGTTATCTGTACTAATATTATAAAGAGGTAAAGTTTGTAAGTTTGTGACGTTGTAGGGGGTAATCTCGGGATCTATTAAACCGATTTTAAAAATTATTTTACTGTTTGAAAGCTACGTTAACAGGGAGTGTTATAGGCTATATAACATGACGCTTTATACCACGGGAGCGGGACACCACGGGTAAATCCGCGCCGGACCGCTAATAATATTATAGATAACTCTTTATTGTTATGTATGTATGTTTTTTTTATTTTTTATGGCAGGAGTTCAGCAGACAGGCAGACGGCCCACTTGATGGAAAGCGGTTACCATCGCCTATGGACATTTGCAACAACAAGTTGCTACAAATGCGCTGCTGCTCTCTTAAGCGAAACTGGAACCTGGTCACTAATGCCGGAACACAACTCAAGGTTGTTATGGCGACATACTTTAGACCAGGGGTGGTAGCCATCCAGTCGGGCAAATGCCCTACCACCTGGCAAAATATGTATGTATAAAATATTAATTTTGTCTATATTCTATTAGCTGCATCTCCATTAATTCCTAATAAAGAAATCATTTAATATATTAATATGATACAAAGCAATTTTTAGTTCAGAAAATAATCAAACTGAACTAGTTTGAATAAAAACTTTTGGATATGAATATTTTTATTTCTATAATAGCCCTTTTCAAGTGGTTTAGTTGCTCTTAAGTCCCTGCATTAAACTATCCCGTGTACCTATCCCGTAGTTCCTACTACGGATATAAACTTTGGATTATACATAAAGCCTACTACCCAATATGAACCTATAGAATCGTTCCAAGTCTACTATTACAAATGATTTCACTGACTTTTAGCGCAGGATAATCTTTGGGTTATAAATAGTCATCTAATAACCTTCGTGAACATGATGTGTAACACAAAAATAATTTGCCAATATGAATAGTTTTTTTAGAATTATTAAGTTAGTATTGGTAATTAACAGACTTATAAATATGTACTAATATCTGTACAGACATTTTATTGCGAATTAAAATTACTACATGTGCTATGAATGTGTTATGAATTTACTTGTGCATGTATTTTTTTATGGTTCGTTCCAAGACACACAACTTTTGTTGCTAATACTTTATTTAAAAAAAAACTTTGATGCCGTTTTTGCCGGTGTTGTTTGTTAGCAATGCTCTCTCTAGACATGTTATAACTCAATTCTTGTATCTGCATGAAGTTAGTTTTACATTCTGAGGAAACGGTCAATGTTTATGCAGTAGACGGTATCCCTGTGGTGATAGAAGCTAATGAAGGATTAGTTCCAACTGTTTGCGGATTGTGGAAAGTTCCAGACTTGGTTCCGAGTATTACAATTCACTCGCAAGTATTGAACAAGGTGAGAAGTTGTTAAACAGTTCTTGAATCTTGATTTTTAACCACAAAAAAACAAGCATAATAATCTTAGTACAGGTTCAAAAACTTGTTTCACTATACTCACAGTAATTTATAGTCACTTATCAACATATAGAGTTCTGACTCCTTGACACTTTTCATGGCTTACATGCATATTGCCATAACTACCATATGCTGATGTTAAAGGAAAACATAATGAAGAAACCTGCACATTTAACTGAAGTGAAGGTTCCACCTTAGATAAGTATGATAAGTGTGCCATTTATTCTCCAGAAATAGAGAAGCCCAGCCTGCCATTGTTTAATTTACAGATTAGTATTAGAAAACATGAACTCTTGTATTTAATCAATTATTCTAGGCACATAATACTACAAACTTATTGAATTTATTTTAACTACATATGTGAATCATGTGTACCTTAAAATCATACTCGTGATACTAGGTGTATGCTTATTAAATTAATGACTAGTAAAATTTCCTATAAAGAAGGTAGGTAATAAAAATATTGAGTAATGAATTTTTTTAAATTAGTTGCCTACAGTAAAGCAATCATCTTCATGTAACTTATTTTTATTGTTTGACTGTATAAGATATATGTAAATAAAGTGAATTAAAGTATGTGTTTTTACCATCTAAATGCCATTAACATCTAAAATCTAGCTTTTAAAAAAATAAGAATCTATATTCCATATTTATGGATTCTTGATCTTTGTGACAGTAAAGTGGTACCCAAGATATGGAAAAGGTGTAAAGGGTGATGACAATACAAGAAGAAATAGAGGGACAATCTGTGAAACACATCAGGGACATTGTGCTCCAGAATCTGTAAAGACTAGGAGAAATGGGTTTCATTAATTATTCTAGGGATTAAATTATTCTTATTATATAGCTTGAGAGAGGCCCTTTTCAAAGGTCAAGCTGGGAAGATGTAAATGGTTACCAAAGTGTTATATAAATTAAGTGAAATTATTGAACTTTTTCAGCATTAAAGGCTATTTTATTTATTTATTTCTGTCTTTCCGAATTTCAGGTGCAAGGTGGAGCACCCCTATACTTGCCAGGAGTGACTCTACCTACTGGGGGTGTAGGCTTCCCAATGTTCCAAAGAGGAGCAATCATAGCCGCTCATACTAATGATAATTCAGCTGCTGGTATTGTTGGGCGTGCAGCCATGTCCAGTGCTGACATGTTGCTAAGATCCGTGTAAGTTTTTTAAATAAATATAAACTAAATTGAAACAATCAGTACCTGTAACACTATAAAAATTGTAAAACAGTATATAACATCTCAATCATTTAAATGTTTCAATAGTCACCTAAAGAAAATATCTTAAGTTATGATCCAAAGAAATATGCGAGTTGTTTTATTTTTATTTGATATCTTTCAGTGGGGTATGTCTTGAGACACTGCATGTTTATGGAGACCAGCTTTGCAAAGATCAGAAATTTTCCAAAATAGAAAGACCCAAGCTGGGATCCCCCTCCTATACTGAGGGAGACATAACCAACACACTGGTTGCTGATGTTAAACAGGTATAATTCATTATCCTATTTCCTATGAAATAAATATTTAAAATAAGGTTTTATTCTGCCTTATTTAGTGTTTAGCAGATACATGATATTGTCATTGATAAAAAAATATTAATGATAGCCAATTTACTTCTGCAAAAAGTCCACATATTCCATTATTATAAATGTTCTCATTTATAATAATGGAATATGGGGACTTTTCTGAGGACAGACGCTTGTTACTCTTTCAACTAATATCTGTGGAACAGGTTTTAATGGTAGATATTATTGAAATGAGCTAAAATTTAATGATAAGTGTCTACTCGCTCGAACTGAATAGCGGTTAAAAACACTGGCCCACAATCGATGCGCTGAATCCGAATTTGTGGTAAGTTTGGTCCATATACCCTTAAAATTGTAAAGGGTGTATGGACCAAACTGACCCCAGAACCAGTCTTTTGGTCCATACAATCTTAAAATTTTAATGGTCAGCACATCGAAATACATAAAAATAGATGAGTATGGTCCAAAGTACAGGCCACTTTTGTCTTTCTGTGGCCCAGTGTAATTATTCATAATACATACATACATACATAACTTCACACCCGTTCCCTTGCGGGGTAGGCACGAACAACACAGTGCCATTAAGGCTTATTCTTACACACCTCACTTGCCTCTTTGACATTCATAACTCTTGTCATGCAAGCTCGTCTGTTCTTAAGGCTCCTGACATCACCTTCTGCTAGTACACGATCACGATAATAGGTGATCATAATTTGTTATCAAAGGCTATACTTCTATAAACACAGATTTCGCCAAGGCTACACTGCTAATTTGACTTAAACAATAAACAAAAGAGTATATATGCTTGTGTGTGTCAAATACATGGTAGTGTGTGTAATGTTTTTTTTTATTGATTTTTTATGTATAATTTTTTTTAAATATTAGCATTATGCACTCCGTCTCTTTGTAAACTATAAGTGTGCGTTATTTCATACTCCTCCGTCTGTGCAATTTTTGTAAAAAGGGGTACAAAGTTTTTGCTTCACATATTAATATATAGGTAATATAATGATAAAATACTAAAAAGCTACTTGTGTGGGGGACATTTTGATAACATCATGAATACAAATTTAAGTTTAAAATTTCTGATAATGCTTGAATAATATAAATCTAGTTTTGAATAGGCTATCTAGATCTTATGGCACATATGTATCAGAAAAGGGTGATTTTTTGCTAGGTACAGACTTAAGATTAATATGAGTCAAGTTGCGAGTGTAAGCAGTGCTTAAGTGAACTTGTGAATACAATTTTAATCTTTATAAAATATGTATGATTTCAGCTAAGTATCCAGCCAATTAAAGACGAATGGCCAAGTTTGGGCAAGAGCAAAGCATCACCATCACCAGTCCTTAATGAACCAAAAATAATCCCTGAAGTTGAACAAAATGAGGAACAACATGACGTCCAAACAGATAGTGTAATGGATGACAATACTGCCATTGGTAAATAAATGATATATATTTTATTTATTTTTTTATTGCAGGAGTTCAGCAGACAGGCAGATGGCCCACTTGATGAAAAGCGGTTACCATCGCCTATGGACATTTGCAACACCAAAGGTGCTACAAATGCGCTGCTGCTTTCTTAAGGGAGTCTGGAACCTGGTCACTAATGCCGGAACACAAGTCAAGGTTGTTATGGCGACATACTTTAGACCAGGGGTGGTAGCCATCCAGTGGGGCAAATGCCCTACCACCTGGCTGTGGGTTGTTAAGTCGCCTCTTACGACAGGCCGCCCGGCCGCAGGAAATTGTATTTTTTCTCAGTCCCTGCAGGGATAAAATATAATATTTATTCATACATTCCTTTATTTACAAAATTTAAGTCTTGTTAAAAATAAATATTAATTATAGCATCAAGTCATATGGGAAGAATTTAATGGAGAATTTAATGTATATGTGAAATGTGGCCTTTGGAGTTTGTCCAACTTTTTTTGGGTCAGCGGGGGTAGAGACTTTTTTTTTATTATTATTAACAACTCTACGGACTCGAGTTCCGTACCCTTTTTTACAATTGAATTTTTTGAATTTAACACGCTTATTATTTATTTTGGTTCTTGTGTGTGACATTAATTTATTGTTTTTCGTGTTGAGGTGTATGTATCTTACGAATAACTTATTATATTAATTTATTCTAGTTTTAATACTAAACTTATACTAATGTAGAGTGTATCTGTTACATGCTGGTGTTGTGAGGCAGTGCATGTGCAGTGTTGTCCTTATATATATTGTCCTAGGGGTAAAGACTTTAACTTTTACTTGACTATTTTTTTTATTGAATAGCTTACCAAACTCTTGTTTTTGTAGGTGTTATTACAATTGTAAGCCACTTGTGTATTGGAATATCTATAAATA
This sequence comes from Dendrolimus kikuchii, assembly GCA_019925095.2. Taxonomy (NCBI): domain Eukaryota; kingdom Metazoa; phylum Arthropoda; class Insecta; order Lepidoptera; family Lasiocampidae; genus Dendrolimus; species Dendrolimus kikuchii. The sequence goes on from CM034407.1 coordinate 20,024,130, forward strand.
CCCAATACTGATTAGAATTAGATGGAGAAACCATCCAACCCATATTTAATATTTTTTTGAATCTACTAATTTTCGCGATCTTAAGACAAATGCGAATATTGAAACTTTTTAGAATGCATGCTATTTTTCATAATTTAAATTTATATGTAATATGATTTTATTGTTTTTTGTTTATGTCACTTGTAAGAAAATTTGTAAGCGATTTTGTGCAAAGAGCTATTGTAGTCCTATTCCGCCTTTACCAGCAGACCGTGTTCGTTGCGGAGCACCTTTTCAGGTTTCAGCGGTAGATTTCGCAGGGCCTTTGATATTGCGTTCCGGTGAAAAATGCTGGATAGCTCTTTTTACCTGTGCAGTTTATCGTGCTGTGCATTTAGAATTATGTCTATCCTTATCAACGGAAGAATTTTTGCTAGCATTGCGTAGGTTTGTAAGTAGAAGAGGCAATGTAGAAATAATGTATAGTGATAACGGCACAAACTTCCGAGGTGCATACAAGCTTTTAAATGATTTAGATTGGGCAGGGATAGCTGAACGTACAAGTAAGCTGACCTGGTACTTCAGTCCGCCATCTGCGCCTTGGTGGGGAGGGTTTTGGGAACGGATGGTTCGCTCTGTGAAGGAAATCTTACGTAGGGTATTAGGAAAGGCAGCCCTTCGTTTTAATGAGTTAGTCACTGTTCTATGTGAGGTGGAAAATATCATAAATTCGCGTCCATTAACTATTACCGATGATATTGGATTACAAACACTCACACCCAATTCCTTCTTATTACAATTTAGATCACCTAATTCTAATGGTCAGGAATTAAATTTAAGTTCTATTGATGGTGAAATTTTAAGCAGTAGATGGAAATACATTAATAAGTTATGTAGTGATTTAAAATCCCGTTTTAGATTGGAATATTTGGGTCTTATTCATCAGAGACAGGGTAAAGGTAGTTGTAAATTTATCAAACCCGGGGATATTGTAGTCATTAAAACAGAGAGTAAGCGTGTAGACTGGCCTCTGGGATTAGTAAAATAAATAAAATTGGGAACAGATGGATTCCCTAGAGTTGCATGCGTCAAGACTCAGAATGGGGAACGCATAAAGGCAACTCAAAACCTATACCCTCTGGAACTTGAAAGAGCCCTTATAGAGGACTCTACAAAATTGGTGACGCGCTCCGGTCGGGCAGTTAGAGTACCAAAACGTTTTAACTAATATTGCGCGTACGCATCGCCGGGGCCCGGAGTGTATTGAAACTTTTTAGAATGCATGCTATTTTTCATAATTTAAATTTATATGTAATATGATTTTATTGTTTTTTGTTTATGTCACTTGTAAGAAAATTTCCTAAGAGCAAGTCAATATAATATATGAAGAAGCGAATTATTATTTTATTATTAACGTTTTCGCTAACAGTATATAAATATATATAATATAAAACAATCTGTAACATTGAAGGGATATGGAATGATTGGTTCCAATATTAACAGTGTTAGCCGTAAGGGGTTTCTCTGTCCTAGCTTAACTCAGCTATGAGACAATACGCAATATACCAAAGGAATATCTCCATTACATTCAGCTAATCTATCATTAATATATAATCATAATGAAAGTCATTTTTTGTTTTACAGACACTTCTCAAACAGAGGAGACCGATATACCATCAGACATGGACGGCCTCCTGGTGTGGTGCCTCCTCACCTTCCTGAAGTTGGAGGGCAAGAACTTAGAGCTGCCACTCAAGACCAATCTGTTGTACAAGTGAGTCATTCATATTTGTCACTTGTATGGTCCACCCAAGGAAACGCTTGCAACACCAGGGATGCAATGCGATGAAGGGGGTGAAATAGACGGATCAGATAAGAGTAATAGAATAGAGGGATGTAGCAATGGAATAGTAGCAAGTAGGTCATTGGAACTCGGTCATTGTATGAAAATGTTTTTATCTGTGCAGGAACGGAGAAAGAATACAATTTCCTGCGGCCTGTCGTAAGAGGCGACTAAACCACCCACAGCCAGGTGGTAGGGTATTTTTGCTCGACTGGATGGCGACCACCCCTGGTCTAGAGTATGCCGCCATAACAACCTTGTGTTGTGTTCCGGCATTAGTGACCAGGTTCCAGTCCCCCTTAAGAGAGCAGCAGCACATTTGTAGCACCTTTGGTGTTGCAAATGTCCATTGGCGATGGTAACCGCTTTCCATCAAGTGGGCCGTCTGCCTGCCTGCTGAACTCCTGCAATAAATAAATTAAAAAAAAAGAAACGCAATTAGCTCATGGCGAACCTTTTCGCCTCTGATATTCTTTGTTCTCCTGGTATCACACAGGTCGATCTAGCCCTAAGAGCTGTAATCAAAATTAATCCAGAATGAATACCACATATAGTTTACTTCAGAATTTAATATAAAAATTATTTATAAAATAATGAATTAATTCTAAATATAGAAAGAGAGTTGGTCTGAAAGAGAGTGTCGGGGTGAAGGTAAGGAAAGGAATGCTCCGGTGGTTCGGGCATGTGGAAAGAATGACTAAACAGATATACAATGCAAAAGTGGATGGATGCAGAAGTCGTGGAAGGCCACGACACACCTTCCATGATCAAATTGATCGTGTACTAGCAGAAGGTGATGTCAGGAGCCTTAAGAACAGACGAGTGTACATGACAAGAGTAATGAATGTCAAAGAGGCAAGTGAGGTGTGTAAGAATAAGCCTAAATGGCACTCTGTTGTTTGTGCCTACCCCGCAAGGGAACTGGCGTGCTGTTATGTATGTATGTATGTATGCAATTTTAAATATATATTATAACTATAAATTAGTACAGTGAAGGAAACTTATATTGTATTCTACCTATAATCTCTTAACACTATAAGTAGAATACTGAGCCTAGGTCATTGAAGTCCATGGGTAAGGTTCCTAGAAGACTGGCTATGATGCCCTGCTGGATCGCAGTAATGATCTGTTGTTCGAGGTAGGAACCAGCCTTTTGATCTCCCAGAGAGTCGATAAGTTGTTTTGAAATATCTTTGTAGTGTCATGGCCTCAGGACCCCATGGTCCAAGTGTTTCAACAGCAAATGGCACAAACATATAACTCTCACCGAGGTTTGCATATTTGTGCCGTTTGAGTGATTTAATATCATATAAATTACGTGTCACGTTGTTTGTCAGCGATGGACTCCTATACTACTTGACCGATTTTAATCAAATTTGCACACTGTGCAGTTTGATCCGACTTGAAAGATAGGATAGCTTTTTTTTTTATTGCAAGAGATCAGCAGACAGGCAGACGGCCCATTTGATGGAAAACGGTTACCATCGCCTATGGACATTTGCAACACCAAAGTTGCTACAAATGCGCTGCTGCTCCCTTAAGGGAGACTGGAACCTGGTCACTAATGCCGGAACACAACTCAAGGTTGTTATGGCGACACACTTTAGACCAGGGGTGGTAGCCATCCAGTCGGGCAAATGCCCTACCACCTGGCTGTCGGTTATTTTCTCGCCTCTTACGACAGGCCGCCCGGCCGCAGGAAATTGTATTCTTTCTCCATTCTTGCACGGATGAATTAGCTTACATTTGGACCCGATAGGTGGCGCTGCAATCGGGTTCTAAATTTTATTTCTTCAGGGCAGAACAACGTCTGCCTTGACAGCTAGTATCATATAATACTCTATGTACTGTCGTTGTTGAATTTTTAATTGTTAATTTGCAGAAACCACTTAATGCCCCTGTGTCCTCCTGATCGGAGCTTAGATGTGAAGAAGTCTTCCTACAAAAAGATGGGCAAGTTTTTAGAAGCCATGCAAAAGGTAAATTGATCTTAGGTCATTTCTCAAATACGGACGAACGAATGAAAGTAAAACACAATCACCAGGACTACACAAAGCTTTATAACTAGACATCGGTTTATATGCATTTGCATGTTTGCATATGCCAATGCATATAAATCTATTTTATCTGTGCAGGAACGGAGAAAGAATACAACCCACAGCCAGGTGGTAGGGCATTTGCCCGACTGGATGGCTACCACCCTGGTCGAAAGTATGTCGCAGTAACAACCTTGAGTTGTGCTCCGGCATTAGTGATCAGGTTCCAGTTTCCCTTGAGAGAGCAGCAGCGCATTTGTTGCAAATGTCCATAGGCGATGGTAACCGCTTTCCATCAAGTGGGCCTATCTGCTGACCTCCTGCAATAAAAAATAAAAAAAAAACAATTATAGCGTTATTGCATATTTTGGTACTTTCTCATTGACAGTGCTTATTTCGGTAGACGACACGACGAAAAAATGATTGAACAGAGTAACGCCCTTCCGAGTTCACTATCGCAAAAGGTTTGTGGCAAATTAAACGCAGTTTTGTACAATAACCCCGGTCTTGAAAGAAGAAAGAAACTTGACGCATTTATTAACGGCACCGGACAAACTCTACCTGAAGAAGTCTCTGCAGAAATGGCGCAAAATTTCAAGCCATTTTCAGCCTATAATAGTACATTATGGTACTAGTGTGTAACATTGGTGATTACCGCCGAGGCGCCATTGAGAGAGCCGAGGACGGTAATCATCAATACACACGTGTATCATACGACGTTTTTCAACACACTTGTGAATAAAATAACAACAAAAACTCATTTTATTTAGTAGATAAAAAAAGTTATATACGAGTGAAAGTTTTATTTATTAAACACGTACGAGTTAAAATTGTCTATTTAAATAAGAAGTTGCATGAAATGAGCAAGCAATAGGAACATTAATTTATTTGTTCTATAGAACACGATCTTTTTTTTTTGAATAAAAACTTTTTTAAGAACAAAGCAACTCAACCAATAAAATTAAAAAAAATAATCTATAACTCACTAGTGAGTTATAATGTTTTTTACTCACAGTTTGATAATGGGTGTCATTCTGTGCCTAATTGCGGTGACCATAGAGCCACTTTATGAGCAAGTGCGTTGAAAATTAATATTATGTGACAAGCGTCACAAGTTTGCTGCAGAAAACCTGGAAAAATATGTTATTGTTTACTGCCACAAGAATTATAATAAGTAAATTATTATAATAATAATTTATTATTAATATTAGAATATGTTTAATATATAATGTATAATGTGTAATATATAATGTGAAAATAAACCTAATTCTAATAATAAATTGTTTGTTGATTGTGCATATTTCGCCCCTTTTTAGTGCATATTTTGCCATTTTGATAGTGCATATAGTCCGATGTCTATTTATAACTAATCTCAAATTCGCCAAAGCTCGAGATGGCAATTCTCTAGTGATGTGTCCATCACATATCAGGTAGTTTGATATTGATCATTTTCTTAGTAGATCCCACGAATATTAGGTTTCTCAGTATTCGAGCCACTTTTTTAATTATTCAGTATTCAGATAAATACTATGTAGGATTCGGGTGAATAATGAATACCACATCATAAAAAAAACGCATATATTACACAAATATAATAATTAATTACTAATTAATGATAATTAAACTAAGTTTTAACTAAAGATATCATATATATTTGACTCGGCCGAATACCGAATAATTAGAACATACGTGCATAACTTCACTCCAGTTCCCTTGCGGGGTAGGCACGAACAACAGAGCGCTATTTAGGCTTATTCTTACACACCTCACTCGCTTCTTTGACATTCATAACTCTTGTCATGCACGCTCGTCTGTTCTTAAGGCTCCTGACATCACCTTCTGCTAGTACACAATCAATTTCATCATGGAGGGTGTGTCGTGGCCTTCGACAACATCTATCCATCCACTTTTGCATTGCATTTTTTTTATTTTTTTTTTATTGCAGGATTTCAGCAGACAGGCAGACGGCCCACTTGACGGAAAGCGGTTACCATCGCCTATGGACATTTGCAACACCAAAGGTGCTACAAATGCGCTGCTGCTCTCTTAAGGGAGACTGGAACCTGGTCACTAATGCCGGAACACAACACAAGGTTGTTATGGCGACATACTCTAGACCAGGGGTGGTAGCCATCCAGTCGAGCGAATACCCTACCATCTGGCTGTGGGTTTTTTAGTCGCCTCTTACGACAGGCCACCACGCCGCAGGAAATTGTATTCTTTCTCCGTTCCTGCACGGATAATACATATATATCATATATATATAGTCGATTTATTTTCATTTGTCGCAAACTATATATATATATAGCCACGTTTTCGATCAGGTGTACTGTTTATAGAAAAGTTATTGGAGTTTACTCCATAAGAATCGATTTTCATAGAAGGCCATCGATATTTTTGTGACGAGTGAAATAATACAAGCATAACTGGACGTAGTTTAGCAGAAACGACCTAACACACAAAAAAGTCGTTTATGAATGATTGAGGTTTTAAGTTTAGACAAAAGTTGCTGGTAATTTGGTATATACAACTTATTTTTGACCACAATGTGAGTTGAGTCCTTTCTGCTAAACTATGTCCCATTCAAAAGTAGTTTCTTAAATTTTCGCGACTTGTATACATAATAAAACTACGTTTCAACGGTTTTAAGCGCGGTAATTTATTTGATTCTGGTTATTCGACGTTTAAATAGAACTTTAACAATACTCGTCGACACTTGACATCTTCGTCTTCCCTGGAAAGTGGCCGAAACCTGCGAATAACCAAAATCAAATTAAATTACCGCGCTTAAAACCGTTGAAACGTACTTTTATTACAATTCAAGTGTTGTTTCTTTTTTTTTTGCTTTTTACCACTCTTATATTACAGCGAACAAAACAAAAAATATAGAAATTGGTCAAGTTGTTTCCGTTGATTAAAGTAATTTGTTAAAGTTCAGCTCTCCACTAGCTTGCTATCCAAGATGAGTTTCAGTGAAACTACTATTATATTTCTATCAGGAGTTCTGATATTACTTGAATGATTTTAATTTATAATTAATGTTTGTGAGTGTGCTATGTGTTTATATGTGTATTTCTACTGGCTAAATAGTTTTCTGTATTTTTCTTGTAAACGCCCTTATTCGGCCGCTGTCGCCGCGCACGTGGCCATTTTCCTTTTATGTTTAAGGAGTAAACTCCAGTCGTGCGTCGAAGTTTACTCCTTAACACGAACAAGTTTTTTTTTTTGCTTTATTTCGTTCATATTAAATTTCATTCTACGGATGTAAATTATGTTCAAGGAAGGTCTATTAGAAGTGCGGGAGCTCGAGAAGGGCGTAGACGCCATCACGAGGGTGGAGATGGCCAACCCCCTCCTGCGGCAGCACCGGGTGCCCGAGGGGGTGGGGGCGCGGGTGGCGGAGGCGAGGGAGGCCGCCCCCCACCCGGAGTACGTGCCCCCCCTCGTCAGGGAGATGCACTGCGTCACCGCCAACGTGGTGGACCTCTTCGCGCCTGTCAAGTGAGCTTTTGCTTTTTCTTTACGACATTTATCCTTTTATCTCTTTTTTTTTCAAAACCTATACCTGTGGCTACTTACATCTCTAATAAAAATTTCGTCGGTTTGTTGTTTACGTGGTTCTTACTTCTATACTTATGTTAATTAATTCTACCTACATAATATGCTTAGAGCAAGTGGCCGTGTGCGAGTCGGACTCGTACTTGATAGTTTCTCTATAAAATGCAATAATAATTAGTTATGGATCACTGTTACTGAATTATACATCTGTATGTCTGTGGATACACCTGTCTCGGCTGTATTCATCTATTCTATGGAAACGACTACATTTATCAGGACAAAACGTATCCTGAGTGTTGTTCGTTTGAATCTATTCTATGGAAACGACTACATTTATCAGGACAAAACGTATCCTGAGTGTTGTTCGTTTGAAACCGTTCAATAGCTTTCACATGATGCTCTGACAGACAGATAGATAAAATTCTTAAAGTCGCATTACGGTTTCTTTTGGTTTGAATTAGCTCACCGATTTTATTCACAATTTTAATTTCCTTGTTTTGTACCATAATAATTTTCTAAGTATTATTATAAACAAAACTAAACTAAATTATATATAAGTATATATACAAATTAAAATTAAACTATAAAAGCTAGTCCCAGGCTGCTGTTAGTTGGAAACATGCCCAAAAAACTGGCCACATACCTCGCTATATTGCAACGTTAGTGCGTTGTCCAAATTACAGACTAGTCTTTTGGTCACGTTAGGTTTCTTTGTACAAACTCAAACCTTCAACAGATTTATTTGGTCAAATTCAACTCATTAGTTGTATAATATAGTATATTAAGCAGTCTTAACGATTTCATATCGACTTATAGAGCTCATATTATTATAAAATGTTTGATATAAGAAACTTTATCTGTGCAGGAACGGAGAAAGAATACAATTTCCTGTGTTGGGGTGGCCTGTCATAAAAGGCGACCAAACAACCCACAGCCAGGTGGTAGGGCATTTGCCTGACTGGATGGCTACCACCCCTGGTCTAGAGCATGCCGCCATAACAACCTTGATTTGTGTTCCGGCATTAGTGACCAGGTTCCAACTCCCTTAAAAGAGCAGCAGCGCATTTATAACAAATGTCCATAGGTGATGGTAACCGCTTTCCATCAAGTGGGCCGTCTGCCTGTCTGCTGATCTCCTGCAATAAAAAACAATGTTAACAGTTTGCTTTGGTGAAAAAAACCCAAAGAGGAAGTTGTAGTCCTTAGAATACCTGAAGCCTGAGTGCGAAGCAATGCTGTTTCAGGAAGGGCACTGCGCTGACGGCCGCCGAGGTGCGGACCACGTTGACCGAATACGTAAAGAGGCGGAACCTGAACTCCTCCCAAGTGAAAGGCGCCATCGCCCTGAACCCACTGCTGGCCAAGGTCGTCGGTGGAAAGGAGCAGGTAATAATAAAAAATATATTGTCATTGTAAGTCATTGATGACTTCAGTTATTTTTTTGGTATTGCATGAATTCAGTAGACTGATGGATGGCCCACCTGATGGAAAGTGGTTATAGACATAAAAGGTGCTACCAATGTGCTGCCACTCTCTAAAAACAGGCTGGAATGGATCACTAATGCCGGAACATAACTTGAGGTTGTTACGGTGACATACTCCAGGTAGCAGACAAACTGCTGGAGTGTCGGTTGTTTTGGTACTCCTTCGGTGCACGGAAACCAGCTAATCTTCCTTCGTTCCTGCACAGATAAACCTTCTGCCTAAATTTAAGACAGTTGATGGCCCAAGAAAACTTGGCTTGACGTTGTGAAAACTGACAGCAAAACCAATTCAGTACTCCAGTACGGGGGACGCCGAAGAGCGTAACAAATGGCAGTTCAAGTTACTATCAGATTTATATAGATGATATAATTGTACGCTCCGTACACAACTTGAGAATTAACGCTGGTCTCATCCAAATGATTATGACTCTATTTTACCACCTCTGTCTGTGTTTTGTTTATCTATCCCCCGTCAATGAAAACTACCTTCTTGACCTGCAGGGACAAACCTTCAGCCTAAATTTAAGAGCAGTTGAGAGTTAGAAGAGCAAAAGAGCAAAAAGCAAAAGGGCAAAACAACCAAAATTATGAAAATGGCAAATCACAAAAGCAACCAAAGCCTGTCCCACTTTTGGGATAATCTTTACATAAATCTATCCCATTATCCGGGATGAAAAATATCCCTTGTCCACCTTCGGTATGAAAATTACATATATACCGATTTTCAGCCAAATCGGTCCAGTAGTTTTTCCGTAAAACAATAACAAACAAACAGACAAATATATTTTTATCCCGGAAACTGTCCCATTTTTCGGAATAAAAGTATCCTGTGTTCATCCTCGGCATCGAAAATATATATATATACTGAGTTTCAGCCAAATCGGTCCAGTAGTTTTTCCGTGAAAACGGAACAGACAGACAGAGTTACTTTCGCATTTATAATATTAATAGGGATTATATAACGGCCTGGCAACATTATAAACTGCCTGTATTGCACGTTCCAAAGGACACAAACTGTCGCTCCTACAAAGAACACAACATCTTCTTTAAATTATATGTATGTGACAGTTTAATTCTGTTCTATACTACATAGATGATAAAATTGTATATGTATTAACTTGAGAAATGATTGGTCTCATCCAAACTTTTATCCTCTATTTCAAACCGGTCTAGTTTTATTTATCTATCTCCCATCTATGTAAACTACAAAAATGACCAAAATGACAAAAAAAACCTATCCTAGTTTCTGGGATAATCTTTACATAAATAAATGTATCCCATTATCCGGGATGAAAAATATCCCTTGTCCACTCTCGGTATTGAAATTACATACTCGTATATACCGAATTTCAGCCAAACTGGCCCAATAGTTTTTCCGTAAAAGCGTAACAAACAGAGAGAGAAATGTATTTTTATCATTTTTCGCTATAAAAAGTATCCTATGTTCATTCTCGGCATCGAAAGTATATATGTACTGAGTTTCACCCAAATCGGTCCAGTAGTTTTTACGTGAAAACGGAACAGACAGACAGAGTTACTTTCGCATTTATAATATTAATAGGGATTTACCTTCACGTTGTAGAGCCGTGCTAGAATCATTATTTTGATTACAGTTAGGGTCACGCAATCACAGAATATCGGCGTGAAACAGTTAGCCTTGAGCTGTTGAGTATGATTAGTGAGTGTTCCGATAGCCCAATTCTCCTGTACTGTTCCCTCTATTCCATCGTAAAAGATGGCAACGCACTAGCTTCGTCTCTGACGTTGCAAACGTCTACATGCGACGGTAACCACCTTCCATTTAATGGGCCGTTTGCCAATTAACCTACTTCACAAAGAAATAAACTAGAAAGTTTCTAAGAATAGATGGTTATTACTCTATCACACAAAAACTACTAAACGAATTCTGATGACACTTATAGTAACATAGCTTATGCGCGTAAATAAGATACAGGTAAAAAAATAGAAAAATACTAGCTCTTGGCCGCGGCTTCGCTCGCGTTCATGTAAATTTTATAAATATAGTGGGGGAACGGCCGCTGGGAGTACCATACGCCCTCAGTTATAACCAAATCTTTCCTAAAGGAACCGTACTTTTTTTTGTAATAAAAAGTAGCGTATTCCTATTCCAGACTATAATTTATCTCTGTACCAAATTTCATCTAAATCTGTTCAGCCATTCTGGCGTGATTGAGCAACAAACCTTGAAGCAAAATTTCTCATTTATAATCCTAGTAAGATTGTTTAAATTGGCCAAAATATCTAATGAAAACACCGTCGCTATGAGTCACGTTATAATGTTCTGTGTGGTATAGTGAATAACACGCGTCATAGCCAGGTGCGCTACCCGAACGCAGGTAAAAGTGTGAGAGGTGTAGATGATTGTATTCATATTGCAAATATTCAATACAAATGCAGTTGATATTGCGTTGCAGGCTTTGTAAGCAAACTGACTGCTGTTTGCTCTGGCCTGGATGTCTGCGATTGACTACAGATTGATGTATGCCATTTATTACTACTATAAAAATAATGATAAATATCATTTTTTTTCCAGAGTTAATGTTCTTAAAAACTATTGAACTATAATCTTGTTAGAGTCTATTTAATTCCAGGACACAGTGAAATGGGACGTCTTGATGTCGTCTGTAATCAGCAAGATGACGCCCAGCACCGAGATGAAGTTCTCGGACGGATCTGTGAAACTCACCAAGGCCAAGTTGGAGCCCATCAAGATGCAGGTCGCCACCCGGAGTGGCAACAAGAAGGTAAACTAGCATGCGCTAGCGAAACTTCGTTCGCGTTGCCACGATCACGACGTGTTTGTTAGTGAATTCCAACAGCGGCATCAAAGAAACGCTAACTACCTACCTTTTTGTCTATATTCGTCTATCCCACTGTAACAACGTCTATTATAAGCTAGCTCAGTGTCGAGTTTCATTTAAATTTGTTCAGTAGTTTGTATGTGATATTCTCAGACAAGAATTCTAAAAGTTGCATTTTCGTAATCAACTTGTCCGTATTGATTTATTGTTCAAAAAATCATTGTACAAACTACACTCCCAGTAGATATTATATTAGTAGTATTCCCCGCGGCTGCGCCGCAGTACAGACCCTGGTGCGTTCCTCTTGTATAAAGAGCAGGCATTATTAATACAGGTTACATTGTATTACATAATCGCAAAGTGCCCCATCTCCCAGGGTGGAAGTATTTATTTGTGTCCATTTTTGGTATTAGAACAAAAAACATATGTAGACAATTACAGCAAAACCAATCCAATAGTTTTTCCATCAAAGCTTAAAGATCGACAGACCAAGTTACTATCAAATTTATTTTAGGTGACGAATTTTTGTATCTATAAACTTGAGTAATGATTAGTCTCCCATGCAAACTGTCATCCTCTACTGCAACCTGTACAAAAATGGTAAAAATGACAAAAATAACCAAAATGACGAAACTGACAAAAATAATCAAAATGACGAAACTGACAAAAATAACCAAAATGACGAAACTGACAAAAATAACCAAAATGACGAAACTGACAAGAATAACCAAAATGACGAAACTGACAAAAATAATCAAAATAACGAAACTGACAAAAATAATCAAAATGACGAAACTGACAAAAATAACCAAAATGACGAAACTGACAAAAATAACCAAAATGACGAAACTGACAAAAATAACCAAAATGACGAAACTGACAAAAATAACCAAAATGATGAAACTGACAAAAATAACCAAAATGACGAAACTGACAAAAATAACCAAAATGATGAAACTGACAAGAATAACCAAAATGACGAAACTGACAAAAATAACCAAAATGACATCAGGAAAAAACAAAAACTATCCAACTTTCTAAGACAACTTTTAAATAAATCTATCCCTTTTTCCAAGATGAAAAACATCCTATATCATCATAGATATTGAACTTACATAAATACCAAGCTTCAGCCACATTGGTCCAATAGTTTTTCCATGAAAGCATAACAGAGAAACAGAAAAAGATATTTTAATCCTGGAAGCTATTCCATTTTTCGGGATAATAAAAAAAAATTTATGGCAATGATGGACATAGGATATCCTTTTATCCGTGCAAGAACGGAGAAAGAATACAATTTCCTGCGTTGGGGCGGCCTGTCGTAAGAGGCGACAAAACAACCCACAGCCAGGTGGTAGGGCATTTGCCCGACTGGATGGCTACCACCCCTGGTCTAAAGTACGTCGCTATAACAGCCTTGAGTTGTGTTCCGGCATTACTGACCAGGTTCCAGTTTCCCTTAAGAGAGCAGCATTTGTAGCACCTTTGGTGTTGCAAATGTCCATAGGCGATGGTAACCGCTTTCCATCGAGTGGGCCGTCTGCCTGTCTGCTGAACTCCAGCAATAAAAAAAAATATATATATATTTATACTGAGTTTCAGCCAAATCAGTCCAGTAGTTTTTCCAAGAAAGCGTAACAGACAGATGGAAGTCTTCATTTATGTATTGTTTACTTGCAGGTGACATTGGTGTCGAACCTGGAGTCTTTTGGGTTCAGTTTGAGTGCTTTGAGCCACGCGTGCCAGGTGGGAGTGGCGGCCTCTTGCGGGGTTACCAGGAGCCCAGGTGCTAAAGCGGACCAGCTCATGCTTCAGGGTGACCAGGTAATCACGATATATCAATGGATGACTATGTCTGCGTTTGTCACGAACCTTGCGACACCGCCGTCAACGGCAACTGCCCTCAGGAATTTGTCCGCCTTCGGGTCGCGCACACTGCGATGACGTGTATTATTCGCTTCGCACGCAATGATATGACTCGTAAATGCGGTGTTTCTACTTGACTCTTGACTTTTATAATTGTGCCAAATTTCATATATCTGGCCATAATAATAGTTCTTGAGAAGAAAGAAGTAAAAAACTTCACCTGATAACTCACTTTTATAGGTATGAGTGAGTAATATGGTATTGGACAGTCATATTAACTGAGATACATTATCATCATACAAAACATCACAGCTTCATTGATATTGTACAAACATACGACATTATGATGACACAATTCATGAGATAAATAGCTTATTGATTATTCTATGATTAAAATTTCTGATTATATTTCATGAAATTTTGAAAGTATGATATTTTAGTTTTTATGTATGTGCAAAACTTGAATGCACTTTGAGTGAAGTCAGTTGTTTGATTTTGCACAGGTCTGGTTAAATGTTAACTTTTATTACATCTTAGATTATACATACATACATAACTTCACGCCAGTTCCCTTGCGGGGTAGGCACGAAGAACAGAGCGCCATTTAGGCCCATTCTTACACACCTCACTAGCCTCTTTGACATTCATAACTCTTGTCATACACACTCGTCTGTTCTTAAGGCTCCTGACATCACCCTCCGCTAGTACACGATCAATTTGATCATGGAAGGTGTGTCGTGGCCTTCCACGACTTCTGCATCCATCCACTTTTGCATTGTATATCTGTTTAGTCATTCTTTCATCATGCATTCTTTCCATCTTAGATTATGTTGTGCAAAAAAGATCCAGATAGTGACAGAGTGAGACAGCAACATTCCTCTCAGCTTTGTCTATGAACTTTATAACTGCATTGTGCACAGTGACTTGCAGGAACTTCAGGGACACATTTAAGTTTTGCTCATATTATACACTGTTCTAGAATTATTGTAAAATATGTTATATACCCAATCCCCTTGACAATGGGGGTAAGACCAGACCCAGGAGTAGCCCATTTATGAGCTAACAAAATTTTGAATGGGAATAGATAAAATATATATATATATATATAAAATAACAAAATAAATATGAACAACTTTCAAAAGAATATCTACTTTGTCGATCGTTTAATTAGCAACATAGTTTGGATTATGAATTAGCCCTATATATTACATTGTTATAGATTCATTTTTAATGTTTGTAATCTGTTTTGTGCTTAAATAAATAAATAATTTTAAATTTATTTATTTCCAGACTCATTTTGTCGCTAAGCTGCTAATAGAAAAATATGGATTACCCAAAAAGTTCGTGGAAGGTGCAGACAAGGCATTAAACAAGAAAAAGTAATGCTTAACCAATGACAAAGTGAAGTGTATGAGTGAGATTAAGTGTAATGTCATATTATCAAAAACTGTAACACCTAAAAGGAACATTTCAAGATGCTTTCACACAAAGCTTTTCACAGTAAACAATGTTAATATTAAAGTATAAATGTAGTCCGAGTACTTTGGCATGTTAGGTACTTAATATGTTCACTGCAGTAGAGTAAACGCGGTCGAGATGCGAGCATTGCGCAAAATCTGCGGAGTGACGCTCGCGGACCGCGTCCGTAATACCGAAGTAAGAAAGAGAGTTGGTCTGGAAGAGAGTGTCGGGGTGAAGGTAAGGAAAGGAATGCATGATGAAAGAATGACTAAACAGATATACAATGCAAAAGTGGATGGATGCAGAAGTCGTGGAAGGCCACGACACACCTTCCATGATCAAATTGATCGTGTACTAGCAGAAGGTGATGTCAGGAGCCTTAAGAACAGACGAGCTTGCATGACAAGAGTTATGAATGTCAAAGAGGCAAGTGAGGGGTGTAAGAATAAGCCTAAATGGCACTCTGTTGTTCGTGCCTACCCCGCAAGGGAACTGGCGTGAAGTTATGTATGTATGTATGTAAGAAAAAGAGTAAAATATGTCTAAAATGTGCAATTAAACCATAGTTCCATGGAATACCTATCTTAATATGGGTTTACCTTCACCTAGCACCGCACAACAAAACAAAAATCTATAAACTGCTTTATATATAAGTAAAAAAAATATTGGTTTTTAAAATGGGCTCATTGGCTCTCATGCCGTAACAATGGTAGTTTTAGTACAAGGTCTAAAACACCCCGTATCGCAGGAATGGACAGATAAATCAATGATGCTGTAAACATGCATGTTATATTGTTTATATTATTATTGTGTGGAAGCAACTTAATAACCAAAGGTTTGTATAAGTTTAAAAGTTCTGTTATGGATACCAAATTCGGAAAACAAAAATGTGAAACTGATTTGTTCTATATAAAATAAAACAAGTGAAATGTTTTTTTCTACTTTTTATTACATTTTTACCCAGTTTACAACTAATGCCTCTAAATGTGTGTAACACATTAACTTATTGCAGTACAAGTTATGGCAACAGATTTAAAAATTACAACTAAACCATACAAACACCAAAAAAAACTACATTTATTAATAAGAATAAACAAAAATTTATTATTATACATTTATATTTTGGATTTGTTGATCAAAATCCAACTTTGTTAAAATCATAATTATTTCAAAATAATCTTCTAGCAGAATATAATATAGTAACTTTTAATTGCTAAGATTGGAAGACTGAAGACTAAGGATATGTGTTGTTGATTGGAACTTGGTATAATATTTCAACCAAAATAAAATGTCACATGCTTTGAAAAATGTATAAACTATGTATTACACTAAATACACAAATTTAATTTCCATGTATTTTATTTATTTAGATAGATATAATCGAGGGATTTATTAGAATAACTCCTACAATTGCTGTTTCAATTGTCATAAGACATATAAGATTTTCATTTTAAAATAATTGTCATCAATATATACAATATATTTTCTTAGTTTGTTTTAATACAATACTAGAATGCTCACTAATTCTAAGATAAGGGTGGGTTATGTCCGTCTCATGTAATTTACATTCATTAAAATAAATCATTAAAAATATATATCTCTTGAATAATTAAGTTCCAAGGCACTTAATTCTCAATATAAACTATATCTAGCTACAATAAAAAAAAACCACAACCAATTATTTTTAGAAGCACTTATCATCTAAATATTCTCTCATTTTAATTGTATAGAGATCAATTAATAAGAAATTGCTTAACACATTTACGAAATAAAACTGAAAAACATCTTAAATATAAAAAGGGAATCAATTAACCAAAAACTTTGAAGATATCTGCAGTGTAAGATGTTTGATAAAAGTAATTGATATCCAGTACTGACAGACTATGAGAAGAGTATGTCCTAATAGTCTGCTATTGCTGTCTTTCATTGTGTAAGACAACTAATTATGAATTATTTTTATTTCAAGCTCAAAATATAAAAATAGACTGAAAATATTACCTGACATTACTGATTTCAATTGAAATACAACACTATATTTTAGTTGATGAAATGAATTTAAAGGGTGTTTTGAAATGCAAGAGCGATTTCCGACTCCTGGATTTGGCCATGTCTGGAGCAGTGGGAGTCTGCGCTAGGGACTGCCTGATACTAGCTCTAGTCCTCTCTGAAATACTACCCTCGCTCACCTTCCCAGATGACTCCACACTCCACTGGCTCCTCGCTGATATCATTGAAAACCTTGATGAGTTTGAACCACGAGATGTCAAACTTGTCTTCGAAGGAGTCTTCCTTATAGAGCTGTGATTGGTAACATCACTAAATACATTGCCTGTCTTCGCCTGCTTTGAAGGTGATGAATGGCTCCAAGAAATTGCACTTCTCTTCTCACTTAACTTTTCCAAATCAAGATATTTAAACTTTTCAACATCTTTTGCTTGTTTTGACACTTGTTGACCACTCTCCAACTCATAAAAGGTTAATGTAACACTCTCATCACTCTCTATGAAGGGATTTGAAGAGGTAAAGTGAACCTTCTTGGAGGAAACCTCAGGGAATATGTTACGTCTGGGCATGTTCTCTTTAGTAATTTTAGCTGCTGTTATGACTATACTGCTGTCCCCTTGGTCAGCTGAGAGTGAGCTGTCGAGGTCCTCATAGCCACAGCTCTGGCGCCTGGCCTTGGTTCGCACTGCACTACCGCGCCGATGTCGCCGCCGCGTCATACTTCCGCGCCTTTCATCTCTAACTTGATTGATCATTGGAGGCAAAGTTATCCCATTGCTATCTCCATCGCAGATGATTTCCTGGGAATAGTTTAGTGGTACTATCTTTGTGGATGGGCTGCTCACTATTTCCTTAGCAATTAAGTCCCTTTCTCTCCTATTCAGAGATGCTTCCCTTTGTCTCAATGCTATTAACCTAGACATCCATTGCTCACTCAAAGTATCTTCCGAAACTTGTTCAGGACAATTATACTTCCCCAAAACACCAGTGTAAGGCTTCCTGCACCTGGGAACATAGCCAGGCAACTCCAATGCCAATGCAGCTAATGTAGGGGACAATGATCCATTACTCAGGTTCGCCTCAACAATTCCATGATTCTTTTTCCCTTTCGGGCTTATGTTCATGTAGATGGGGCTCTCTAGGACTGCCAAGTGTGTCCTAGGAAGAGGTTCCACCACCTTACACATCTCAACTGCCTTCTCAGAGTCACATTTGTTGAGTTCAGATGTTTGAGAGTATTCTTTAAACATTAGTATGTCACCCAAGTTTTGCAGGCTGGAATGCATTTCTAGGTTTGCCAGGACTGTGGGGTGATACAGCACCACTTCTGGACGCATATTAGAGTTGCGACCATCCACCAGAAAACTGACTACATCCCTTAAATCGTCACTGTAGTGGAAATGCTTTATGTTGTCGTCACATGCGCCTAGTTCGTAGGAAAGTATCCGAATGACTTCTCCGATCTGCCGTACTACATCTTCTGAGCTTGCTGATGTCAAATCGAAACAATTCACGCGAATTTCGCCATTGGTGTTTACAAAGATAGCGTCTGGTGTAATGCATTTTGTTAACACAATGATCTTGAGGTCCTCTATCACTCTGTGGACACGGGCCAGTTCGTGAAGGAGACGCCAGATGAAACCCTCAGAGATATACTTGCCGGTGGCCTTGCATTCGTCGATCAGTTCCCGCAAACTTCGCCAAGAGTTATATTCAAGGACAAAGTACAATGTCTTCGTGGGTTCGTGCAATATCGTTTCGTAGTATCGCAGTACGTTGCTTGAACTCAATTTACTAATGGTTTTGACTTCGTTGACGACGTTTTGTATTTGTTCGTCGGTGTACGTCGAACAATCGTACGCTTTCCACGCGAATATGTTGTTGGTGACCTTGTGTTTCACTTTATAGAATGTGCCGGCGCAGAAAACGTCTACAACTTGATAATCCTTCAGTTTTCCCAACATTTTCGTTGCAATTTATACAATTAATTTAATTTTTTACATTTTGTGATGGAATTGATTGAAACAAAGCCGACAAACTTTTAAATTTGGGCGACGGTTACACAAATAGTGAAGCTAGTATATTTCTCCCTGGTATCGATAGTTTGATCGATAAATTTTGAATTAACGGTTTTCATATTGTAATGTAATGACTTCACGATTTTTTTAATATTTGTTCTGAAGTCACGTAAAATCGATTGGAGTAGTTTCGAGGATGTATAGCAAAAATTTTGATTGGAATACCGCGGTATTTTATACATTGTGAAACTCATGCGGTTTTTTTTCCTAAATGCAATTTAAATAAAATAGGTCAAAAAAAATATTCACTCGAATACAATTTTACATTTTGTGAAATTTGTGTTTTTACCCCTAATTTTCCGACATTCCTGTTTTTGGTTCCGGACACCGAGCTTTAATAGTTTCATCATAATATCATCTTTCTGTTGGTCAACCTATTTGTCACAACCATTTTACGTTGAGACTATTGGCACAGTGTAATTAAATTTGATCAGTGAAATTGCGAAAATAAAAATTAGGGGTGGTAAACCGTTCATATAACTGACGGAAAAATTATTTCACATTGACACTTTTAAAAAGGTTTGTGAAGGCTCTATATATCTTATTATTCGTTGACCACTTCTCTTATCATTGATAGAAATTCGACTTTACTTTTTAGTGTTTCAAGCTTTTATTGCTTTTTAATATTAACCTGTTGGTTTAACTTTGATATTGACAAAATCAATATCAAAGGCGTTGGAGCCACTAAATTTAAAAATTGAAGTGAATTGACATTACTTGTATGAAGTATTATGTCAAATTTTAGTTAGTAAGTTATAGCATCTGGCGATTAGGCGTCTAAAAAATGGAGCCATTTCTGAAACTTGTTACTTCAAAGTATAGGATTAAATCTTCCAGGTAAAATTATTCTGAACCACGCTTTATAAATAGCAAACATAGTGGAAGTATGACTTCACTAATGAACCCTTCCCTAGGCGAAATTTACACATTTTTGACTAGGTTTTGGTAATTTAAAAAATCTTCTTAAATATAACAATTTTGAGGACAACACTGTCGAATTAGTTTATTCTGAACTTTATTTGCTGTTTGTGGTAAGTACATTTTTTGTTCAATACGTAATTTAAATAGTATGTTTACAACGATTCTGTTCACATAATAGATGCTTTGCAATGGAGTTTACGAAATTTAGATATGATTTATAGTTTTTAATATCGTAGCTGTATTGCAAGCTTTTCAATGTCTTAGTTCTATTTCAACTTTTCATAACATGTGATACAAGGACTTATAAATTTAATGATCTCAATTAATCGTGTCGTTAATCATTAATCTCAACCT
Source organism: Dendrolimus kikuchii (assembly GCA_019925095.2). Lineage (NCBI taxonomy): Eukaryota > Metazoa > Arthropoda > Insecta > Lepidoptera > Lasiocampidae > Dendrolimus > Dendrolimus kikuchii. The sequence goes on from CM034407.1 coordinate 20,044,536, forward strand.
GGAGTAAATTTTTTTATTGACTCCAGTACTACCGAAACCGGAAATCAAAATGATTTTTGACGATTGTCAAAATTTTAATATACTATCGATACAAAATCACGCACATCACTACCCCAAGTAACAAAACGTTCAGAAATAGTATTAGTATTTTTATGTAATTTTTTTTATCATAGATTTTATTTAATAAACGAGTTTTATCAAAATTCAAATTATATTCGTTATAGATTATTAAACGTTTAACTGATATTGCCATAACTGATATATCAATAAACCCATACATTTAAATATCACAAACTGATAATTATGTATAAACGTAAAAGTGAAGTAGCAAGGCTATATACTTCTCTCATACCGTGAAACCATAACTGGCTTCGTTCTTCGCGGAAAAAATGTCTCAAATTGAAATGTGAGGATCGTGATTCACATTTATTACTAAATAAAAATTTAGAATAATAATTATAATAACAGCTTATAAACGTCCCACTGTTGGGCTCAGGGCTCAGCCCTTACGGACGGTATACCCGCCACGCATATCGAAGACTGTAATTTTGAATATTATAGACCTTCCACATCCCCGCGAAGATTTATTTACATTCTTGTTTGTCTTGGTTGTGCAAGAATATGGAGTGCCCTTTATAATTAGGTACTTACCACACAAATTGGTATAGGAGAAATCAAGAATAGGTATTTGGTACAGCAACTGCTTAGCCAATCGAATCCAACTCTTCGCAGCTTGGTCCTTTCACCTAAAGGCCGCCGTCGCCGCCATTATTCCTTGCACAAGGTTTAATTACACAATGGAGTACTTTACTTATTAGCTTTTATTTTTTTTTTTTTTTGTTTTGAGGCGAGGGAAAATGTTTAACCGATTTACGCACAAACTGGGTCGTTGCTAGGGGAACGACACGCGTCGGTCGGGGGCGATAACACTGCAGCAATAGTATGCTCTTGGCAGCGCTCCGTCCGCGATCGACGTCACAGAATAGTGTGGAAGACTCCGAGCGTTGCTGCACGGGCGAGCAACCCCAATACCCACTAAAAACCCCCTCCTCCCTGACGACCCTGCGCTTTGAATGTGTTGGAAAGGCTGAGATTTAGAACATAGTTACGCCCAGCCGATCCAGCGCAATAAAGTGCCTGGAGTGTGCCCTGGGAGAACACACCCCACTTCGTTGTGCGGGGGTAGAAGGTCCTTTGCTCTTCCTAGAAAGCTAAAGGCCCCCCGCGGTAAACGGAACCTAACTCAGGGAGGGAAGTAATGCGCGTACCTGCCTCTCCGGGTGCCAGCTGAAGGCCGGCGACCTCGAGAAGACGCATTGGCACGCGCTGCAGGACTTCTCTCCCTGTCTCGTTCTGCGGCCTCCTTGAGTGACATTACTGTCTCGCAAAAAGACTTTAGTTATTAGCTTAGTCTAGCCCGCGCCAAGTTTTCAAACTTAGCTGCAATCAGCTCCGCAAAAGATAATTTTGTATAAAATCTGCCTATTGCGGAACAGTCTATTACAAAAAAGACTGACCAAAAACACTGGCGGTAGTAATATTGTTTCAATACAATATGTCGTTTAACACTACAGGCCATAAAAGCGAAGCCAATTTGGGGTCATTTAAGAATAATGTTATAAAATTGGCCGCAATGCACTGACTATACACAGGCAGCAACGACCAATTTCAGGAGGCGGGTCGCCTGCCTGTTAGCCAGCTTTTGATAATAAGTGGCTCGCAAATTGGAAAAGCTTGCGTGGGGGGCTGTAGGATATTCATTGTTATAGTCATAATTATGAGTGTTAGGCCCAACAGACGTCCTGCCCTAAAAAAATAAAATTTTAAACCCGATTACAGCGCCACCTACCAGGTTCAATTGTGAATTTAAACCAGCTATACTCTACGCGCGGCCCGCGAGCTGCATGTGGCCCGCCGAGCTTTTGTTTGTGGCCCGTCTCACATACTGATAGTTGTACAATTACATTGGTAACACTTCTGGTATTGCAAAAGTCCCATAGACGACGGTAACCACTTTCCATTAGGTGGGTCGCAAGCCTCTTTTATATTCTAATAATAAACAACACCTAAATAAATATATGTAGTGGCTCGCAGCACCTAATCTAATACACCTATGTGGCCCTTATAAGAAAAAGGTTGAATATCGCTGATCTAAACCAACCCATCAAAATCGGTCCAATCTTTTAGGAGTTCTATGAATTTTTTTTTTAATGCAGGAGATCAGCAGACAGGCAGACGGCCCACTTGATGGAAAGCAGTTACCATCGCCTATGGACATTTGCAACACCAAAGTTGCTACAAACGCGCTGCTGCTCTCTTAAGGGAAACTGGAACCTGGTCACTAATGCCGGAACACAACTCAAGGTTGTTATGGCGGCATGCTCTTGACCAGGGGTGGTAGCCATCCAGTCGGGCAAATGCCCTACCACCTGGCAAAATACACATGATTAGAAAACAATATATACAAAGGAGCAGTAGTAGAGCATCCATACCCAACGTTTTTCTTATAAGGGCTACAATTGCCATAAAGCATTACGTATTATTAGATAAGGCGCCGCGGGCCGCAACATTCATTTATAAAAATGTTTTTAATTGTTAGAATACGGCAAACAGGCTTGCGGGCCACTCGGTGGAAAGTTGTCACCGTCGTCTATGGACTTTAGCAAAATAAGAGGTATTACCAATGTAAATTCCTTATATTCTACTATAGCCATGGGAAAAATCACTCTCCAAGAAGAAAAGAGTGATATATATATTTTTGATACAAAGATATATATCACTCTTTTATATCTTTAACTCTTTATCTTTACAGTGAATAGTGTCAGTGTCAATTGTTGACAAGATGAGTTATTATCTGTAAGTGATATACTGAATACTGATAAACTGATATGAAAAAATATAAACAAATGAAGTGAAAAAATATAATAAAATTAATGACATTAAAACAAAATTACACCATAAAACTATAGTGTTACGATTTATTTTGGCTTGCTATTATATTCGGTTTCCTCGTTCTAGCTACGCTAATCAGCTAATCATTCTTTCTCTTTTCTGTCTAATCTAGTTTCTTCTCATTCGGATCTATAGTCATCGCGTGGAACAGGAATGAACTAAAGAGTTAAAGACATAAAGACACATTTTGAACGCAAGTGATATACAGATCTAATCACCCTTCACGTCGGATATATATCTTTTGAGTTAATCACTCAGGAGTTACACACCGCTATTCTACTACTCTATAGTATGTCTGGCGGACCGCAAGTTGAGTATAGCGGTTGTAGAATATAATTATGTTTATGATAGCAGTATGGATGGCAGCCAACTCGCACGGTCCCCGGGTAGACCGCGACAAACTTACCATGATCAAACTAAAAATATTTTGAAGGTCAGACCAAAAGCAGTGCTGCAATGCAGTATCTGTATTGCAGGCAGGCAGTCCAATATGTATATTGGACTGCCATTATCTGATGGTAATCATGTGCCATATATTATTTATTGATCCTTCATTCTGTTGAAATATCTGCTCAATCTTACTTCTTCTAAATGTATTTTTAAGGATGGCTACACCGACTTCAGTTTTCTAATAAAATGTAAAATACCTAACATTTTGATTAAATTGATTCATAAAATATCCATCAAACATTTATGAGGTTATATATAATGCATTTTATGGCACGTTTTTCTTCGTAAATACATCCTTTTACCTCGTTGCTAATTATTTTCTGCGTCCGTTTAATGATGAAGCTATACACATATTAATGATGTATATATTAGTATAATATAACTAGCTGTGCCCGCGACGTCGACGGCGTGAAATTTGCTTTCAAAACCCTCCGATTTTGAAACATTATTCATTGGTGCTCCGTTCCTATTGGTCTTAGCGTGATGATATATAGCCCATAGCCTTCCTTGATAAATGGGCTATCCAACACTGAAACTTTTTCAAATCAGACCAGTAGTTCCTGAGATTAGCGCGTTCAATCAAACAATATTAGTATATTTGGCTACAACACTAATACTTACATTTTAAATATCGCGATATCTTTTGAATGAAACGTCCGAATTGAATAATTCAAAAAGTTCTAGAAAGGTATTAAATTCGTCTTGAATATGGAGTAATTTATTTTGATACGGTTTAATACCAAGGTACAAAATAAAGAGTTTTTAAAGCAACGGCATTTTAATTGTTTAAAAAAATAAAACACTTATTGTGAGATAACTACAATAGTTAGACATATGGTTACGTGATATTTTTTGTAGACAATTATATGGTCTACAAAGTGATAGTACATTGTTTTGTTCTATAATCAATAGTTTTCGCAGCGCACGCCGTGTAAGGATTTTTTCGGGTCATTTTTTTACACCTTGGGTTACATTATTGGACTTTTAGTAAGGATCCCTAATTTTTTGAAAATATAATATAGCCGATAGCCGTCCTCGATAAATGTACTATTTAACACTGAAAGAATTTTTCAAAACGGACCAGCGGTTCCTGAGATTAGCGCGTTTAAAAAAACAAACAAACTCTTCAGCTTTATAATATTAGTATAGATATTAATACGTGTTATTGTTTTATTAATTTTAGGTATATGTATTGTGTGATATTTATATATTCTATTTATTAATGTATTTAATTTGCACACCACCGCCCTACACTTGCAAATCTCCCCTTTTTTTTATTGCAGGAGATCAGCAGACAGGCAGACGGCCCACCTGATGGAAAGCGGTTACCATAGCCTATGGACATTTGCAACACCAAAGTTTCTACAAATGCCCTGCTGCTCTCTTAAGGGAAACTGGAACCTGGTCACTAATGCCGGAACACAACTCAAGGTTGTTATGGCTACATACTTTAGACCAGGGATGGTAGCCATCCAGTCGGGCAAATGCCCTACCACCTGGCGAACCTGGGTTGTCTGAAAGAGATCGCTCTAAAGCGACAAGGCCGCCCATCGCCAATGAAGTGTTTTCTATTCTATCCTCGATGACGTTGGTTAATCGGGGTTTAAAAATAAATGAATAAACAAAACAGTAAAATTTAAAACATCTTTATTAGTGAGTATAAGCGCATATGCGGCACAGCTGACTAGCGGTTTCCAAATAATATATCACATGATTTACTTCCAATTTAAAATAAACATATAAAGCCAATTCAGACAATACAAAATATTGAATAACTTCATCCATATATACCTCTACTGTTACCGACTCAAGGGCAATATTAATATATATCTTTAATAACAAACAATACAAATAAAGAATTGTTTGAATCCATTTTTAGTTTAATCTCAACAGTTCACTTCTGATTTACAGAAAACGTTGTGCGAACATTAGCAACCTAACTACACTATTTTCCTTTATTCTTTAAATACCTAAAGTACATAGGATAATTATTTACAATATCTGTTATACAAGAAACATTGACTAGAAACCGTGTCTAGAAACAATAAAATAGTAATTTACAGAATGGACAATTCAAACTGCGAGAGAAGCGCCGGTGTGATTGTGAAATTAGCCAAATCCGAAAGATGGCGCTTTATATACAAGATAGAATGGTTGTTCATAAATAAGGATTAAACTGTCACGATCCTTATTGTTTTTTAATTTATATTTAATAAGATGTATTTAATAATATAAGTGCGCTGCTCCCGTAATTTGAATTCAGCCAATAATATTTTTTCGTGAAATATTTATGATATAAACTCCCTATGCTGACCGAAAAATATATCTCCCTTAAAACCAATTTAGCAATATTTTAACATAATTACGTCAAAAATGTGAGAAACAGAGATAAGCCGAGAGTAATAGACCTGCAGATGGGAAAAGGAAACACACGTGATAATGTTGCATTAGTCAGCATAGGCAGTCACAAGGAACATGATTGCAGATAATATAAATTTAATAAATTTGTGTGGACTCGTGGAATGGATCATTTTCGTCTTTGGTAACACATTTGAACATAACATTTGGATACATTGTGGCTGCTACGTGCCGGTTAAGAATTCATTGAAAATCTAAGAAATAAAATAATTACAGACGGAGACTGATCGCGTGCAAATAAATGTAAAAACGCATAAATACATTATATTTAAAAACGTCTTTAAGATTTTATTAATGTCTTATTCAAAGGGATATAAGGACTACGCGAATCAATCACCGCCCCCAAAGTTGCATTAATATACCTAATATCACTTGCCTCAACAAACGCGGCTATCGAAGCTCAAAATATAAAAATTTACAAAACAACAACAATTAAAATAAAATCGATGTATAAAACAACCTAAATTGGACTAAACACGAACTAAAAATTCGGATAAAAATCGATGACGACGAGTTCAGGCGCATGTCGGAGGCAGAAGGCAGACCTTGCCCTTCAAGGTTTCAACATTTGCATGCTGAGACAGTTGAAGATCACTTGAATTCGTTATATTTATGAATTTATTAACTTGAATTTATTTTCGTAGGTATTTTTATCCACTTCATTATTTAAGCATTAGAAGCCCTCATTTAAAAGCAAATACTGTCATGGAGGTTTAATAGACTCTCTGCTTCATATAGACCAACGTATATGGCATTGTAGTAGATATGTTCGCTTTGTAACGTTGTTTTTTTTTTTATTGCAGGAGTACAGCAGACAGGCAGACGGCCCACTTTGTGGAAAGCGGTTACCATCGCCTATAGACATTTGCAACAACGGAGATGCTACAAATGCGCTGCTGCTCTCTTAAGGGAGACTGGAACCTGGTCACTAATTTCGGAACACAACTCAAGGTTGTTATGGCGACATACTTTAGACCAGGGGTAGTAGCCATCCAGTCGGGCAAATGCCCTACCACTTGGCTGTGGGTTGTTTTGTCGCCTCTTACGACAGGCCGCCCCAACGCAGGAAATTGTATTCTTTCTCCGTTCCTGCACGGATAACAGGATGTTTACAGGATGTAAGATCAAACGAACAAAAAAAAATCTAAATATACTATATGCATTTAGGCGCATACGCATCGAAATTAGAGCGTTTGTTAATCTTAGTAAATATATTTTTTCCATGGTTTATTCGAAACCAAACCCTATAAAAATTCAATAGAAAAATATTAACTACAATACAAACGAAGCAGAGAATGTATCAAAACATCTTACAATAAAATCTTTCTATCTGTATTTTATAGAAGCTATTACAAATGACATTTGTTCAATTGGTAAAATGAGAGTTTGGTCACCTGGTGCCTCCTCTGCGCGTTGGTCTTTGACCAATCGTGCGTTAATTCATTAAAAAGTGACTAAAATAAATACGAAAGCGTCTTTGCCCTTCTAAATACTGGGGTTAACACAACTGAGATCAACGCGGCGCCGCTCGCACTATTATGCACTTCCTAACGAAATGTCCCAAAAATACATCGCTCAATGTCATACTAAATCAGTTCACAAATATTTGATTAATCATATATTTGATTTTAACCGATTCATTCATATCGTCCAGTTACGAACGTAACTCTAATAAGCTCTGTTTTCTCTTGCGTTTTGTTGTCGCAAATCATCACTAGACTTCAACCAATATATTATTAGACAAAATTAGTCTAAACTTGACAGCAAAAAGATACTTGAAGGTATGGTGTTTTTTGCTACATCAAAACGTAAGAGAAGACTGTCTTGTACCGCCCTCTAGACGTAAGATTTAGGAAACTGCCACTGAAACGCCATATATCTTTATACATTACTGGTCGATTATAATTGCATTATTCTTCTGACAGTTGTTAATATTTTTAATTGTCTGGTTGAAACGCGCGTTGCAAGGGACACTTTCCTTAGAAAATGCTATAGGGTGCGATCGACGCATTGGAATTTGTGACCACTATATCTATCGACGTATAAATTAATCACGAGAGCTATTTACATCCTACACCAAGCCGACGTCAATTGTAAAAAATCGTACACAAATGTCAATTAGGATGATTGAAACTCCTCGTATTCACAAATTCACTTTATATTAAACTAGAAAGTGCTAAAAACTATCTTACCCATTATTCAAATGCCTTGTTCATACATAGGGGATAAAATTGTGAATCATTAAACAAGGAGACTGCAGTATTAATACCGATTAACAAAGTAAACGGCACTGACTTGTATGTAATAAATACTTTCCCTCTTGACAATCACTTTTTTATGACTAAATCTATTACTTAGATAGAATTAATCTTTTTTTTTTTAAATTACATGTTTCATAGTTCTTAGTCTCAAAACTCAAAAGTTAGATCTAACTCATAAAATTAATTTCTAGATTTAAGTCAGTACAATTAAAATACAGAGGTAAACTATACTATTGTCGACACCCCATTAATTTATTCAAAACATTAAGAAACCATATTTTTTTTAGTTAGACATACATACACAATAATAATACTATATTAATATTTCTTAATATCTTGAATAAATCAAAATAGAGGGGGGGGGGGGTTCCAGCAATGGCGTAGTTACCCCTATTTACGTCAAAGGTGAGTACCTTACTAAATATAAAATTTTCAAAAAGTTCCAATATTTTAAAATACGTATAAACATATTGTTAATACACTTTCATAGGGCGATTGTATTAGCGTCTTAATCGATTAATTTAAGACGAATTCGACACTCTATCGATATTACGGATATTTGTGAATATGAGAAGCTTTAATGATAAGTATAATAAAATAAATGAAATGTTTGTGTATCTGTAAACGTGTCTGACCCGCAGCGAATTGACACAGAAGCCGAAGAAGCGGATCGCGTTCCGGTACAAAAATATACGCAAGTACCCGACGGCCCCACTCCGAGGCCGCCGACGATAATATAACACATTCAAGTGGATTACAACGAAAACCATTCGCAAAGATATACCTGTCATCTATCCCAAAGATATGACATTTATGTATATAGAAGATCTTTTGCTGCGTTGTTCGTGTCTTTATTTGCACTTGGTGTTGCCATATGCCATTTGCATAGAGTCCCAAATGGCAAGAGCTTGACAATTTTTGTTGTAATCCCCGAGTTAACTGAAAACGTTGTTTACCTTTCAGGCAGGTTCGGATGCTGTAACGAGCTACGTAACTCTAACAATTTCGTCCGAACGACGAAATATATCGAATTACTTCTCGCACTGGTACAGACCAGAGAAACCGGGACGAACAGACACCAATGCAATTTTTTTAAGCCTTATTATAATTCAGTTAACATACAAAATGTATTATTAGAATAAAACTGACAGTTGTTCGCATCAATTCGTTTAACTGGTCTGTACCCGACAAGCTCACTCGATCGTTATTATTACTATTAAATTTAACTTACTGCGGTTTGAACAGTGAACTTCATACAATAATATCATTATCTCTTTCACACGCGTACAAAATATATTGCTATTTCACTCGCACAAAAGTGAGTAATCCAAATACTCCTTATATGTATGTATTATTTATAGCACAAGGATTTAATCATTCTCTTTGTTAAAAATCATTGTAAAAAATATGTGATATTTTTTCTTGAGAGTAAACGAGACGACAATATATTTGTATGCGAGTGAAAGAGATAGGTAGTGTTATTAATCATTGTACGAATTTATCTGCTTCACGACCGTAGTATAACAGTACTTATGACTAATTATTTAAGTTGGGGACAAACTGAACGATACTTACTTGTATAGAGTTGTACTATTTTTAGAATCTGGTTTACGACAATTCTACTTATAATGTTCGCAATTTTGGTTAAATTCTAAAATAAGTACAGCAATACACAAACAACATCCAGTTTAAACACTCAATTATACTTTGCTAGGTATAATGGCAATTCTATTTGACGACATATTACAATTTTGTATTTATTTTGCACTTTTTATATAATATTGGATTCTTCGTTTGTTTTAGTTGATCTATGATTTCAAAGTAAGTATCGTAGACATAAAAGCGGATATTGCGTAATAACTCACATTTTTTTGAGTAACTAATCGGCCCATCTCTAATTATTTTCACTCGCGCACATAGGTTGTCACGTCTGTCGCATGTTTAACTCTTTGGTATTGTGCGAACGAGACGGCAATATGTTTTGTGCGTAAGCGAAAGAGACAAGTAGTGATGGGTGGACAAGTGTTATTTCTGAACGCAATTTTGACTTTCAGTTATAATGACAATGATGTCGTCACTTTTGCCGCCATTTTGTTTTTGCTTTCATTCAAAAGCAACGTACTTTCAATTTTGGACTTGGTATTGTCAAACACTGTAGTCGCTAATGAACAAAGCGAATTGAGTGTGTCCCGCAATAGAGAGGTTGTCAAATATTTCGACGTACTATTCGGCAGGATGTAGTAACTGGTGTGGTGCGGGGGGTCGGGTGGATTACCGCACCCCGGCGGTGCCCAGGCGGTGGTGGGCGGTGGGGGGTCGCGGGGGCCCGCGGGGGGCCCGGCGCGCGGGGGGCGCCGCCGCCTCCACGTCCGCCTCCTTCTTCGCCGACGGCGGAACGGGCTGCCAACGAGAGTATAAACATTAAAATGACGTCAACGTGACCTATTGAGAGTGTTTTGTTATTTATTATTGAAGTACCTGGCTGTGCACGGCGTGCGTGTGCTTGGGCGGCGGCGGCACGTAGGTGCGGGTGGTGGGCGGCAGCGGCAGCGGCCGCAGGTCGAGCAGGTTCTCGGCGCGCTGCCGCGGCAGCCGCTGCGCGGCGGCGGCCAAGCACGTGGGCCGCCGCCGCCCGCCGCCCGCCAGCGGCCGCGACGCCAGCGGCTCCACGCCACTGCGACAATTAAACAACATTTCAACTTCAATTTTTACAAAGTCATTCTACCTCTCCAGCTTTTAAGTTTCTTTTTCAAATAACTCTAAAACTATTATAGCTATAATGGTTTTCATCGAAAAGAAGGATACATGGGACTATGATTTAAAAAATTATCAAAAAAATTGAAATATGATACTAAAGTATTTTTAAAATTCGTCAAAATTAAAGTTCGGTATTACATTTTTTGATTCAATTTTTATTATACAACTAGCTGTGCCCGCGACGTCGTCCGCGAGAAATTTGCTTTCAAAACCCTCCGATTTTGAAACATTCTTCATTGGTGCTCCGCTCCTATTAATCTTAGCGTGATGATATGTAGCCTATAGCCTTCTTCGATAAATGGGATATCCAACACTGAAAGAATTTTTCAAAACGGACCAGCGGTTTCTGAGATTAGCGCGTTTAAAAAAACAAACAAACTCTTCAGCTTTATAATATTAGCATAGATACCTTGTACTGATCTTAAAAGATCCTCAAAAATTTCAAAACTGTGTTTTATTATTTCCAATATATGAATAACTGAATTTTGAAAATAAAGAATTTATTCTTCATCTTAAGCAAAGCTAATAATTAAGTTGAGTGATCATACAACTTTAAAATTTTGAACAACAAATAAAAACATTATACCATCTATACCAGGATACTAAAAATTGAAACAGTTTTGTTAACAACATGGATATAGGTTACGTCAATGAAATATTTGTTCCAACGTTACTCCAAACCAGTAAACAAAGATACACCAGCCCAGTACAGCTTATGCTTGTCTGCCTTTAAGCCAGGCGATCTAACACAACGCAGGCCAATCATTTGTGCGTGTCTATTAAACTTGTGAAACTTTTCAAACTGCCTTATAATCAGGCATAAGAACCAACTTTTAAAAAGTGAAAAGTTATTTCGAAAGGTTCTAAATTTAAAATGTCTGATCATCAGTGACTACGTTCCACTTGTGACTCACAATGCCCAAAATGCTCATTCAACCATTCCACATAGCGACCGCGGTTGTTACGGTCGTGACGAAATCGTCACTAATGTTGTCATAATTTTCCATCACGCATCGCTCACAACGGCCCATGTCAATAGGGCTCGAATATTTATTTCAATTTGGATTCAAAACTAAGTAAAAAATCCTGATTGACCACCAAATTGACCAGAGAGACCTTAATTAAATATAATACCAGTATTTTATAGTTATTATAAGTCAAACGATGTGACATAACGAACCACTATTAGCTTTTTTTTATGTTTAGTTCATCAACACTGTTCGTTTGTTTTTGTTTTATTAGTAATGATAAGTTTGATTATACATAGTAATTGCAGCTTCAAGTAATATGTAAACTCATTAAATTGCTGGAAAGTGCTAAGCCGTGGCATTACTTAAAGGACCTTGCGGAAGACCAGCGCTGGTTGTGAAACCAGCATTATGCTGGGTCTTTTTAGGACACCATAATTGATGTTTATGTTACTATTTTGTCTTTTTGTACCTTGTCCTAAATAAACATTTTTCTTTTCTTTTGAGAATAATCCGTTCGCGGTCGTGAGCGTGGTGTGGTGGTGGTGGCGAGTATCATGTGGAACGTACCCGTGGTCGCGCAGCTCCCAGGCGTCGGTGTCGTCGTTGTAGTTGGCGCGCAGCACGACGGGGCGGCCGGCGAGCGGCACGAACGCGTCGGCGACGAGCAGCCGCCGGCGCAGCTCCGCGATGAGCGCCGCCTGCGCAGCCTCGCGCTCGCGCCGCTCCGCGTCGTGCGCCTCGCGCAGCTCCACCATCTCCTCGCGCAGGCACGCGTACTTGCTCACGCACTTCTTCAGTCTGCGGCACACGTCATTTTTTTATTGCAGGAGTTCAGCAAACAGGCAGACGGCCCACTCGGATGGAAAGCGGTTACCATCGCCTATGGACATTTGCAACACCAAAGTTGCTACAAATGCGCTGCTGCTCTCTCAAGGGAGACTGGAACCTGGTCACTAATGCCGGAACACAACTCAAGGTTGTTATGGCGGCATACTCTAGACCAGGGGTGGTAGCCATCCAGTCGGGCAAATGCCCTACACGAATTACAATTTCTAGTACATCATTTGCGAATATATTCTTGGGATTATTGAATTGGCTCGGGTTCTTAAGATTTTTAAAAGAAGTTACACTTTCTCCACAGTTACTCGGATTAAATTTCCTGATAATCTTGAGAATTTGAGTGTGGAACAGGATGAACACTTCTACCAGGACATAACAGTGATGGTGGAGAGGTGTCATCAGGGTAGACGGGACCGCTACACGATGGCAGATTACTGTTGGTCTTTACAAAGGCTATTTCCCCCAAAAATAATATAGAAGAAAGTCTTATAAAAGGTGTCACTCTGAAGTAAAATAGATTTCACCAGATTTTCTCTCTTTTTACGTCGATGTAATTAAATATAAAGTCAAAACAATTACTAGTATTTCTCAATAAATATTAGATATTAAGATATATAGTTGATATGTTTTATTTCATAGTTACTAATTTTAGTACATACATACATAAGTTCACGCCAGTTCCCTTGCGGGGTAGGCACGACCAACAGAGCGCCATTTAGGCCCATTCTTACACACCTCACTTGCTTCTTTGACATTCATAACTCTTGTCATGCACGCTTGTCTGTTCTTAAGGCTCCTGACGTCACCCTCCGCTAGTACACGATCAATTTGATCAATTTATATGACACTAATTTTAGTGTCATATAAAAATTAAAATTAAATAAAAACTATAGTCAATATTCCAAAATGATTCATAGTGTCAGTAATTGTTGGGATAAAAAGATTCGAAGCCATTATAATACCCAGGATAAAAGCAACCACTTTCGACCAATGTTATTATTCGTAGTCACTTTTTGATGTGAAAACTTGTTTAGGTGCGCTGAACACTTGTATTTTGTGAATACTGAATGAGATTGAGCCGTCACGCATCACGCTCGGCTATGTAACGCTCATTCGGATAAAGTCGGCTCAAGTCGGCAAAGGGAACGAGTGATATATATAGTCAAGGCGTCACTGCTATACGCACTCAGCGAGCGTTGTTCGTCATGATGAAATTTCCACTTCTGTCGTGATCTTAAGCACACATTAAAATTTTTGTTTGTTTGCAGATGACAAACTAACAGACAATCTATCACGCTCTCAGAAAATATCAGCGTGAAACGGTCATAGACTCATAGACTTAACTCCTGGCAAACACTTTCCACCAAACAACAAACTTTAGCAACGAGGAAAAGAGACATACCTCTGCGTCTTGTGGTCGACCTCCTGCTGCAGCGTGGCGAAGGTGTTGGTGACGATGGCGGTGGTCTCCTCCTCGAGGTCGATCCGCTGCTGCATCTCGACCTCGCGCTTCCGCCGCTCGGCGATCTCCAGGTTCCGCTGCTCGAGGATGATCTGGCTCTCGTTGAGGTTGTTGAGGAGGTCCTTGCCGGCGCCGCCGCCGCCCTGCACCAGCCGCTCTTCCAGCGCGCGGATCTCCTGCTCCAACTCCTCGGTCCGTGACTTCTCTTGCTCTATCGTCGATTCGGCCAAAATGTGCTCGTGTTCGATGCTCACGGTCTCTTCTTCGGCTGCACATTTTAAAGTACAAAATTATATATTACGTTACATGTATTATAGAGTTTCCCGATTCAACCCAGCAAATCTCATCCTACATTCAAAAATACCAAATCAAATGGTGTAAACAATAAACAATATTAAACATTCAAACTTAAAAAATAATATTGTGGAGACCGAGGATAGAACTTTCTGGTAGCGCAGGCCTGTCTCAAGACTTTTAGAAAAAGGTAGAAGATTCTGGAATGAAAAGACGAGGACAGATAAATTTTAGAAAGGGATAGATGATTCTAGAATAGAAGGTTCAGGAAGGCAAAGACAGAGTTAGATAGATGTTTAGCAAGGGACAAATAATAAATAAAAGAATAACGAAATAAAGGTCGAAATTACGGGTTCCAGAAGAAAGATTCTTCCGGGTATACAAAAAGCGTAAGGCGCGCCTACCGGAGAGTTTAGTTCAAGACAGCGAAGCGACAAGTGCGATACGGAAGTGTTGGAAGAGAAGTTTAATAGAAGACATTGACAAGTTTAGTGGTGAATTTAGTGGAAAGTTCAGTGAAGGAGGAGTGTAGCGTAGTTTAAGAGAAGATCCAGAAGCGAGTTACACGCGATAAATTTAGAGGTGAGCACTGCAATGGCAGGGGGTGGTCTACGCAATATTGGCGACGGTTAGTGATGCGTGTCGGGGCAACCCTGAGAAGAATCACATACGGCTGTGAAGTTAATAAAAGCGTTTAGTTAAAAGAACTGGTGTTTCCTTCCAAAACCAAGTGCGTACCCCCGCTTGTACATAACAATATTAATAATAGATTTCATATATTATATAAGTATAATACGGGATATATATAATTAGGGATTGTATAATTAGGGATGAGTGACCTACGTCCAGCAGTGGACTGCGAATGGCTGACGACCGCAACGATATAAATATAATACAAACAGAACAAGTAACACTATTAGGCCTGAGAGGGCAAAAAATAATAATTATAATTTTTTAATTTTTTTATTGCAGGAGTTCAGCAGACAGGCAGACGGCCCACTTGATGGAAAGCGGTTACCATCGCCTATGAACATTTGCAACACCAAAGGTGCTACAAATGCGCTGCTGCTCCCTTAAGGAAAACTGGAACCTGGTCACTAATGCCGGAACACAACTCAAGGTGGTTATGGCGACATACTTTAGACCAGGGGTGGTAGCCATCTAGTCGGGCAAATGCCCTACCACTTGGCTGTGGGTTGTTTTGTCGCCTCTTACGACAGGCCGCCCGGCCGCAGGAAATTGTATTCTTTCTCCGTTCCTGCACGGATAAAATTAATTTAATACTATGTAAATTAAATAAACAAATATATATTCTTCGTGTCGTATAACACAATTATGTAATTAGATAGTATGCGTTAATAAAATATAAACTGCGCATGTTAAAACTAGATGATAATTAATATACAGCATTATATGTAATTTTTGTGTTAAGTTTTTTCAACAGCTTTTGGTGTGTTTCATTTGCTTTCAAAATGGATTGAGTTGAGAATACATTTGGTTTGATTTAAGAACAAAAAACAAAATTATAGCCGTGGGTTGAGTAAGAAATCAAAATGGGTTGATTTAAAAAAAATATATCTATGTGATATGATATCACGGGTTGAATCAGGAATAACTCATATGGATTGTATTACAGAAGCAACGCCTACTTCAGACCTATAACATACCTAACTACAATAAATGAAAACCTCAGGTAGGTAGTATTAGATTTCATATTTGACCAAACCCCAGGCCTTTTGCCACTTTTTCCAAGGTATAAGCCGGAAAATTAGCTATCTGTGGTAATGACACTAAAATACGTCTATAGTTTTGAAATTTCAATTTTCTCCTTCGGGACAAAAGGGCTCCCATTAATTACGTGAGGTATTTTTGGCGATTTTTCAACCAAGCCCCAGGGTGAGGTGACTTTTGGCTCTCAGTCCTCTCCCCCGTCTTCCAATTTCACGTGAGATTTCAAAATGTATGTTTCTAGTGTAAATGCATTGTTTTTACATACATGCATACATATATAACTTCACGCCAGTTCCCTTGCGGGGTAGGCACGAACAACAGAGCGCCATTCAGGCTTATTCTTACACACCTCACTTGCTTCTTTGGCATTCATAGCTCTCGTCATGCACGCTCGTCTGTTCTTAAGGCTCCTGACATCACCTTCTGCTAGTACACGATCAATTTGATCATGGAAGGTGTGTCGTGGCCTTCCACGACTTCTGCATCCATCCACTTTTGCATTGTCATTCTTTCATCATGCATTCTTTCCACATGCCCGAACCACCGGAGCATTCCTTTCCTTACCTTCACCCCGACACTCTCTTTCAGACCAACTCTCTTTCTTACTTCGGTATTACGAACGCATTGTTTTTATTCTAAAAAATCTAATCTGCTTTTGTTTTTAAGACTAGGATTTAGATTGCGTAGAGCGTAGGCTAGAATCACAGAGAGATAATTGAATAATAAAGTAATTAACGGTAATTACCAAAATTCATAAAAGACCATTTATTCCAGTTCAGTCTAAGGAGATTCAAGCACGATCTCAAGACTGGCTAATATGTCCACGTGATTTTCAGTAAAAACATTTGCTCCTTCAAGCTCGCTCTGATTTAGTGAATCGAAGCCGTAGTCGCTTGCGCACAGAAGTTCGTCATGTAACAATCCGCAAGGATCGCGTTTTGCGCAATGTGTTCATTGTGCCCCCCCTTTGAACACCTCAAGTAATTAACGGACGCCCCCTAATCCTTTTATTCTAATTCAGGTTGATATTTTGTCTAATTTATGGTAAAATAGATATTTATCAAAACAAGAAGCGTAAAGAAGAGGATGGCTCACAGTTGTCCTGCGTCGGCTGGGGCTTCGGCTTGACGACCTTCTTGGGCTTCTTCTCCTGGGCCTTCCTCTGTTCGATGAGCGCTCTCAGCCGCTCGATCTCCGCCTGGTACTCGCGCAGTTTCGCGTCCTTCGGGTCCTCGTTGCGAACCGGCTTGTTCTTTATTGCTGCAAGTTTATAAAACCTCTTTTCAAATTACCTTGCCATAATGAGCGGACGTTTTTGAAAATTATGGTCATTTGCAATGTCTTTTGCAAATGTCCTTTATGTATTCCTATGAATATGAAATGAAAATTAACATAACAAAACACAATTGAAAAAGACTTGACATTAATTGTATCCAGTTTAGGTCAAGTTTTAACAGTGGGGATTTTGGCACTTGCCCTGGGCTTTTCACCCAGGGGTATGTGCCCAAGGGCCGGTTCTGCATACTTTGGAGGTACCACGCGATACACCGTAAAGGTTTTACCTTACCTACAAACTGATCCCACGTACGCTACGTATGTGATGCAATGTGGGAGAGTTGGTGTGCACACTTGTCCCGCGTACACAACGCAAATTGACGTCAGACTCATAAGTCATTTCTTCAGGTGCTGTTGTGTACAATGTTTTCCGATTCTGAGAGCTATGGTTATCCCCACCACCATCCCACGCCGATCTGGATTGATAGACCTAACGTTGCATGGGACGCGTGTCATAGCGTTGCGTATGACAAGTATGTTTCTAATTGAACGGTTTTCATACAAATTCAAGAGTCTAGATGTCATAATGCGTGGCATACGTTGTGTACGTGCGCTCAGTATGTCCCTACCTTTACTAAATCACCAACAATGCCTCGACGCAACCCGTCAGATCTAAAGTGTTTCTGGGACCAGAACACCCCACTTTATTAGTCCTTCAGTACATTAGTTATTCAGTTAACTGGACGAGCCAATAACTAATGGCTAGTTCCTACATCTAACCAACCGCTCATTTGCCTTACTATCGGTTAAAATTTAAAATAAGCTGTAAAATAAAAATTTACCCGGTGCTAAGGCAAGTGAATGAAGTAATGTAACATATAGAAACTTGCCATAAATCACTACACTACAGAGACATAAATGTTAAGAGGACTATGTGAAAAGTAAATAAACGACAGTTATATTGCTGCTTTATTTCTTTTTGGATATTATTAAAATGTTCGGTGTCACTTTCATATTTCAGATCAAAAGAAAGATAAGAGTAAAGAGAAAACAAACATCAACATAAAAGTTTAATTTCTCTAATACTGAACTATTAAATAAACTCAAATTTCTTTGGTGCATTTAATCCGCGTACAAACAAATCTGCTACTCGTCGCTTACACATTTTTCTGCGCTACGACATGGACTTCATAAAATGTGTTGCAAACTTCCATAGCCGACGGTGGCCACTTTCCGCCAGCTGCGCTGTCTGCCTGCTTCAGGCAATATCGTAAGTTGACTACCTTTGGCTCTGTGGGCGTATCTGAGCGTGGTGATGGTCTCGTCGTAGTTGTAGGAGGCGGGGCCGATGTTCGCGATCATTATCGTCTTGCTGTTGCCGCCCAACGAGTCCTGCAGGATGCGGGTCAGCTTTGAGTCCCTAGTACACGGACAGACATCACACACCGTTTATTACTTCAAATCACTATTTAACATAAAATGAACTCTAACTACATTAGTTCACTTTACGTTAAATAACTATTAAATAAAATATACCATCCCTATTAATATTATAAATGCGAAAGTAACTCTGTCTGTCTGTCTGTTCCGTTTTCACGGAAAAACTACTGGACCGATTTAGCTGAAACTCAGTATATATATATTTTCGATGCCGAGAATGAACATAGGATATTTTTATCCCGAAAAATGGGATAGTTTCCGGGATAAAAATATATTTGTCTTTTTGTTTGTTATCCTTTTATGGAAAGACTATTGGACCGATTTGGCTGAAACTCGGTACATATATAATTTGAATATCGAGAGTGCCCAAGGGATACTTTTTATCCCGGATAATGGGATACATTTTGTTATAGATTTATGTAAAGTTTATTCCGGAAACTAGGACAGGTTTTGTGATTTTGTCCATTTCGTCCACTGGGTCTACTGGGTCCACTGGGTCCATTGGGTCCACTTGGACCACTGTGTCCACTTGGTCCCCTTGATCCACTGGGTCCACTGTGTCCACTTGGTCCCCTTGATCCACTGGGTCCACTGGGTGCACTGGGTGCACTGGGTGCACTGAGTGCACCCATGAGCATTCCGACGAAGTGAGATTGGCAGCCACTTGAGTTTTTTGCGATATTCAGAAATGTGGTCATATTTTTTTAATACAAATATTTTATATGTAGTTAATGATGTCAGTAGTTATTGTCTAGCAACGACCCAGTTTGTGCGTAAATCGGTTAAGCATTTTCCCTCGCCTCAAAACCAAAAAAAAAAAAAACATACATCCTTAAACAATACAACACCAGAGTGTTTCAGTCTGATGTCGGCAATTTTCCTGCGCCGGGTACCGTTAGTCATAGATAGGTATGAGAGCTTACAGAGAAATGACAACTATACATTTCTATGAAGGGTTGGTGATAATAGAATACATGTTAGTGGTGGGGTCCTAATGTAGTGGGAGCGTCGTTTACCTGTAAGGCACATGCGGACTGTTCTCGGCGAGTGCGGAGATGACGTTTCCGAGCGAGGAGAGCGCCTGGTTGATGCGGGAGGCCTCGCGCAGCCGGTCCGCCGACGCGCCCGTCTTGCGCTGCCGCTCGCTGCCAGCCAAGTCCACCAGGTTCAGTTTGCCCACACTGAAAACATCACATATTGCCTCAGATGGTTTATTTATCATCTATACTATAATAAATCTGTAAATCGTTCGAGTTTGTACATTGCGTTTAAAAATGTGACAAAAATCAGACCAGCAGATCCCAAAAATGCAACACTTAGACTTTTTCGTGTGTCTGTTAGAGCATCACGTAAAAACTACTGAAAGGATTTAAATGAAACTCAAAACGGAGCTAACTTATATCACGGAGCGTAACTTAGGATACTTTTATCCCGACGAATGACGTCGTACGATCGCATCTTTTTTGGAAACCTTTAAACGTATATAAATAAAACTCGACATAGTGCTAGCTTATAACCCGATATACAACATGCAAATAATATACAACACGTTAAGTGTTGAGAAGCCGTGGCTTGGGCCGCGCTTCCGTTCCGCGAGCACTTACTTCTATTGGTCATTTCCCCATTCTACGTGTTCCCGCGCCTGTCGCTTTAAGCTCTTAATTTGTATGGGACACACGTTTCGTTTAAACTGTTAACTAAGCCATTATAAATGTTATTGTTCATATGCTTTGATGTCTTTACGTGAGTTTTGTATTGGAACAATTTTATATGGAATAAAATATGACATTAGCATATAACATCCGGGTATTAAACGCCATTCTGGGAATAAAGTTTTTTTTTTATTGCAGGAGTTCAGCAGACAGGCAGACGGCCCACTTGATGGAAAGCGGTTACCTAGCATATGGACATTTACAACGCCAAAGGTGCTACAAATGCGCTGCTGCTCTCTTAAGGGAGACTGGAACCTGGTTACTAATGTCGGAACACAACTCAAGGTTGTTATGGCGGCGTACTCTAAACCAGGGGTGGTAGCCATCCAGTCGGGCAATTGGCCTACCACTTGGGTATGGGTTGTTTTGTCGCCCCGTACGACAGGCCGCCCGGCCACAGGAAATTGTATTCTTTCTCCGTTCCTGCACGGATAGTACGGAAAGTATTTAGTACAAGAGAGAAAAAAAAAAGACAGGCGTCGTAGTAATCAATCACACTTTACTCAGTGCAATACTCAGATGTTCTAAATATAAAAGAAAAAAAATATTTGAAAAAATAGCGACGACTTACGTTGCTAACATGTATCTTAAAAATAAAATAATATTTTGAGAATTTGTACGCCGCATTTTCAGCAAACAAGATTTGCACTCAGTTTATTGCTGTGCCGACAAAATATCCAACACAGCGCTAATTTTCAGTGCAAACCTTCCTTTTGACGTAATACTAAAACGACCCGAATATTTTAATGAGTTTAATTTAAAAACTATTTAATTTGTAAATTATAATATATACCTACATAGAATACATACATACATACATACACACACATACATAATGTCACGCCAGTTCCCTTGCGGGGTAGGCACGAACAACAGAGCGCCATTTAGGCTTATTCTTATACACCTCACTTGCTTCTTTGACATTCATAACTCTTGTCATGCACGCTCGTCTGTTCTTAAGGCATGGAATAAACAGTGTAAATATTTTGTTAACTTTATGATTGAAATTAGTAAAAAAAGAAATATAACTCATGCTTGTCTATATTGTAACATGCTTGTATGTATGTTGCGCATAACAACGTGTATCGATTCATCAATATTAAGAGACATTTCTAAGCAGTAATAGAGTCGAATCAATTCAGATACTTTGCATCATCTCACAGAACGCCCAAATAGCAAGAACGTAGTAAGTCATATCTTTTACCGAGTCCAATAACACATTATTAATTACTTATTGTTTAAGCATTAATTAAGGTTTTTTTCATGTATGTCTCTGCAGACCACGGGCTATTAAAATAATTAAGATTACCGGACATTTGGAAGGCTTGCGTGGGGCCATGGGAAGGCCAACACGTAGAGGTCCCGTGACAAATTTAACGTAAACGTGGCGTGACACTGACCGGCGATTATCCCTGTCTACAACACATAGTGATGCAACCAAGGACAAGCCCCGGCCAGTGTAGGACTATTGTGGGAAATGAGGACAAAAAGTACCGGGCTATTGGGGTGAACTGCTAGTGGTACAAGGGATCTGGGAATATGGGGACTATGGCGTCTGCCCGTCGCAATGTTCGGGCAACATGGAAACATGGGCAGAAGGTGACTCGCCACTCCCTACATGGGCCCCTAAAAATGCCATAGAAGGCAGGGGCAACATGGTTGTGAGTGGCTAAGGGGTGTGGAGAGGTGGGCTGCAGGTTCACCGTAGCTACTTCTGACGTATCTCTAATTAAGATTATTGTTATTTTGATATCTTAAAAAGTATGATGATAACAAGGCACTTTAAAGCCCAATTTTTATATATGAACTTTTTTTAGAAGTTATCGCGTGTCACCTACCCGAGTGAAAATATGTAAAATAAAGCGCACAGTAAACCCTATGTCAAACAATAAGTACATCCGTGCAGGACTGCAGAAATAATTGTCGTAATAGACCACAAAACAACCACACAAAAACAAACACATCCAAGTAACAGGTGGTATAGAGTATGCTCCCATAATAAAACTGAGTTGTATTCCGGCATCAATGGCCAGGTTCCTACCCATCCCTTCGAGGCCAACAACACATTTGGTGTTGCAAACGCACACAGCTGACCGTAACCACTATCCATCAAGTGGTCCATCTGCTTGTTTGCCTACTAAAGACAATAAAAAACATTGTAGTATGTGTATAATATATGAACATATTTTAAACTGCCTGTTACTTGCGACTTCGTCCGCGTGGAATTTAATTTAATTTGCCTTCCGGTGCTCTTTATAACATCAGCTATCTACCACTGAAAATCCCGTCATAACCGGTCCAGCCGTTTCAGAGAATAGCCGGAACAAACAGACAGACAGACTAAAATTTAAAAAAATATTTTTTTATAAAGAATCGTATACTTACATATGCATTTAGTAGAAAGCTGTGTTTTGATATTACAAACAGACGTTTAAATTTTATTTATTTGTATATCAATGTATAGGGTATTGTTTTATACTCAATAAATCAATGCTGTCAAGGTGATGTCAGGAGCCTTAAGAACAGATGAGCGTGCATGACAAGAGTTATGAATGTCAAAGAAGCAAGTGAGGTGTGTAAGAATAAGCCCGAATGGCGCTCTGTTGTTTGTGCCTACCCCGCAAGGGAACTGGCGTGAAGTTATGTATGTATGTAAATCAATGCTCAAAAATGTCAGTGACATTACCTACGTTTGCATACTCTGAATTAAAGTGGGAGGCCATCCCATTTTAATTCAGAATATGCAAACGTAGCTTTAAACATGGTTTGTAAGGGTTTAATTATTGAAAAAATAACAAGAAATAAAATATCTCATGACGATATATGACTGGTTCTTATATCTTTCTTATTTATTCACTTGCTCTTCCAATGGTTGAATTTTGACCTTACTTGTATGGAGGTTAAATTTTAACCGAAGATATAGGGACCAGCCAATAATGTGATTTTACTACTTACAAATCTACGAACCTACGCCATAACATCCTTTCCGTATTTGAGTTGACGTTGATGAATTATGTATTTTTAGTGAAATTTCCTTCACTAAGTCG
This sequence comes from Dendrolimus kikuchii, assembly GCA_019925095.2. Taxonomy (NCBI): domain Eukaryota; kingdom Metazoa; phylum Arthropoda; class Insecta; order Lepidoptera; family Lasiocampidae; genus Dendrolimus; species Dendrolimus kikuchii. The sequence goes on from CM034407.1 coordinate 20,068,146, forward strand.
ATTTTTCTATAAAATGATTATCGAAACGGAATAAGATTACTATATTCCAGGTAGCAGCGATAATGTTGCAGTTAATGATGAATGAAAATTGTATGAATCACCGCATGCGCAGCGGCGCGACGTGCGCCGGCGCAGCCGCTTGCAACATGCGATTAGATAGCCCACAACTATACGCGTCAATTTGATACCTGTCAGCAGCCCATTCGTCAATTTGCATAGCAACTAGACAAGTACTCCATGCCTTTGGCCATTTATATTATTCTTGAATCACAAACGTGTTAGTAACATCTGTTTTAATCAGTCTAAGGTCGATTTTCAAAAATATATTTATTACTCGGGCTTCACATGAGATTATGTTATAACACTCGAGGCTCGTAATTGGATGTGTGTTGTTCAAGCATATAAACAAGGGTCGATAATTTTTGACGCTCGCGGACCGCGTTCGTAATATCGAAGTAAGAAAGAGAGTGTCGGGTGAAGGTAAGGAAAGGAATGCTCCGGTGGTTCGGGCATGTGGAAAGAATGACTAAACAGATATACAATGCAAAAGTGGATGGATGCAGAAGTCGTGGAAGTCCACGACACACCGTCCATGATCAAATCGATCGTGTACTAGCAGAAAGTGATGTCAGGAGCCTTAAGAACAGACGAGCGTGCATGACAAGAGTTATGAATGTCAAAGAAGCAAGTGAGGTGTGTAAGAATAAGCCCAAATGGCGCTCTGTTGTTCGTGCCTACCCCGCAAGGGAACTGGCGTGAAGTTATGTATGTATGTAAATCAATGCTCAAAAATGTCAGTGACATTACCTACGTTTGCATACTCTGAATTAATTTAATTCAGAATATGCAAACGTAGCTTTAAACATGATTTGTAAGGGTTTAATTATTGAAAAAATAACAAGAAATAAAATATCTCATGACGATATATGGCTGGTTCTTATATCTTTCTTATTTATTCACTTACTCTGCCAATGGTTGAATTTTGACCTTACTTGTATGGAGGTTAAATTTTAACCGATAGTAAGGCAATTGAATGGTAGGTAAGATATAGGAACCGACCAATAATGTGCTTTTACCACTTACAAATCTACGAACCTACGCCATAACATCCTTTCCGTATTTGAGTTGACGTAGATGAATTATGTATTTTTAGTGAAATTTCCTTCACTAAGTCGATTTTTCTATAAAATGATTATCGAAACGGAATAAGATTACTATATTCCAGGTAGCAGCGATAACGTTGCAGTTAATGATGAATGAAAATTGTATGAATCACCGCATGCGCAGCGGCGCGACGTGCGCCGGCACAGCCGCTTGCAACATGCGATTAGATAGCCCACAGCTATACGGGTCATGAGACTACGCGTCAATTTGATACCTGTCAGCAGCCCATTTGTCAATTTGCATAGCAACTAGACAAGTACTCCATGCCTTTGGCCATTTATATTATTCTTGAATCACAAACGTGTTAGTAACATCTGTTTTAATCAGTCTAAGGTCGATTTTCAAAAATATATTTATTGCTCGGGCTTCACATGAGATTATGTTATAACACTCGAGGCTCGTAATTGGATGTGTGTTGTTCAAGCATATAAACAAGGGTCGATAATTTTTGACGCTCGCGGACCGCGTTCGTAATACCGAAGTAGGATGAAACCCATTGAAAAAGGAAGAGAATATAACATCGTGTACTAGCAGAAAGTGAAAGAACAGACGAGCGTGCATGACAAGAGTTATGAATGTCAAAGAAGCGAGTGAGGTGTGTAAGAATAAGCCCAAATGGCGCTCTGTTGTTCGTGCCTACCCCGCAAGGGAACTGGCGTGATGTTATGTATGTACGTATGTATGTATGATAATTTTTGAAACCAAAAAAAATAAAATGAAAGGAAAAATAATTTACGGGCGATCTGAGGTCGGGAAGTGGAAGGGGGTGAGTTTTAAGGGTGAAGAGCGGTTTATCTCGATTTCTGGCAAAACTAAAACAAGTCCTATGGATAAAAGTTAAATGGCGAAGCTGTAAGGTAATAAAAAGATCTACAACTTTTGTATTTACACTTTTTTCACATAACCTCAAAATTTATGTGAAAAATTCAAATAATCAAGTTTTTGGTTTTTCATTTTTATTTTTTAGCACCCCAATTTTCAATCTAAAATTCTCCCGTCAAAATATCAGCTTTTTTAAAAAAGTCGGTGGGCTTTTTTTCGATGAAATCTTTACTTTACAATGATGTATAAAAAAATTACAGTGTGTTTGGGACATAAAAAGGTTCTCACCAAATTTCGTGGAAAAAAATATTTCGTAAAAGATCCATACATACATATATACATAACTTCACGCCAGTTCCCTTGCGGGGTAGGCACGAACAACAGAGCGCCACTCAGGCTTATTCTTACACACCTTACTTGCTTCTTTGACATTCATAGCTCTTGTCATGCACGCTCGTCTGTTCTTAAGGCTCCTGACATCACCTTCTGTTAGTACACGATCAATTTGATCATGGAAGGTGTGTCGTGGCCTTCCACGACTTCTGCATGCATCCACTTTTGCATTGTATATCTGTTTAGTCATTCTTTCCACATGCCCGAACCACCGGAGCATTCCTTTCCTTACCTTCACCCCGACGCTCTCTTTCAGACCAACTCTCTTTCTTACTTCGGTATTGCGAACGCGGTCCGCGAGCGTCACTCCGCAGATTTTGTAAAAGATAAAAATGAAAAACCAAAAACTTGCTTATATGAATTTTTCACATAAATTTTGAGGTTATGTGAGAAAAAAGTGTAAATACAAAAATTGTAGATCTTTATTACCTACAGCTTCGCCATTTAACTTTTTTCCATAGGACTTGTTTTAGTTTTGCCGGAAATCGAGATAAACCGCTCTTCACCCTTAAAACTCACCCCCTTCCACCTCCCGACCTCAGATCTTTCCACAGATTTTTCCTTTCATTTTTGTTATATTCTCTTCCTTTTCCAATGGGTTTCATTCTACTATTTTTTTTTTCACTTTTTACCATTTTCAAAGGCTTTTAGCTCTGGTCTAATATTATTTTCTATAAATGGAATTGACACAATAGTATATTTTAGTTACAAAAACAACTATACTAATACTACTAAAGGAGACATTATAGAGTAAACAATATGTAAGTCGTAAAATGCAACCCATTATGTACAAGGCCAAGAATTATTTATTATATGTGCAATACAATAGATACTAACATATTTTTTTATGATTTTATAACAAACATGCGGTTCCGACAGACGTTGTCCTGCTCTAAAAAAAATAAAAATCTAGAACTCGGTTCCAGCGCCACCTACCGGGTCCAATTATGAATCTAAACCATCCCCGGGCCCACTCAAACATTAATTTTTTTACACATTGGGTAACATTATTGACGTTTTAGTACATACATACATACATAACTTCACGCCAGTTCCCTTGCGGGGTAGGCACGAACAACAGAGTGCCATTTAGGCTTATTCTTACACACCTCACTTGCCTCTTTGACATTCATAACTCTTGTCATGCAAGCTCGTCTGTTCTTAAGGCTCCTGACATCACCTTCTGCTAGTACACGATCAATTTGATCATGGAAGGTGTGTCGTGGCCTTCCACGACTTCTGCATCCATCCACTTTTGCATTGTATATCTGTTTAGTCATTCTTTCATCATGCATTCTTTCCACATGCCCGAACCACCGGAGCATTCCTTTCCTTACCTTCACCCCGACACTCTCTTTCAGACCAACTCTCTTTCTTACTTCGGTATTACGAACGCGGTCCGCGAGCGTCACTCCGCAGATTTTGCGCAGTGCTCGCATCTCGACCGCGTTTACTCTACTTTCATGCTCTCTCTTCCATACCCAACTCTCGCATCCATACGTGAGCGTAGGTACCAGCACCGCTTTGTGTATGGCGAGCTGGGCCTTCTGGCTGAGGTTCTTAGCGCCTAGAAGTTTACCTAACGCTCCATTCACACTATTCCCCAAATTCACTCTTCTTTCTATATCAGCGGTGTACCTTCCATCCCTGCTAAAAGTACATCCAAGATATACAAACTCATTCACTTGCTCTAGCATAACATCATCGACCATTATCCTTGCATTCGTTCTGGTTTCTTCTCTTTCAAACACCATAACCTTTGTTTTCTTCGCATTCAAATGTAAGCCTCTCGCCTGACAGTCATCTTTCATCATTGTGACTAGTGTTTGCAGTTCTGATGGCGATTCGGGTAAAAGCACGGCATCATCCGCATAAAGCAAGGTGCTTACAACTAGATCACTCATCCGCACCCCAACATCCATCAATCTTATTATCTGGAGACAATCGTCCAGATATAGGATGAACAGCAAAGCCGACAGCATGCAGCCCTGGCGGACGCCAATATTGACGTCAAACCAGGGCGACAGGCTGCCTTCCACTCGCACGCATGCCATACAGTCCTCGTAAGTGGACTGCACAGCACGCATCAATTGGCCATTAATCCCATATCCGGGCAATATGTCCCAGAGGTCCTTCCGCACAACCCTGTCAAATACTTTCTCTAGATCCACAAAACCGCAGAAAACCTTCCGGCCCATAGCCAGCTGCTTCTCTACAATATTGCGGAGAGAGAACACTTGATCCATACATCCCCTTCCATTTCTGAAGCCACCTTGTTTTAGTTTTAGTAGGATCTGTAATTTTTCGAGTAATAAACATAGCCTATATTAATCTGGGATAATGTAGCATTCTAAGGGTGAAAGAATTTTTAAAATCGGTCCAGTAGTTTTTGAGTTTATTCGTTACAAACATACAAAAATACATTTTTTTTCTCTTTATAATATTCTATAAGAAATATACTACTCTCGTTTTAAAAATGACATGGTTTTGAATCCCTGTTCGGGACTATTTAGGCAGTTTCTACCAATGTGCATGTTGTAACAATTACCGCTTGCTAACAGTAGTAAAGGAAATCATCGTGATGAAACTTGCAGATCGAGATAACCTATCTATCGATCCCGCCAATTCGTTTCGGAGAAGAAGCTTAAGGAAACAAATGATGAAATCTGCATTTCTGACATATGCATTACGCACGCATTGGGCCATACTACGTTGTACTACGTACAGCTGACGTGCAGGCTGCCCCGCATTGGTCGGCCGTTTACGCTCGTCGCTCCATACTCCATACGGCGTGTAATGTATGGCGAGGTGTATCAGACGTCAACGCAACACTATTTATATTGAATATTCAATATCTTAATTGTAACCTTTAGTTTGACTATTGTTTATACATAATTATGGACAGATGGTTTTATACGACGGCAAGGTAAGGTTGATTAGGCATATAATTATGTTTAAGTACAAAGTGTTAAATTAGACCTAGGTATCGTAAACTACACGATTGTTGGCTATCCCTGTAATGATTGGCAACCTATTAAAAATCTGAAATGAGTAGGTATGTTGTAGTCATTTTCGTCAAAAACTACAGCTTTTTGAATTACAAAAATAGAATTAATTCTATTATAAAATTTTAAATATTTACAGTTGAAAAATTGGAAGGCATGTGACGGGGTGCCGGGGGATACGTCCTCCGGCATAGGAAGAGGCCCAGTGCCTGCCAGGGCACGCGGAGTTGGGAATCCCGCATTCACGTAGCCCTGGCATAAGGCGCAGGACGGAATAGCCAAGGGTTTTAGTGGGTATCCCTAACTGGGCAGTGGCAATAGCGTGGCACCGGTTCTGACCGGGCACGCTAGTGCCACCCCCGATCTGGCGAATCCCACACTCACACGGGTCGCGAACATCCCCCCAGGCTTCTGTGCCTGTCGCGGCTTAGTCCTCAAACGGATTTCCCCTGGCCAAAAAAAAAGGCATGTGACGGGGGAGAGCATTGTAAAGTGGACAGATATGACAACAGAGTGGATACTACGTTAAAAAAAGAGGAAAACTAAATAAATTGTGGGATTAAGACATTTAGAAAGTTATAGGTATACAGAGAGAGCTGGAAGTAGCCTACATATTGAAAAGATGCGCTTATTAATGCAATACAATACTTTTAATTGTATACCAACACAAAAAGAAAACACTTAAAAATATTAAAGCATTAAAGCAATCACTTCCAAACAGCAATGCCAGGTGGTAGGGCATTCGCCCGACTGGATGGCTACCACCCCTGGTCTAAAGTATGTCGCCATAACAACCTTGAGTTGTGTTCCGGCATTAGTGACCAGGTTTCAATCTCCCTTAAGAGAGCAGCAGCGCATTTGTAGCACCTTTGGTGTTGCAAATGTCCATTAGGCGATGGTAACCGCTCTCCATCAAGTGGGCCGTCTGCCTGTCTGCTGAACTCCTGCAATAAAAAAAATAGAAATAAAAATATTTTGATTTGAGTTTACTATTAAAACGGTACATGGCTTCTGCTATATAAGGTAAGCATACGATTTGAAACGGATAAAAGTTATATAAGTCTAATTAATATAAAACATGATATAATTAGTTATAAACAATGTAAGAATGAATAAAGGATAATTAAAATCTGAACTTGATCAATGTTTTATTTTAATGAACTGCCTAATTTAATATGCACATTGTATTTTTGTTTGTTAATACGGAGTGAACCGCACTCACAGCTACGTGTTTCGTTGAACGTCTACTCGTATCTATGTAATAAATTAACTAGTAGCATAGAATTTGGATTATGAATTTCAAAAAGAGAAGAAAATTTAACTTTTACTATTTTTGTTTAGCTTTAGCTTTACGTGCAGACTATCTAGGTGACTATCAGACTTTGCCAGGTGGTAGGCCATTTGCCAGACTGGATGGCTACCACCTGGTCTAAAGTATGTCGCCATAACAACCTTGAGTTGTTTTCCGGCATTAGTGACCAGGTTTCAATCTCCCTTAAGAGAGCAGCAGCGCATTTGTAGCACCTTTGGTGTTGCAAATGTCCATTAGGCGATGGTAACCGCTCTCCATCAAGTGGGCCGTCTGCCTATCTGCTGAACTCCTGCAGTAAAAAAAATAAATAATCTAGCTTATATGGAATCCATTATGAATGAACATCGTAAGCGACATACCAATATAAAATTTTACAAGAGACATTTAGTTCACAAATTATTTATTAATACACTCAATAGGTACTCAGAGATTTGACGGCCTGTGATTGAGCGGATTAAGCCTTTGACGCCTTACCTCACTGCAACGCAGAGACTCCGGGTTCGACTCCTAGCATGGTAAATTTCGGAGACGAATTTTCTCCGTTATTTGCCATGGTCTGGGTGTTGTATATTACCCATAACACAAGCGTAACTTGCTTAATTTACATACAATATGTGTGTCTGTCTGCCCAATTAGAAATTAGTATGGATTTTCGTATAACTTTATAGATCTCCGATTTTTAGTATGTTCATAGTTTTGCTGTTATTGCAGATATGGACCTAACGATCTTTGTATTAGGATCTAAATCTTAAATCTTTTATACTTTCCCTTTTTAATTTCTATTGTATTAGTAATTATTGTGGTGATTTTTTTTTGTTCAATATTGATCTCATGTAAATTAAATAGACATTTTATGTAATTTTCGTGTAATTGTAATATATATATATATATATATATATATATATATATATATATATATATATATATATATATATATATATATATATATATATATATATATATATATATATATATATATATATATATATAAGATATCATATATTGTAATTAACAGTTTGAGCCAAATATTATTTTTATTATATAAATGTTTTTTTAGTGGAAACTTGATTAATATATATATTAATTTTGTGTTTTATATTTAAGAGTATTCATTATTGTATGTTTCCCAAACAAATTAAATAAATAGATTATTTTAGCGTATGCCGCATTAAACAAGCGAAATACCCACATTTTGTCGCTTAGGACGTTTTTATATGACGGACTCGATATCTCCGGTATGTGGGGACATACGATACTTTTCATCCCGATACATAATATATAGCTAAACAATATGGGGTTGAGGTTTTTTGCTGCCACCGTTGGAGTTCGCAAACAAGCACGTCGTCGTGGCAATGCGAACGAAGTTTCCCTAGCACTAGTAGTAATAAATATGAAAAAAAAAACCTAGTAGATATCTGTGTGTAAATCACGAATGCCGCCGCAACGGCCCGCCTCCGTTGTGTTTGGGCAAAAAAGCCGGTCAAGAGCACAAAACCACTGGATTAAACTGTTGTTCAGCATAAAAACAATATAAATAGTTCGCGTTGTTACGAAACAGACACGCGTCGTTTAAGCGAGGATTTATTGCCGTTGGCATGGACTCCGAATTCCGGTACCAACCGAACAACAACCGGATTTCAAATAATTTAACGACTTATTATTATTATTATTTTTATTGGAGGAGATCAGCAGACAGGCAGACGGCCCACTTGATGGAAAGCGGTTACCGTCGCCTATGGACATTTGGAACACCAAAGTTCCTACAAATGCGCTGCTGCTCTCTTAAGGGAGACTGGAACCTGGTCACTAATGCCGAAACACAACACAAGGTTGTTATCAGTCGGGCAAATGCCCTACCACCTGGCTGTGGGTTGTTAAGTCGCCTCTTACGACACACCGCCCCCGGCCGCAGGAAATTGTATTCTTTCTCCGTTCCTGCACGGATAAAAACTTAACAGATTTCTTATTCTAATACTGGCAACGCTGCCAATAAGGTGTTTGACAGTCAAATCAACTCGGTTACTTTTTATCAACTTACAAAACGCTGAAGCTTTTTTTATAGTATTTTGTACGAGCGTTGCAAATTATGGTGTCACTTGTTCGTTGTACAAACACACACATAACGCAGAATCGTTTCATGCCTAAAATGAAAATGAATCAAAAAACACCCAAATTTCAATAGAGAAGATGGTTGGCAAGTATCACCTGTTTGGGGTCCAATCATCAAAACTATTAAGACTCAAATCCAACCAAAACCAAGTGCCAGACCTCAACAACACTGTGAGCTCTTTCTGCATACAACGGAACACAAACGAACTTGACTGATAATTACTTTTATTTTTCCTTCCATCCATTTTAATATTATATAAAATTATTAGAGCTAGGCATGTTTGCTGAAGAGTTTCTTGCGCCGCTTCTTCTCTTCAAGCCATAACATGTTGCGAAGCGGTGGACAATTACATTAGGCTCCCATAATTTAATTTAATTGTAATTTCGTTTCAGTTTATTTATTTAATTTTTTTTTAAGAACGTATCTATAACACCTTTCCTTATTTCTATATATTGTGTATGTACTATGTATGTATGTGTGTGTGTATATATGTGTGTGTGTGTGTGTGTATATATGTATATGTATATATATATACAAGTATGTATCTATGTATGTATATGTATATAGTTTAAGATTCTAATTTTATGCTATTACAATGATGTAATGTCTACCGTGACGATACCTCATGGGCACAGCGGAAGATCAGCGCTGGTTTTAACCGACCGGCATTATGCTGAGTCTGATGCCCCTTTTGGGACAAGATTGTATGACACTAGTTTTAAATTTGTTAGCAATTATGCTTACTGTATTTATATAATTTGTCCTAAATAAAATTATTTTCTTTCTTTCTTTCTTTTTTTCCATAGAGTAAATAATAACCATAAACAAAATTAAAATTAAATAATTAAAATTAATAAGTTGGCGGTAGGCTAAATAAAACTTTAACAATACTCGTTGACACTTGACATCTTTGTCTTCCGTGATCACGGCCACTGAAATGTGGCCGAAACGTCGGAAAAATCAAAATCAAATAAAATTACCGCGCTTAAAACCGTTAAAACGTAGTTTTATTATATTCCTAAAAGAGTTTTTATTGATTCCCAAAGAGGACCATCAGGCTCACATTTGCAGAGCTGGGACTAAAATAGAACCATACACTAGAATGATGATAACAATGACTCGCCTCTGCCCAATTTTGAACCGACTTCAAAAAAAGGAGGAGGTTCTTAATTCGTCGGGATCTTTTTTTTATGTATGTTCACCGATTACTCCGTGATTTATGATCCGATTTACGTGATTCTTTTTTTTGCTCGACGCGGATTAGCTGCCATTTGGTCTCCTAAAAATTTGACATAGTTTGTCCCAGTAGTTTTCATTTTATGAACATTTTTTTATGAAAAATTTTCCATTCCGTTCTATATGTACACCGACTACGCTGAGATTTATGATACGATTTACGTGATTCTTATTTAGTTTGATGCGGAATAGTTGCCATTTGGTCCCCTAAAAATTTAACATAGTTTGGCCCAGTGGTTTTCATTTTACGAACATTTTTTTGTTCCTGTTTCTTGGGACCTATATTTTTAAGGAGCGCGGCACCTTTCGTAGGTCTGCCCATACATAGCTAGACACTAAAAACAAATAAAATAAAACAAAACTTCGTTTAAAAAAACCGACTTCAAAAACTAAAAAGTATAAAATGACTTATTTTTAAAGCTATTATTATTAATGTATATTATCTAAAACATCTTAGTCGGTGCTTAGTCATTTTCAAAATATAGTAATTTTATGTTTTACTTTGCACCGACTTCAAATTGTTTTAGAGAATATATATTAATAATGATAGCTTTAGAAATAAGTTATTTTATACTTTTTAATTTTTGACGTAGGTTTCTTAAACGAAGTTTTTTGATTTTTTAATATAACAATATTTTGTACACAACTTGCTATAGCATGAATAGACCCATGAGGTTTCTGTGCCACAGTCAAACGTGTATCTAATGTATATAAATGTAAACATATTGGACAATAAATAAAAAAAAGGACAGCTCTACCACATCAGACATGTATCTTAGCACAAAGCGCCAGGTGCACCACAATCCTTGCGTGCCATTTTGCTGATTAATGTAAATTAATAAAAAAATGTTTATATCTGCGTAGTGACGCTCGCGGACCGCGTTCGTAATACCGAAGTAAGAAAGAGAGTTGGTCTGAAAGAGAGTGTCGGGGTGAAGGTAAGGAAAGGAATGCTCCGGTGGTTCGGGCATTTGGAAAGAATGCATGATGAATGCAATGCAAAAGTGGATGGATGCAGAAGTCGTGGAAAGCCACGACACACCTTTCATGATCAAATCGATCGTGTACAAGCAGATGGTGATGTCAGGAGCCTTAAGAACAGACGAGCGTGCATGACAAGAGTTATGAATGTCAAAGAAGCAAGTGAGGTGTGTAAGAATAAGCCTGAATGGCGCTCTGTTGTTCGTGCCTACCCTGCAAGGGAACTGGCGTGAAGTGATGTACGTATGTATGTAATAAAAAAATATCATTAAAATAATCTAGCAACATCAAATTACAGTGGCGTTATGTTTAAATAAGTGAATTTGCAATTTAAAGTGTTTTAGTCATAATATGGAAGCAAGCATTTTCGTTTTGAAATTGTTTATAGACCGATTTTATCAAATATTTTGCAATGCAACGTTTCTAGCGAGCGGTCATCTGTGACATATTTTTTTAAGAACTTCTGTAAATATAGCAATCGCAGAAATTAACTTTTCAAGCAGCAATAACAAAATACAACGCTGTTAAACTTATATAGGTTAATTAATTAATATTTAGTAGGTTAGTTAATATCTTCTTAAGTTTTCGCGACTTGCATACATAATAAAACTACGTTTTAAGTCAAACGTCGGAAATACCAAAATCAAATAAAATTACCGCGCTTAAAACCGTTAAAGCGAAGTTTTATTATCTATGTAGGCTTTTTAAATCTATTCTCATTTTAAATGAGCTACTTGCTAAAACAAAGGTTATGGTGTTTGAAAGAGAAGAAACCAGAACGAATACAAGGATAAAGGTCGATGATGTTATGCTGGAGCAAGTGAGTGACTTTGTATATCTTGGATGTGCTTTTAGCAGGGATGGAAGGTACACCGCTGATATAGAAAGAAGAGTGAATTTGGGGAATAGTGTGAATAAAGCGTTAGGTAAATTTCTAGGCGCTAAGAACATCAGCCAGAAGGCCCAGTTTGCCATACACAACGCGGTGCTGGTACCTACGCTCACGTATGGAAGCGAGAGTTGGGTATGGAAGAGAGAGCATGAAAGTAGAGTAAACGCGGTCGAGATGCGAGCACTGCGCAAAATATGCGGAGTAACGCTCGCGGATCGCGTTCGTAATACCGAAGTAAAAAAAAGAGTTCGTCTGAAAGAGAGTGTCGGGGTGAAGGTAAGGAAAGGAATGCTCCGGTGGTTCGGGCATGTGGAAAGAATGACTAAACAGATATACAATGCAAAAGTGGATGGATGCAGAAGTCGAGGAAGGCCACGACACACCTTCCATGATCAAATTGACCGTGTACTAGCAGAAGGTGATGTAAGGAGCCTTAAGAACAGACAAGCGTGCATGACAAGAGTTATGAATGTCAAAGAAGCAAGTGAGGTGTGTGAGAATAAGCCTAAATGGCGCTCTGTTGTTCGTGCCTACCCCGCAAGGGAACTGGCGTGAAGTTATGTATGTATGTATGTACTTTGTTTAGAAGACATTTAAAAACACGAAATCAAATGTCCATTCATTTGACATTACACGTTATTAGGTACTTATTTATCAAATTATTCAACTCAATTCTATAATCATAATAATAATCGGCAGACAAACACACATATTCTATATCCCCAAATTAAGCAAGTTTCGCTTGTGTTATAATATTTATAACATACATACAACGGACTACTCTGGGGCCGATTCCAGACACCCAGACCATAGTAAATAACGAAGAAAATACGGTTCCGATATTTACCAGTCCAGGAATCAATCCCGGAGCCTCTGCATTGCAGTAAGGTAAGGCCGGCAAAGGCTTAGCCCGCTCAACCACAGAGGCCGTCAAACTAAACTAACTATTCTTATCTATGCTAATATTATAAAGCTGAAGAGTTTGTTTGTTTGTTTGAACGCGCTAATCTCAGGAACCGCTTGTCCGATTTGTAAAATTATTTCAGTGTTGAATAGTACATTTATCGAGGAAAGCTATAGGCTATATTATATTTTCAAAAAAATTAGGGAACCTTACTAAAAGTCCAATAATGTAACCCGAGGTGTAAAAAAATGACCCGAAAAAATCCTTACACGGCGTGTGCTGCGAAAACTATTGATTATAGAACAAAACAATGTACTACCACTTTGCAGAACATATAATTGTCTACAAAAAATATCGCGTAACCATGTCTAACTATTGTAGTTATCTCACAATAAGTGTTTTCTTTTATTTTTTAAATAATTAAAATGCCGTCGCTTCGAAAACTCTCTATTCTGTACCTTGGTATTAATCCTTATCAAAATAAATTATTTCATATTCAAGACGAATTCAATACCTTTCTAGAACTTTTTGAATTATTCAATTCGGACGTTTCATTCAAAAGATGACGCGATATTTAAAATGTAAGTATTAGTGTTGTAGCCCAATATATTAATATTGTTTGATTGAACGCGCTAATCTCAGGAACTACTGGTCTGATTTGAAAAATTCTTTGAGTGTTGGATAGCCCATTTATCGAGGAAGGCTATAGGCTATATATCATCACGCTAAGATCAATAGGAGCGGAGCACCAATGAAGAATGTTTCAAAATCGTAGGTTTTTGAAAGCAAATTCCACGCGGACGACGTCGCGGGCACAGCTAGTAATATTTATATCTATTGTAGTACAGACCCCTGTGATGAATACATCACTTGGTACTTAGCATGGATAGAATAATTCGCAGACCAGCGCGCTGGGAGATCGTTGTCGCCAGCTGTTTATAGATATTGCAAACGTCTGTTCTCGTATGCTTACATTTATTACTTTTCATATAATTAATAAATCACGCATCTTGCAACAAATTCTTCGCAGCTGTCGAGCCCCTCCGTGCGATCTTTTCGGCCTACCAATCAGTTTACGACAATGTCCAAAGGAATATTGTGAACCAGCTGATTTATACATATTTTTCAAATATAAACAACAATAGACAAAACACAAATATTGCATATCCCAAGATAGTCAGTTACGCTTGTGTTGTGGTTATATGCAACAGACAAGTCTTGGGTCCATCACCTATAAAGAACATAACATTTGTTCACGGAATTTACTAATTCAGGACACGGACTCTGAAGCGTGTGCGTTGCATCGAGGTAGGCCGGCAAAGGCTTAACCCACTCAACCACAGAGTTTGTCTATAGTTTTGCTTGTACCTTTGGTGTACGCCTTCTTTAATGTTCAAATAGGATGTGGACATATCCTAATACATTCTAACATTTATGTATGTATATAACGCTCGCGGACCACGTTCGTAATACCGAAGTAAGAAAGAGAGTTGGTCTGAAAGAGAGTGTCGGGGTGAAGGTAAGGAAAGGAATGCTCCGGTGGTTCGGGCATGTGGAAAGAATGACTAAACAGATATACAATGCAAAAGTGGATGGATGCAGAAGTCGTGGAAGGCCACGACACACCTTCCATGATCAAATTGATCGTGTACTAGCAGAAGGTGATGTCAGGAGCCTTAAGAACAGACGAGCTTGCATGACAAGAGTTATGAATGTCAAAGAGGCAAGTGAGGTGTGTAAGAATAAGCCTAAATGGCACTCTGTTGTTCGTGCCTACTCCGCAAGGGAACTGGCGTGAAGTTATGTATGTATGTATGTATTTATGTATAAAAGAACAAGCAAGCGTTCCTCCTTCTGCATAATAGCGGTTTGCGCAACTCGACGTCAAAGCGTCTATTTTGCATGCAAAGTTAGATGAGGGGTTATTCCATCCAGCCCAGCTCCTCCAAGAAGTCCACCAGTCTCTTGACGTCGCTGACGACTTCAAGGAGGCTACCTGGGACGTCGAAATATTTCCCCCTGTATTTAGCCAACTCTCCGAATTCAGCAAGAACAAGCGTTAAATTAATACCATCTCACTTTTCAAATACCGTGATATAAATAATTTTATGAATGCCTTATTTGACTACTTTTAATTGTATATACTTATGACGTCATAGGTTAGTATGCTCGTATAAAATCTCGTATTTGAATTGATGTGATTGTCCGCTCCCCAATTCATTGTTCATTCCAAAATAAGTAACGGACTAGGAATGCAAAAAAGACAGGAAATAAGTTGTTATGTCATCGTTGATCGGCTCATTGGGCGCGAGGCGTTTGCTCTGTGGGTGCTTCGAACCCGCGCCACGCGCCCACTACAGCCTGACGGATGACTCTTGTGGTTTCCACCCCCACTCTTTCTACGGTACGCCACGATGATAATGATTGAGAAGGTCAATAATAGGAACAACTGACTATCAGTAAAAATGCTGCTTGTATATAATTCTTCGAAAGCAATTTTATTATTTCATTGCCCATTTATTATGGGCATGTAATTAGGAGGGATGAAAGTCACATGACAAAAATAATGTTGAACTACAAGCTGGATTGTGTGAAGGATGATATGATGATTTGTGGTGTGACAGAAGATGTATGTCAGAATAGAGGAGTGTGGAAGGAAAAAACATATTGTGCCGACCCCAAATAATGGGGGTAACTTGAAATAAAAGAGAGAGAAAGAGATTATTAATTATTGCAGTCGTCAGGATTTACATGAGCATAGTTCTAGGATATGAGTTTAAAAAAATATTTTTGTACTGATGATAATAACAATAGTACCATTAAGGACGCTTAGGAGCCTTAAGAACAGACGAGTGTGCATGACAGGAGTTATGAATGTCAAAGAAGCAAGTGAGGTGTGTAAGAATGGGCCTAAATGACGCTCTGTTATTCGTGCCTACCCCGCAAGGGAACTGGCGTGAAGTTATGTATGTATGTATGTAAGGAAGCTAGTTTTATTGTAGCCATACTTGGCATAACTCATGCAAAACGAACGCAGCGTTCACGATTGCTGAATAAGACGCGAATGTATGGTATTATTGTATGTAGTTGTCATTAGCACGGTAGAGTTATGTACGTTTGAGGCAAGATTATATTACTCGCATGCGTATGCAAATTGTTTTACAAAATCATTGCATTTTATAATTGTGTAGGCTTATATCCGTGCAGGAACGGAGAAAGATTACAATTTCCTGCGGCCCGGCGGCCTGTCGTAAGAGGCGACTAAAGAACCCACAGCCAGGTGGTAGAGTATTTGCTCGACTGGATGGCGACCACCCCTGGTCTAGAGTATGCCGCCATAACAACCTTGCGTTGTGTTCCGGCATTAGTGACCAGGTTCCAGTCTCCTTTAAGAGAGCAGCAGCGCATTTGTAGCACCTTTGTTGTTGCAAATGTCCATAGGCGATGGTAACCGCTTTCCATCTAGTGGGCCGTCTGCCTGTCTGCTGAACTCCTGCAATATAAAAAAAAGGCAACTTCTTTAAGGTTTTGTAGCCATTTTGCCAAAAAAAGGAATTCGTATACAACCGTCTTCACGCCTGTCTGTCTTTGTGTAACATGCATTTTCCTTTGAAATGATTTGGAGTGAAATAATAATAGGAAGGAATTTGATAGTATGTTTGTCACGCAACGGAGCAGTGGATCTGCGTAACCCCAATGAGCATTGGGAGTATGTTGCAATATGACATGAACTTGTCTAATTTATTTCTACCTTTGTGTCGCAGAAAGAAACTCCCAGTATTCTGCTCCAAACGGGCATCGAACCCACATATTAAGCCTATTGTATTAATATTGTTTTTCCTTATACCACACGAGAAAGACGATTTGTGACGATGGATGTTTGTGACTCTTTTATGCAATAACTACTGAATGGATTTTGATTAAATTTTACAGTAACATACCTTAACATCAGAATGATATATAAGGCTTGTAGTTAATGAAAATATTAGCGGGGCCCAGCAGACGTTGTCACGCCCTAGCAAATTAAATTTATAAGCCGATTGCAGCGCCACCTACCGAGTCCAATTGTGGACCTAAAACATCCCGGGACCCACTTGAACACACACACAAAAAATTTCATCAAAATCAGGCCAAACGATTAGGAGTTCAGTGACATACACACCAACGGAAGAATTTTATAGATAAAGAATGTTTAAATTGCCCAAAATATAAACAAAGATAGTACGGCTCTTTTGTATCTTTACAAATCACATATAGATAAAAAAACGCAATAATTAATATTATTTATAGACGCCTAAAAAGAAGAAGAAAAGAGAAGAGAAAGAAGAAGAAGAAGCGTAATGGCTAGCGTACGCGTCCCAAAGTCAAAGGGCGCGGGTTCGATCCTGGCCGGAACGCATGCATCACTTAGGCAGTTTTCTGACCTAATGTGCATATTGTTACAATTACCACGTGCTAATAACGGTGAAGGAAAACATCGTGATGCAACCTCCACATCGAGATAACCGATGTGTCAAACCTGCCAAGCCGCCTTGGACAAGCGTGGCGGGTATACTGTCCGTTCCTCTATAGTGGGAGGCCCGAGCCCAGCAGTGGGACATTTATGGGCTGCTATTATATTATTATTATTATAGACGCCTGTTAAGGCCCCATTTCGGGTATAGGCCGTATGTTATTATATTTGGCGTGGATTATTTCGATCGCATGGAAAAGAAGTCGCGGCCACAGCTAGTCACATATAACATGTAGATCTATCGATACTAGAAACATAAAAGCACAAAGCAATTACCAGTGTACAGCCATTAAAGGTCAATTACAGCAATGATTGTAAAACGTGATAACAATCGTAAGACTCGTTTATAATCGCCCGATTGAAGATAACCTAAGGACGAAGGTATTAACACGAAACTTCATATGGATATCACCAATATCTTTTCTGGGTAAGACTACGTTATCTTAGCCGTAAAGATAACTATCCATATCTTAGTCTACATAATAAATATTATCTATTAGATTTATAAACCAAGCTATTCATTGTTTATTTGAGCTACCGATGACACTTCAACTTTCCGCAAACTCAATACACTTGTAGGCAAATATGTTCTTTTTTAAAGTGATAACTTCTTATGGCGGGGTAAACCGCTTCGTTACGTAACGCGTTACGACGCCAGTCTATCTGGGTTCCTTTTCTCTGACGCAAGTTATCACTTCTATCGGGCGTCCCGAGACGCACAAGTTTTTTATAAACCACTAGCTTCTGCCCGCGACTCCATCCGCGTGGAATAGTTAAAAAACGAGTTTGCTCTTAGCGTGATGATATATAGTCTATAGCCTTACTCGATAAATGGGCTATCTAACACTGAAAGAATTTTTCAAATCAGACCAGTGTAGTTCCTGAGATTAGAGCGTTCAAGCAAACAAACAAAAAAGCTTTTCATACATACATACATACATACATAACTTCACGCCGGTTCCCTTGCGGGGTAGGCACGAACAACAGAGCGCCATTTAGGCTTATTCTTACACACCTCACTTGCTTCTTTGTCATTCATAACTCTTGTCAAAACTTTTCAGCTTTATATATTAGTATATTATCTATAAGTAGTAATCTTATCAAGGATAAAATTTGGTGTATAATTATGTCGTCTCAATAACGAGAATAAACATAGGGTACTTTTTACACTGAGAAAGCGCTCGATGTTTCGCGAGAAAGATCGAAACTATCCACAAGCGAAACCACGCGGTAAACCCTAGTATTCTATAACAGAACTTTCTAAGCGACGTCGCTTGTGTCTTAGAATTCCGATTCCCTGAAATCTATCCTGCTTTTCGACATGTTCATCCTACTATCGGAAAAAAAAATCGTTTCACCCCCAAGACTCTAACATGAAACAAGTAAACATCCAAACAAAATGTCTTTCACAATTACACATAGATAAAATAGCAAAATATTGAAATATTTCATGTTGCTTTTTTTTTATTTTTTTATTGCAGGAGTTCAGCAGACAGGCAGACGGCCCACTTGGTGGAAAGCGGTTACCATCGCCTATGGACATTTGCAACGCCAAAGGTGCTACAAATGCGCTGCTGCTCTCTTAAAGGAGACTGGAACCTGGTCATTAATGCCGGAACACAACACAAGGTTGTTATGGCGGCATACTCTAGACCAGGGGTGGTCGCCATCCAGTCGAGCAAATACTCTACCACCTGGCTGTGGGTTGTTTAGTCGCCTCTTACGACAGGCCGCCGGGCCGCAGGAAATTGTATTCTTTCTCCGTTCCTGCACGGATAGAATGTTTATATTAATATTATAAAGAGGAAACTGTGCGATGCACTAGGTGGCTTCAGAAATGGAAGGGGATGTATGGATCAAGTTTTCTCTCTCCGCAATATCGTAGAGAAGCAGCTGGCTATGGGCCGGAAGGTTTTCTGCGGTTTTGTGGATCTAGAGAAAGCATTTGACAGGGTTGTGCGGAAGGAGCTCTGGGACATATTGCCCGGATATGGGATTAATGGCCAATTGATGCGTGCTGTGCAGTCCACTTATGAGGACTGTATGGCATGCGTGCGAGTGGATGGCTGCCTGTCGCCCTGGTTTGACGTCAATATTGGCGTAAGGCAGGGCTGCGTGCTGTCGGCTTTGCTGTTCATCCTATACCTGGACGATTGTCTCCAGAGAATAAGATTGATGGATGTTGGGGTGCGGATGAGTGATCTAGTTGTAAGCACCTTGCTTTATGCGGATGATGCCGTGCTTTTAGCCGAATCGCCATCAGAACTGCAAACACTAGTCACAATGATGAAAGATGACTGTCAGGCGTGAGGCTTACATTTGAATGCGAAGAAAACAAAGATTATGGTGTTTGAAAGAGAAGAAACCAGAACGAATGCAAGGATAATGGTCGATGATGTTATGCTGGAGCAAGTGAATGAGTTTGTATATCTTGGATGTGCTTTTAGCAGGGATGGAAGGTACACCGCTGATATAGAAAGAACGGCGAATTTGGGGAATAGTTTGAATGGAGCGTTAGGTAAACTTCTAGGCGCTAAGAACCTCGACCAGAAGGCCCAGCTCGTCATACACAACGCGGTGCTGGTACCTACGCTCACGTATAGAAGCGAGAGTTGGGTATGGAAGAGAGAGCATGAAAGTAGAGGAAACGCGGTCGAGATGCGAGCACTGCGCAAAATCTGCGGAGTGACGCTCGCGGACCGCGTTCGTAATACCGAAGTAAGAAAGAGAGTTGGTCTGAAAGAGAGTGTCGGGGTGAAGGTAAGGAAAGGAATGCTCTGGTGGTTCGGGCATGTGGAAAGAATGCATGATGAAAGAATGACTAAACAGATATACAATGCAAAAGTGGATGGATGCAGAAGTCGTGGAAGGCCACGACACACCTTCCATGATCAAATTGATCGTGTACTAGCGGAGGGTGATGTCAGGAGCCTTAAGAACAGACGAGTGTGCATGACAAGAGTTATGAATGTCAAAGAAGCAAGTGAGGTGTGTAAGAATGGGCCTAAATGGCGCTCTGTTGTTCGTGCCTACCCCGCAAGGGAACAGGCGTGAAGTTATGT
The DNA here is from genome assembly GCA_019925095.2 of Dendrolimus kikuchii. Lineage (NCBI taxonomy): Eukaryota > Metazoa > Arthropoda > Insecta > Lepidoptera > Lasiocampidae > Dendrolimus > Dendrolimus kikuchii. The sequence continues at coordinate 20,088,540 of CM034407.1, forward strand.
ATGTATGTATGTATGTATAAAGAGGAAAGATTTTTTTATTTTTATATGTTTCTAACGAATAAACTCAAAGACCCGGTTTCAAAAATTCTTTCACCATTCGAATGCTACATTATCTCTGATTAATATAAGCTATATAAAAGTTAGGGATCCCTACTAAATCTTCAATAATGTAATCCATCAATCTAAACAACATAATTGGCGCTGGAATTGGGTTCTAGGATTCTGATGAAATTTTATTTATGTGTTTTTGAGTGGGTCCCGGAGTGGTTTAGATTCACAATTAGATCCGGTAGGTGGCGCTGGAATCGGGTTCTACATTTTATTTTTTCAAGGCAGGACAAAGTCTGACGAGACCGCTAGTATTTAATATACTCACTATACTAACATACTAAGCCGTACAGGGTTTAAATAATATATGGAATAGGGATAGATAACAACGATAGTGCAAGATACAGAATCTTACTATCTATTATCATCGTACCATTAACAGAAAACTGACATTACTTGTTTGGAGTTTGTCTAATTTTTGTTAGTAAGGCAAATGAATAGGTAATAAGTAGACATCGGATTATGTGCACTATCAAAATGGCAAAATATGCACTAAAAAGGGGCGAAATATGCACAATCAATAAACCATTTATTATTAGATTAATTAGAATTTAAGTTTATTTTCACATTATATTTATATATTAAACATATCCTAATATTAGTAATAAATTATTATTATAATAATTTACTTATTGTAATTCTTGTGACAGTAAACAATAACATATTTTTCCAGGTTTTCTGCAGCAAACTTGTGAGGCTTGTCACATAATATTAATTTATAGGCTGAAAATGGCTTGAAATTTTGCGCCATTTCTGCAGAGACTTCTTCAGGTAGAGTTTGTCCGGTGCCGTTAATAAATGCGTCAAGTTTCTTTCTTCTTTCAAGACCGGGGTTTTTATACAAAACTGCATTTAATTTGCCACAAACCTTTTGCGATAGTGAACTCGGAAGGGCGTTACTCTGTTCCATAATTTTTTCGTCGTGTCGTCGGCATAATACAAACGCCTACCACATATAACTATCAAAATAAGCACTGTCAATGAAAAAGTACCAAAATATGCAATAACGCTATAATTGTTTTTTTTTATTTTTTATTGCAGGAGTTCAGCAGATAAGCAGACGGCCCACTTGATGGAAAGCGGTTACCATCGCCTATGGACATTTGCAACAAATGCGCTGTTGCTCTTTTAAGGGAAACTGGAACCTGATCACTAATGCCGGAACACAACTCAAGGTTGTTATGGCGACATACTTTAGACCAGGGGTGGTAGCCATCCAGTCGGGCAAATGCCCTACCACCTGGCTGTAGGTTGTTTTGTCGCCTCTTACGACAGGCCGCCCCAACGCAGGAAATTGTATTCTTTCTCCGTTCCTGCACGGATAAAATAGATTTATATATATTGGCATACGCAAACATGCAAATGCATATAATCCGATGTCTAGTAATAAGATATGATAGGTATCCCACATGAAATCGTCGATAATATAAGTGGTAGAAGATTCTATTTACATGTTTCCTTAAAAACAGACAAAGTTATTAATTCGTGCAACTACCATCCTTTTAAAGTACACGGAAAAGCGTAACAATGTAATTTAGTTTTAATACCAGGATATCATAAAATGGCGGCAATATCGCGGACTTGAATGGCCATTAATTAAAAATTAAGTGTACTTCGTAATTCGTTCGTAATATTGGAGCAAGGTCGATCGAGATCGCCATTCGCTGCGGCTCTTGGTACGTGGTATACTGCACTCGCTGAAGGCGCATGAAAAACGCGAAGCCTTCACGGTACGGCGCCCTACCACCGGCCGCTACTATGGAACCGCTCTACTCTGCCTCTAGAATGTTCTCACCAACACAACTCCAAGAATCAAAGTTAAACACAATATCTTATTGACAAGCCCTGTGTAACTGACAGTATTAGCCTTAACATCAATTATCATAATAAACAAATTACAAGGGTATCAGGTTAATGTCCGCTCTTCCTTAAAAATTAATAAAAGAAGCATTGTCAATTGAATCATATCAAAAATGTCTTCTATCTTCTAAAAGAAACTGATGTATCCAACTAGCTCATGTCAACATGAAATGTAGTATACTAGATAGACAAAATAAATAGTTACGCGTAAGAAATTGAAAACACTCTAAGTAAATTATAACTCTAGCTCAGCTCGAGCTTCCTATAATGCTCTGCGTAGTAGATCCTTACTAAAAAAATGAACAAGCCTGTGTCTTAAGACGCCTGATATAGGAAAATTGCAAAGCTTCCTTGAATACAAACAGCCCATAGTCCCACTGCTGGGCTCAGGCCCCCCGATTTTTATTTGTAACTTTGTTATTTTTATTTGGCTTGCTTGGCTTAGCGAGTTGCATCATTGTTTTCTATCAGCACGTACTAATAGTAACAATTTGCACATAAGATTAAAAAACTGCCTAAATATGCACCATTTAGGCTGTGTGCATTCCGGAGAAGATTCAAACCCATATCATCTATGACGCAAGTGTGCTAATTAGTAAACTAACACCTCTTTCAGTTTCCTATAGCCGCTATAAAGAATATTCAAAACTAAAAGGGCAATACCCCGTAAATTATCTCACGACATTAACCTTATAGCCCACCCGTTTCAATAAAATTCTCGATGCATACAAAGCGCCATAAATTGTATTAAAATAAAAATAAGTCGAGACGAAATTAGATCATCGTATACATTTCAGGCAAAAGGTCTCGTGAGTCAGCACATCTCGATTATGAGTTGCACATTAGTCATTACTGCATACGAATCGAGTTCTCCGTTCATGGTAGGACCACTGTAACAGGGTGCTATTCTATTACCTGTAACACTTAACAAGGTGACCTTATATCTGTGCAGGAAAGAAGACAGAATACAAATTCCTGGAGCCGGAAGGCCTGTCGTAAGAGGCGGCAAAACAACCCGCAGCTAGGTGGTAGGACTCTTGCCCGCCTGGATGGCCACTACCCCTTTATTCCAAGGAAAATTCGAATGAAGACAAACCACCGCTTGAGAAACGTGGTGGGTCGTGTAGGAATCGCCACGTCGGAATGGCATTGCCACCTGAGGTCGGGGATACCCACTCAAAACCCTGGCCGTTCCTCTAGAGGTCCCATGTGTGGGCTCGCTGGCGTATACACCTTTAGCCCGGACGGAATAGCCGTAACAACCTTTAAGTTATGGTATTATTGGCCAGGTCTCAGTCCCCCACTTCGAAGCCGGCAGCACATTGCCAGCACCTCCGATGTTGCAAATATCTATAGGCGACGTTAATCACTTTCTAATAAATAGATGGACACGCCACTGCTGGAATATATCAGTGGAGTAGTATGGAGCTCGCCGGCTAATTGCCGAAATACCCACTAAAACACGTGATTTCTTTCTAACCAGAAATCAGGGGACCAAGGCAATGTCGACGCCGCGACCTTGCAGGCGTGGACCAACCCCTATGAGCAATCAGCTTATCTGCTGTAGCAATAAAAAATACTTTTATTTTGTAGCTAGAAAACAATCAATGTCACTCAAAGTATTTAATACAAAAATATTTCAGAATCACTACAGTAATACAAATAAATGTAAGCACATCGTCTGTGCGTCTCTCTGGAATGAGTAATCCATTTGGATGTTTCACTGATGAATTGTTAAAAGCTTGACAGAACATTTTAAGTGTGATTAATTTATTTGATTTTTTCCTTTTGTACAATTAAATTAATTTCATTCGATTGAATTACTTAATGTAATATATTTAATTCATTCAATTGGTTAAAAATAAATCACGTACAATGATGTAGGTACATATACATAATTTAATTGTGTTTACAATTATATATTATTAGCGCAAGGGCATTATCGTTTGGATTCGTGTAATTCTAAGAACGCTAATTTATAATATAATAAATCTGTAAATGGTTCGTGTTCGTACAATGGGTTTAAAAATGTAAAAAAATCAGGGGGGGATAATTCGGCCCAAGAGATTTTGAAATGCATCTTCTAGAAAATTTGTCTCTGTGTGTTATAGGATTATGGAAAAACTATTGAAAGGATATTATTTATTTTATTTATTTAGGTTTATGGCTTGGCAGCTAGGCCTTTAAGCCAGATCTTAGTTTACAATATAGTTTCTTCATTTTCTTAAGCCTATGTGTAGCACAGCTGAACTGTAGGTAATCAGCTAGTGCCATTCAACGGAGTTCTTGTGACAACTCAAAAGGCCACATTTGACTATACAGTTCACATTTCTCACAAAACACATAATTACTACTCAAAAACTATCAATATCCTACAACTATTGTTCATTTTAGAGTAATTTTACACATTTTTAGAAAGTAAAACTGCACAGCATAACGTCCCCTTTCAGTTCCCGCCAAAAACTCCTATTGAAAGGATATAAATGAACCTCGCCACAGAGCTAGCTTATATCCCGGTTCAACACTTAGGATATTCTTTATCCCGATAAGTCGTTTTCGTGGTATAATCGAATATAAACAAAAGGTGACGATGTGTTTAGGTTCTATGCCGTCGATGCAATTCACAACAAATAATGTAATAACATAACGTGGACGGGGCTCCGCTGCTACTGACAGTTTTAGAATAAAGAAAAAAATAGGTTCTAGTACTAATAAACACCACAAGCTCGTTTCAGTGTCGCAACATAGTTTAATACAACAACAGACAGTGATTACTCATAAGTGAAACATGGTTACTGGATAATTTCACAGATAATGTAGTTGTTACTCAGATTAGTAGTCACGTTCAAACGGTTGTTGTAAGTAGATAATCTGTTCAAAGTAAAATGGCTCATGGTTTGCTCAAAGCGATGCAGCACCATATGGTATTATATTTTTCCGGTTATTATGTCGAATTCATCTTGCCTCTCGTATAAATTATGGTTATTTCCACGGCAGCAAATACGAATATGGCGAGAAAAGTGAGCAGCTCGAGGTTGGATGTTACTTATTTGAACATTTGATATTCGCGCTGTCAATGTCCCTCGTCACTCTCTTGCTTTCTGCCGAGAAAGTAGTGTTGCCAAGGGATTAGAATGTATTTTTTTATACATAAATCTTGTTACTAGTGGCAGGGTTTCTAGAATTGGGAATTTTTTCACACACATTTTTGTTCGGGGTCAAAAATTTGGAGTACATACATACATAACTTCACGCCAGTTCCCTTGCGGGGTAGGCACGAACAACAGAGTGCCATTTAGGCTTATTCTTACACACCTCACTGGCCTCTTTGACATTCATAACTCTTGTCATGCACGCTCGTCTGTTCTTAAGGCTCCTGACATCACCTTCTGCTAGTACACGATCAATTTGATCATGGAAGGTGTGTCGTGGCCTTCCACGACTTCTGCATCCATCCACTTTTGCATTGTATATCTGTTTAGTCATTCTTTCATCATGCATTCTTTCCACATGACCGAACCACCGGAGCATTCCTTTCCTTACCTTCACCTCGACACTCTCTTTCAGACCAACTCCAAATTTGGAGTACCTATAAAATTATGTCTCTGAGATTTTAAAGTACGAGCTAAGTATTAAAATGTATCAAATAAAGACGACGCGTGACGTTCTGGATATTATGTTCTTCGGACATAAAAAATCTATCCAAGATTCTTAAAGGAATTCTGGCAGTGGTGCCACCTTCAAAACTTTTGGTGGGATAATCGATACAAATAGAACAAATAAAAAAAATTGTGTGTAATAACTTACACATAGCGTATCGTACATATTGAAGCAAAAAAATAAATGAAAAATGTTAGCAAAAAGCGATGACGAAATAATAAGAGTTATTTGTTTGCCTACCGCATAACACATTGCCTAATCTCATATAAAATCCGTCATTATGATAATGAAGTCAAAAACCGCAGTGAACCGCAAATACAGCGTTGACCAATCCGTTCGACTGCAGGCGTGTAATTGGCGCATTTATTCATATAAATGCGTACAGCGTATTGATTCCTTTAGCGCATGAAACCTTACTAATGACCAGATTAACCCACTTCGAGTCGACCTATTTTCCCACATATAACAAGGGAAGACGTTTCAAGCACTAACGTGCAAAATGTTAGTGTAACTTACAAACTGATAACACACGGTCCAGCTGAATTGAATCAATATCGTCGAAAGGCGCAAGACTGAAAGGAAGCGAGTTTAAAAAGATCTCTTTGGCTGCTTGGTCCAAATTGAAAGACTACGTAGGCGAATCAAAAAGTTCTTAGACGTGCATATATATAAAAACTTTTTGGGAGAAGTTCTATATTCAAATTAAGGAGTGTTCAACACTCATTTTTTTTTTATTCTTGGTAATACATGTCGTAGACTACCGAGTCCTTTAGTGCGATTAGACCAAAGCAATGAGAGTTATCCACTGAAGATAGCGCAGATAACAGAGTCGATTGCCGGCATGTGTGGAGACTCAGCAAGGTACCCCTCTCTATGTGGAGAGGTAACCCATGTGCTAATACTCCACTAAAAGCATCTTCCTCCCATGTGCCCCGCGGGTACGTAGTTATGCCCACACTGATCCTGCGCCTCAATATGCTTGAGAATTTTGATGAATTTTCTTATAGTTGTATGAGCCAAATGCGTAACAAGAATTATTTGTTTAGTGAAAACTTAGTTGATATGTGTATTAAGTTATGTGTTTTATATTGCAAGAATTATAATTATTGTATGTTTAATATTTTCTTAAGTTTTCGCGACTTGTATACATAATAAAACTACGTTTTAACGGTTTTAAGCGCGGTAATTTTATTTGATTTTGGTTTTTCCGACGTTTCGGCCACTTTTCAGTGGCCGTGATCACGGAAGACAAAGATGTCAAGTGTCAACGAGTATTGTTAAAGTTTTATTTAGCTTACCGCCAACTTATTAATTTTAATTATTTAATTTTTAATTTTGTTTATGGTTATTATTTAATCTATGGGAGCCTAATCTAATTTACTACCGCTTCGCAACATGTTATGGCTTGAAGAGAAGAAGCGGCGCAAGAAACTCTTCAGCAAACATGCCTAGCTCTAATAATTTTATATAATATTAAAATGGGTGGAAGGAAAAATAAAAGTAATTATCAGTCAAGTTGGTTTGTGTTCCGTTGTACGCAGAAAGAGCTCACAGTGTCTTGAGGTCTGGCAGCTGGTTTTTGCTGGGTTTGGGTCTTAATAGTTTTGATAATTGGATCCCAAACAGGTGGTACTTGCCAACCATCTTCTCTATTGAAATTTGGGTGTTTTTTGATTTCAATAGCCTCACGCATCATTCTAGGTATGAAACGATTCTCTTTCGCGAGGATTTGTGGGTTATCGAATCTGATGTAGTGGTTGGGTTTATCCAGCGTGTGTTCACTGATCGCAGACTTCGTAGACCTTGTGTGTTTCATGTCAGCAATGTGTTCTTTTACTCGTGTTTTTATGCTCCTCTTTGTTTGCCCAATGTATGACAATCCACACTCACAATCAAGCTTGTAAACCCCTGCATCCTGGAGTGGGATATTGCATTTCACAGGTCTCAGAAATTGGGTAATCTTTTTCTGCGGCTTGAAATATGTTTTGATTGAAGCTCGCCTGAGGATGTGACCAATTCTGTCTGTGACTCCCTTGATGTAGGGTAGGGTAGCAGGGCACCGCTCAATGATGCGTGAGGCTATTGAAATCAAAAAACACCCAAATTTCAATAGAGAAGATGGTTGGCAAGTACCACCTGTTTGGGATCCAATTATCAAAACTATTAAGACCCAAACCCAGCAAAAACCAGCTGCCAGACCTCAAGACACTGTGAGCTCTTTCTGCGTACAACGGAACACAAACCAACTTGACTGATAATTACTTTTATTTTTCCTTCCACCCATTTTAATATTATATAAAATTATTAGAGCTAGGCATGTTTGCTGAAGAGTTTCTTGCGCCGCTTCTTCTCTTCAAGCCATAACATGTTGCGAAGCGGTAGTAAATTAGATTAGGCTCCCATAGATTAAATAATAACCATAAACAAAATTAAAAATTAAATAATTAAAATTAATAAGTTGGCGGTAGGCTAAATAAAACTTTAACAATACTCGTTGACACTTGACATCTTTGTCTTCCGTGATCACGGCCACTGAAAAGTGGCCGAAACGTCGGAAAAACCAAAATCAAATAAAATTACCGCGCTTAAAACCGTTAAAACGTAGTTTTATTATATTGTATGTTTCCCAAATAAATTAAATAAATAAATGCCCCAGGAAGTAGGGCAGACTCACTTCGTCAGCAGAGATTTGATCGTCCGCTCCCCAGATGCTGGAGGACCCCTGCAGTGATATTACGGGAGGAATCACTCAATATTTATGCCAACTGTCACTTTTTTTCTTTTTTTTATGGAAGTATAGGTTTGCGTTTGACCACTGTCTCACCTGATGTTGAGTGATGACGCAGTCTAGGATGCAGCACGCTCAATTAGAAGATACCTATTCACTCGTGACTTGAGGACTTCAAGATTGTATTTGTCAGGAAAAACAGACTCCGGCTAATTATTCCACTCTTCGGCCGTGCGCACCAGAAAAGATGAAGCGAAATGGTCCTGACTGGTGGTATTTCCACCATGTAACGGTGGCACAAACCGGTGCGTCTGGTTGTCCGATGGTAAACTGATCGATGGTGGTGACCGATGGTCACTTGTTATTGTCAGCTCGTTAGCACGTAATAAATTTGTTTTGTGCAACGAGTTGCACTCATCATTTTGCTGTGCCGAAACGTATTCAGACACAGCCCTGATTTTCAATGCCCATCTCCTAAATCACATATGGCATGCGACATGTGCCAAAAAAAAAAGCAATTAATTATAAAAAACACAAGTACAAAGATCTACGGAGTGACGCTCGCGGACCGCGTTCGTAATACCGAAGTAAGAAAGCGAGTTGGTCTGAAAGAGAGTGTCGGGGTGAAGGTAAGGAAAGGAATGCTCCGGTGGTTCGGGCATGTGGAAAGAATGCATGATGAAAGAATGACTAAACAAATATACAGTGCAAAAGTGGATGGATGCAGAAGTCGTGGAAGGCCACGACACACCTTCCACGATCAAATTGATCGTGTACTAGCAGAAGGTGATGTCAGGAGCCTTAAGAACAGACGAGCGTGCATGACAAGAGTTATGAATGTCAAAGAAGCAAGTGAGGTGTGTAAGAATAAGCCTGAATGGCGCTCTGTTGTTCGTACCTACCCCGCAAGGGAACTGGCGTGAAGTTATGTATGTATGTATACATTTTTCTGTTTCTTGTGCTTTATATTGTAATCTTTGTACTTATATGTTTTTTTTATAATTATTTGGTTTTTTTATGTTTAGCACGGGTCGTATGCCATAGGTATGTGATTTAAGAGGTTCGAAAATTACACTAGTAGCATTCAATAATATTGTACGAACATAACAGTATATTAAAGTTTTGCATACGTGTGCCGTCGTGACTTCCCGATCGTGGTCACGATGTTTTTGCAATATTCTACACCGCGGAGTAGACGTTTTTACTGAGAACTCAATTGTATGTTAGATTGGCAAATTGAGCAGTGATAGCGGTTCTATTATAAGACGAATATCTTTTCAGCAGCTGTAAATGTACCTTAAAATACTCGTATCTAAGCAAGTCGTTAGTTAAGAAGTGAGTCACATTTAAGTTTACACTTAAAACCAGATACATAATAAGCCATGATAGCTTAGTACTTAGCACATTCGCGTCTGAAATTAATACGTGGATTTGAATTCTGGCCAGAAAGCATACAACACTTCTGCAGTTTTTTGACCAAATGTGCATCTCCCTCTCTTTTCTGTCACCATATCCCAATTACTTGGGGACGGCACAATATGTCTTTTCCTTCCACACTCTTCTATTCTGACATACCTCTTTTGTCACACCGTATGTATATCATCATGTCATCCTTCACACAATCCATCCATCTTTTTTTTGGTCTACCTTTAAATTTGTACATATTGATCTTGTAGTATAACATTCTTTTTGTCACGTGACTTTCATCCCTCCTCATTATATTATATTATTATATTGTTGCAATTATTACGTGCTGACGGTGAAGGAAAACATCGTGATAATAACTGCACTGCTAGATAATCGATGTGTCAAACGTGCCAATCCGTGCCAATAATGTCCGTTCCTCTATAAAAGGGAGATCCGAGCTCAGCAGTGGGACGTTGATGAAATGTTATCATCACGATCGTAAAATAAATTTCCGCGCCATCTGTTTGGCTACTCGGTCTATCCCTCGGCAACAATGTCATTTGTCAGGATAAAAGGTGTCCTAAGAGTTGACTCGGACACCTAGCTCTAGCAGCTCTGAGTCGAGTTTCATTTAAATTTTCAGTAAACCCCTGAAAGTTGCATTTTTGAAATCAGCTGAATTAGCTCCCGCCCGCCCCCTGATGTTTTTTTGTGTTAATAAATTCACTGTGCACATTCGACCCCTCCTACATACTTATTATTATATTTTTATACATACATACATAACTTCACGCCAGTTCCCAGAGCGCTATTCAGGCTTATTCTTACACACCTCACTTGCTTCTTTGACATTCATAACTCTTGTCATGCACGCTCGTCTGTTCTTAAGGCTCCTGACATCACCTTCTGCTAGTACACGGTCAATTTGTTCATGGAAGGTGTGTCGTAGCTTTCCACGACTTCTTCATCCATCCACTTTTGCATTGCATTATATTTTTATAATTGATATTATTATAGATACAGACACACAAAAGGCCTTGAAATACGGAAAGTCGACTGCGCGAATGCTCAAAGGCTATTTTATCATAAGAAAACAACTCACAACTTATTATCGAAGAATTGAAAATAATATCTCTCACCTAAGCTCAAAATCTTCATCATCACTCCAATCCAAGTACCAGGAATACATAACAATTCAACAGCTGTGTATTAAATTCAATTATAAATTAATCAATAATCACAAAAGGCTTCTCCCACCGATCTTACGCGTGTCCAGTGACTTGAAAGAACCACCACGTAATAGAGAACAAATAAAATGGCACATCATCACTAAATTGGAGCAAAAATATCACCCACTTACCTCTAAATTACTTGTTAAAAGAGTGAGACATTGAAATGATTCAAATTCTAGATTGAATGACTAGGCTTACAAAAATTTAGACGATTACGACGAGTGAAGAATTAAGCCGGGTTTCGTACATATTGTTACGCCTGTTTCCTGTTGGGGTAGACAGAGATGATGGCTTTCCACCTGCTACGATCCTGACAAACACTTTTTGCATCAACTCGCTACTTGCAACAATCTCTTAATACGTACAAGGTTATTGAAAGTGCTTTTTACCTAACCTTTCTTCAAAATGTCTTGGATTAGATCATGGTGAGTACTCTATCAGTCACATAGCTGTCATAATATATATCTTACTAACCATTGCTTTGCCTACGAATGGTAAAAAAAATTACATAGACTTAGGGCAAGTGAATGAATACGTATAGAAAAACCAGCCGTCAGAGATATTGAAGTCGTAGTAGATTAATTGGCGTACTCGCGTCTTATTTCAATGGCGTAGCTTCAAATTCTAACCTGAACCATCATGTAAGAAGTATTTCTAACCTAATGCAGTGAAGCACAATATCGTGAAGAAACCAGCACATCAAGAGATGTGTGAAACAATAAGCATGATACATATAACGTAAATAGAGCAGTCCGGTTGTTTGTGGGGACCCAATATAAGGTCTTTTCAGACTACGTGTCAAATTACGAAATATTTATTTCTCTATTATAAATTTGATATTCAAATTTAATAGGTCTTTAAGTTAATTGATCTTATAGCTTTATGAGTATTGTAAGATACACAATCATGCAACACGACGGTGATCCGACATTCGCAACTGAAAAACGATATTCTCTAAAACGCTATTCAGAAGCAAATCACAGAAAAGAAATTGCGTATTTATCATAAGACGCAGCGTCTAGACATAATGTTAAACTCTAGAATCTAATTAACATCCAACTAATTAGAAACTCGCAGCGCTGTTGTACCGCAACAACGTACAAGCATTTTACTCAAATCAAAGTTCAACGCTGAAATTTATTTCGTTGAAAAATTACTCACGTAATGAACCGGAACATAGTGTAGTAATTAACAGAAGGGAAACCGGATACAGAGGCGAGTTTCACTTTCATCGATGAAGTTAAAATATATACATTTCAAGGGCGTCTTATCTATCGTCTATGCATCTATAATGTAATAAATCTATAATGAATTAGGGTTTGTACAATGAATTTAAAAAAAAGATAAAAGTCAGTTCATGTTAGAGCATCACCAGAAAACTACTAAACGAATTTAAATACAACTCGACACAGCGCTAGCTTATATCTCGAATCGATACATAGGATACTTTTTATATGCACAAATGATGTCATTTCCTTGGGATAGAGGAGTATACAGTATACAGTATAGGAGACTGAAGTACTGCGTTGTATTTTTTACGCCACCGCGTTGTAATTCACTACCAGTAGTTACTAATTGCAGGAGATATTGAAGTAATGATACTGTGGTATCTCTATTCTTATCTGGAGCATATTTTAAATTAATCCTCCGGTTTCACTTTGGAATTGTTTTATTACTACTAAGTCATTTCAATGCGTGTATGTACATATTTTTCTATTTATTTTATTATTCCACCTTTGAATAACAACAGAAGACTACTCTTTCTATTGTCGTAAGTGGGTAAACAGACAGACTTCGTGCCACAAGCGTACTTGACGTGAAGTAGTTACAATCGCCTACGTTTGCAACATCATGGGTGATGCCAACGCATTGCCAGTCTTTAGGATGGGGATAGAGGGTGAAGTGTGCAACCTGAATTCTCACTCATCGAGCGAGATACGACTAACTCAAGGTTATTTAAACAACAAATACGCTGTTTGACCCGTTAAAGTCATGACGTCATAATTTGCTATGATCGTACAAAATCTACGAGACTACGATATTTTGTAGAATAATAAAGAGGATCTTAGTTGATTTAGCTATCAGAGTGCGTCTGAATAATTATACATATCAGCCCAAGTGTTTTAATGTAAATGTTAGATTGTATCGGAATCTTTGTAACTTATTTTATCTTTATAACGTAGTGTCCCATCTGTGGGACAGTCTTCGTGGGACAAATTCTAATGTAAAATCGTTATAATAAAAAAAAAATCTGCTACACTAATCTGCGTACACTGGGCCCGGATCACTGGCCCGTTGGTGATTGTAATCGTTCGTACTTGGCATTACTCGTTTCAAAGAAAGAATATTTCAGGAAAATGTTTCAGTATCGCTTCAGGCATCCGGCCAAGTGTACTTTAAATATGCGTTGCAAGTGGGGCACATCGACGGACTCATTTGGGCGGTACTCCCGGTCCTGGATATCGAATTAACATTGCCGGAGGGTTGGTTGGCAAGGCAACACTCCCTCCCGTTCTCTCTAAAATAAACTAATTCCAAAGTCCTAATAACGCTACTCACATTACCTTGTTTGCTGAAAATGTGGCGTACAAATTCTTAAAATGTAAATACGTCGTTGTTTCTTCAAAATAAACTTTTCTTTCTTTTCTCCCATTCTTTCACATATTAAATTAAACTAGAGATCGCCCAGTGATCGCAGTTCGACCATAATTAATTTTAATTATAAGTTTGAACATTATTAAGGTTCTGTTGTCAAAGACTATACTTCTATAATCACAGATTTCACCAAGACTACACTGTTAATTTGACTTTAAAAATAAACAGAAGAGTATATATGCGTGTGTGTGTGTCAAATATATGGTAGTGTGTGTAATGTTTTTTTAAACTGATTTAATGTATTTTTATGCATAATTTAAAAAAAAATATTAGCATTCGTCGCTTCTTCTGTATATAAACTATAAGTGTGCGAAATTTCATACTACTCCGTCCGCGCAATTTTCGTAAAAAGGGGTACCAAGTTTTTGCTTCACGTATTAATATAATGATAGTAAAGATGCTGGCAATATTGACGCTATAAAAACTTGATGCAATTATTTTAGTTCAATTGTATGAGAGTACAAAGTAACTTATATGATTAACTGCCTAAAGCAAAAAAATGTTTTTTAGTTCTGTGGTGATCGCATGATTGACCACCAGGGGTTTTAGCTTTTTGCCAAAAATAGGATTCTTTTACAATCTTTATGTTTGTTCGTCTGTCTGTGTATGTAGTGGGTTTATGTGCTTGGACATAGACGCAGTTGGTCGGATTTTCAAATTTATTGGAATAATTAAAGTTATCAAAAAGAATTACTTAATAATGAGAAAGGCAATATTCTGATCCCTCTTTCAAGACAAGATTATGTTGTTAGTTTTAAATTTGTTAACAATTATACGTACACTATCCAATGTAATTTGTCCTGAATAAAATGATTTTCTTTCTTTCTAATATGAACAAAGCGTTGATTGTAATTAGCAAACTATCCAGCAATTAATTGAAGCAGCTGTCTGAAACCTGTTTGTTTTGCGAACATATCACATTTAATTAATTGTAGATATTGATCGACTGGTTCGTAAGCTAGACTAAAAAAACTGAATAGACGTGGAAGTAGCCAGGCCTGTACTCTCACACTGGTTCTTTATTTGGTTTGGAAAACTTGCAACACTGTTAGACCTGAGATAACTTTCTCAATATCTAATTATTTTCGTATTAAGGCATCGTTTAGAGTTACGTCGGACACATACGAGCCAGTACATTTGCCCCGTACAAAATCCATTTGTACTGACACGGTACAAAATCTAAAGAACTAATGCTTCAAATATTTTGTCGCGCTACTACTCAATATATTACTCGCGCCTCAAATGTAACAGGAAGGACGGAACGAGGACAACAGTACAATAACGCCTGTACAGATATTCACATGACATGTACGACTGCTAGTAAAATGAGGTGCCCGAGGCCGATCACATCCGATTCTTAACAGACATTTCCGAACTAGCAGTTTTGTACGGGACAAATGAGGGAATATCGCTCACCGCCTCACCGGCCTCATCGCTTCAAATGTACTGCCGCGGTACAAACCATACAAATCTCCTCGCCTCATTTGAAGTGGTACATTGTACTGGTTCAGTACAAAATGTCATGTTACTCTTACAAACTCATTTTAAAATCATGTCCTACCCAACTCTAGCATCATTTGGACTAGTGGAACGTTCAACAGTTTTCTTAGATTTAAAATTCAACATCACTCTTCGTAACTAAAAAACAAAATAGTGAAGGGGGTGCCCCGTATAGGGGTGGAGGAAAGAGATGGAATGCTCCTCCGTCTCAAAGAAAAATTTTCCAGCGAGGCTATTGTTGTTCCTCGTAGGCCTAGGCCCATCCATAATTGCTCAAAATTTGTATATATTCTTTGTACGTTTCGGGAATCGTTTGCGACCTCCAGTATTGCACAGCGCCATCTATTGGCTTGTAAGTGTTCCATTATAAGACAAATATTTCGGGATATTAGGATAGACAAATCTAGTAAAAAAGATGGTGCTGCAATTGGATTTTTTGACGCCACTGCTGTAATTCACTATCAAACTATCCGTGCAGGAACGGAGAAAGAGTACAATTTCCTGCGGCCGGGTGGCCTGTCGTAAGAGGCGACTTAACAACCCACAGCCAGGTGGTAGGGCATTTGCCCGACTTGATGGCTACCACCCCTGGTCTAAAGTATGTCACCACAACAACCTTGAGTTGTGTTCCGGCATTAGTGACCAGCTTCCGGTTTTCCTTAAGAGAGCAGCAGCGCATTTGAAGCGCCTTTGGTGTTGCAAATGTCCATAGGCGATGGTAACCGCTTTCCATCAAGTGGGCCGTCTGCCTGTCTGCTGATCTCCAGCAATAAAAAAGAAAAAAAAAAACACGGCAATCTTCATGGCAACACGCACTACTAGTATAAATTAAAACCTATGTATTATTCTGATGTAAAAACTACATTGCTGTAAAATTTGATCAAAATCCGTTCAGTAAAAATATACATCAATACTCACAAACTTACTCGTTCATAATAACATAAAAGGATTAAAGCCATTATTTGAAATAACAGAACATTGCCGTCCTAAGTTCATACATAAAATCGATATACAAGTGTGGCGACCAGTGTCGCCCTTGGGCCTCCAAGGGCGGTCAGTCTGGCTGAAACACATCGACCGGAATAACGAGGGTGACCTGAGTCCACGCGGGCCAGGTGGCCAATGCTCAACACGATCAGATAACGAGGTTCCATGTTGGTTCTCGTATTTCTTCTTTTAATTATACGGTGGAAATAAAAACTCTTATTTTTGAGCCTTTTTTTATAGCAGGAGTTCAGCAGACAGGCAGACGGCCCACTTGATGGAAAGCGGTTACCATCGACTATGGACATTTGCAACACCAAAGGTGCTACAAATGCGCTGCTGCTCTCTTAAGGGAAGCCTTAGGTAGAGTGGAAATAAAGCAGGCTACCTATTCGAAAGAGAAAATAATATCCTGTAATATTACACCAATTCATAGTGAAGCTTCGCCAGGTGGTAGGGCATTTGCCCGACTGGATAGCTACCACCCCTGGTCTAAAGCATGTCGCCATAACAACCTTGAGTTGTGTTCCAACATTAGCGACCAGGTTCCAGTCTCCCTTAAAAGAGCAGCAGCGCTGTTACAAATGTCCATAGGCGATGTTAACCGCTTTCCATCAAGTGGGCCGTCTGCCTGTCTGGTGAACTCCTGCAATTAAAAAAAAAAGCTTATAGGGATCAATTTCTGTGAAGAAATGTCAAACCTCAAATTAAGGAAAGGAGTGGATTTTTTAATAAGTCGATAAATATTTTCAAGTATTCAGAACCTGTGGCCTTAACTTATAAAATTATCTAAAGCAATGCTTCATTTTTCAACATTTGTATGTATGTAAAATTTAGAACATGAAAGTGAACTGGCGATTGAAATTTTAATGCAATGGATACATTATTTTGTGGTGCCTTACCACGTCCTAGTCCTTGAGAACGAGGGGACAAATGACTCTCAACGGAATCGAGGGGTAAAACAACGTGTCCTTATTAATCGAATTAATCTTATTATATTACGCAAAATTAGGTGCGGTCAAATGACCGCCGCAATTTAATGTTTATTTAATTTACTTACTTTGAGGTTTGACATTTCTTCACAGAAATTGATCCTTACAAGCTATACTATGGATTGATATAATAATACAGAATAGAACAGATTTTTGCAAAAATTCATGATACCCCAGTGACGGTAAAACGTGACGCTTTTTACTTTACACTAAATAAAGAAGAACTGTAATATGAGAGTAGCTCACCGTATCCTGTTGGTCTTGCGATGGGCCGTCTCGATGGTGACGAGGAAGACGGCGTGGCTCCTGGAGGAGTGCTCGTTCATGTCGGTCCGGCCGGCGGCGCGGCTCCGGTTGCCGGCGCGCATCACGCGCACCATCTCCGCGGCGCTCTTGCACACCACCGACGTCATCTCGGGGATGTAGAACCCGTTCAACTCCTGGACAACAACAACGATCACAAGGGTTGAAATAGTCACTTTCGCAGATTCATATTACGACTGTGATAAGATTCAAATTTCAAAAGTTTTTATTCAAAATAAGTTCCACTGGAGAACACTTTTTGAAGGTCATACATGTATGATAAAAATTAATTTTACTTCCTATTCTATGTACACCGCTTCGCAACGTGTTAATGCTGTTAAGGAGAAGAAGCGGCTAGAAACTCCCCAGCAACACGTCTAGCTAAATATATAAGTATCAAGATCCTAATAAAACTACGTTTTAACGGTTTTAAGCGCGGTAATTTTATTTGATTTTGTTTTTTTTTCGACGTTTCGGCCACTCTTCAGTGGCCGTGATCACGGAAGAGCCACTGAAAGATGGCCGAAACGTCGGAAAAACCAAGATCAAATAAAATTACCGCGCTTAAAACCGTTAAAACGTAGTTTTATTATGTATACAAGTCGCGAAAAGTTAAGAAAATATTATATCAAGATCCTATCATCTTATGTATCTTATGTTTGAAGTGAAAATTCTTTAGAATCGTTGTGATTTGAAACTCGATGAAAAGAAAAAGCGACACTAAAAAGAGGTAAACACATAAATCTATAGGACAAAATTGTTAGTAATATTTTTCGAGAAGAAATCAGTTCCCGTGGAATACAGGTTAGAAGTCCACGCAAGCGAAGTCATACGTTGTTCAACGAGAATAGCAACCCTCGATCGACGACAGATGATTTTTTTTTAATGAGCTGTCATTCATATTATTGTTGTTACCTGTGGGTTGTCCTTTTCTGTTTCTGTTACGGGAGTTTTTGGCGGGAACTGAAAGGAGATGTTGTGCTGTGCAGTTTTATTTTCTAAAAATGTGTAAAATTACTCTAAAATGAACAATAGTTGTAGGATATTGAGAGTTTTTGAGTAGTAATTATGTGTTTTATGAGAAATATGAACTGTATAGTCAAATGTGGCCTTCCGAGTCTTCACAAGAACTCCGTTGAATGACGTCGATTGTAGCCTACAATACAACGGCGTCAGGCTTAAAGGCCTAGTTGCCAAGCCTTAAACTTTAAAAAAAAATGTACTTGTTACGGAGTGTTACGTAATAAAATTATTCTTGTAATCAAAAAGCCTAGAGAATTATATTAATAACGTGACTTCACCATATCAGTTCACACGTAAAGCCCTAATTTAGTAATAAAAATACCTTGGATAGTGAACATGGACGGCAGACATTGAAGGTCCCCAGACTAATCAACATTGGAGTGGCACGCACCAGATGAGCTCATGCTTTGCGGGCGATTCATTTGAATTTCAAGGGTCTTTTAGGCTCGCGTAAATATCGGATTTTCGTTGTTCAAAACAGAGCGATCTTGCCTGATGTCAAATGCAATATAACTTTTTTATTGCCAGGTGTTAAAACCTAACAAACAAACTCACATTCGCACTTATGATTGACTAGCTGCACCCCGCGGTTTCACTCGCGTGGTGATGGAAAATCGTTATATTTTGGATAATTCACACTATATCTTTATGCCTATGTGTTATTCTGATGTGTAAGCTATATCATTGTAAAGTTTCATCAAAATCCATTCAGTAGTTTTTGTATAAAAGAGTAACAAACATATATACATCCATACATTCTTACAAACCTTCGCCTTTATAATAATAGTAGGAAGTAGGATAGGATATGATGATTTAAATATTTGAACGACCATAGGTCACATTGTTTTACACCCTATTGTCTACATACCACCACCTGTATCTCTGCAAATAAAGATTCATTCATATGATACAGCTGGACTATGGAGTCTATTTTTTTTTAATAATAATCGGCAGACACACATATATTATATCCCCAAATTAAGCAAGTTACGCTTGTGTTATATGGGTGATATACAACGGACTACTTTATTTATTCTTTACTTCTTCTTTACATAGTATACAACAAAGTCGCTTTCGCGTCTGTCTGTTTGTATATCCGCTAACTCCTCATAAACTAAACGGATATTTAAGTGGTTTTCAACCACCAGTTAGATATTTTTTCACTGAAGGTTTATATATGTAACTTAATTAAGTCATTATGTAAACTAGTGGTCGGCCGTGGTGGAAATTCGGCCATAATAATTAATGTCAAAGACTATAACTTCTATAATCACATATTTCGCCAAAGCTACCCTGTTGATTTGACTTGAACAATAAACAAAAGTGTATATATATGCGTGCGTGTGTCAAATAGATGGTAGTGTGTGCAATGTTTTTTTGTATTAATTTAATGTATTTTTTATGCATTTTTTTTTTTTAATATTAGCATTCTGCACTCCTTCTCTGTATAAACTATAAGTGTACCGAAATTTCATATTCCTCCGTCCGCGCAATTATCGTAAAACGGGGTACAAAGTGTTTGCTTCACGTATTATATGTAAATAAATCCGAGCCACCTCCGATGGTTTGACCCGCAGCTAGCCGCGCGGAAAACTATCTAAAGTAAAATTATTGAAAACAATAAAACAACATGACGATACAAGTATGGAATGAAAAATACGGAAATTTCGCCGTTTTCGAATTGCTTGTTATATAAACTAAGTTTAAAAAATACAAATAAATTAAGTTATCAATATAGGCTATGTAACAAATCGCTACCAGAGGGAAGTGTGCCCAGAAGGCTCACTACATTTCCAGACTGCATTTGTGCCACTTGGAGTTGAAACATTAGTTCCTTCGGTCTATCGATAAACAATTTCTTCAAAGTTTGTAATAATCTCTTTCAGCGCGTTCCATTAGTAACTCATAACGCCCAAAATGCTCCGTAAGCCGTTCCACAAGGCGACCGCGGTCGTTGTGGTCGTGGCGAAAACGTCACTAATGACGTCATCATTTTCGATCACACAACGCTCACAACGG
The DNA here is from genome assembly GCA_019925095.2 of Dendrolimus kikuchii. Classification (NCBI taxonomy): domain Eukaryota; kingdom Metazoa; phylum Arthropoda; class Insecta; order Lepidoptera; family Lasiocampidae; genus Dendrolimus; species Dendrolimus kikuchii. The sequence goes on from CM034407.1 coordinate 20,109,011, forward strand.
CCCATGTCAAGAGGTGGGTCGAATGACTGTTCCACTTGGGTTTACGATTGTAATGCCGGCAAGCAAGTGGAACGGGAAAATTCATGGTCGTTGTAAGTCTCTAATGGAAGGTAGCCTTTGATGCCACCCGTGTCAGGCTGGTTCGTATTTCGCTCAGCGAATCAGAATCGCTTATCGGTTTTCGCAGCTGTCTTCCAGGCATACGAGCGTGTATACTTGAGACAGTGGAACGGAACGGATTGCCAGGTGGTAGGGCATTTGCCCGACTGGATGGCTACCACCCCTGGTCTAGAGTATGCCGCCATAACAACCTTGAGTTGTGTTCCGGCATTAGTGACCAGGTTCCAGTTCCCCTTAAGAGAGCAGCAGCGCATTTGTAGCACCTTTGGTGTTGCAAGTGTCCATAGGCGACTGTCAAGTGGGCCGTCTGCCTGTCTGCTGATCTCCTGCAATATATAAAAAAAAAAAAAAAACGGAATGTTTCCAAGCCTGAGTCAGGCCAAAGGAATCGGTCCCTGATGTCGGAATTTCTTTTCCTAAGATGGTCGGCGGTGACCGATCGCCTGCTGCATACTATCATTGCATAACCCCGTGAATACATGTGGGCTGTTACGCAACCATTTCACAATCCAACACAAAAGAGAGGAATCGTTTTGTACAGCATCCGCGCATTTGCAAGGTTACCATGTGCATTATTGCGAGTGCTGCCTAATATGTTTACTAGCACCGATGCTTCACAGAAAACAGCACCTTATCTATATAAAGTTAAAGTGCAAATCGAAAATGATATATTTATTTCAGCTAAGTAAATTACAGTAATGATCATGGACTGTTATAAATTAATATATGAAATTGGACCTTATATTCTAGAAATAGGACGCAAATTCGAATGGCAGAGTACTTTGAAACTTAAGTTCAAATATTATAATATTTTAACAATGTCTGTAGTAAAATTTAACAAATTAAAAGTGAATTGGAGTAATGTATGTTACAATGAATTTCGTTTAATTTGGCACTTTCATTTTCGAACACGTCTCGCGCACGCGCTAGCGGGTAGCTGCATTAATGTTTTTCTTAATTATGTTTATATTAAGGAGGGCCACGGTAATCTTTTTATAATACAATAAATAAATAATCGGCAGACAAACACGCATATTGTATATCCCCAAATTAAGCAAGTTACGCTTGTGTTATGGGTAATATATAACGGACTACTCTGGGGCCGATCCCAGACACCCAGACCATAGTAAATAACGGAGAAAATACGTTTCCGAAATTTACTATACCGGGAATCGAACCCGGAGCCTCTGCGTTGCAGTGAGGTAGGCCGGCAAAGGCTTAGCCCGCTCAACCACAGAGGCCGTCTAAATCAATTGAGGGTGTAAAGTTTGTACAAATAATTTAAAAATCTATATATTAATATGTGAAGCAAAACCTTTATAACCTTTTTTACGACAATTGCGCGGACGGAGGAGTATGGAATTTCGCACACTTATAGTTTATATAGAGGAGAAGCCACCAGTACCTAAGTAAGAAAGAGAGTTGGTCTGAAAGAGAGTGTCGGGGTGAAGGTAAGGAAAGGAATGCTCCGGTGGTTCGGGCATGTGGAAAGAATGACTAAACAGATATACAATGCAAAAGTGGATGGATGCAGAAGTCGTGGAAGGCCACGACACACCTTCCATGATCAAATTGATCGTGTACTAGCAGAAGGTGATGTCATGAGCCTTAAGAACAGACGAGCTTGCATGACAAGAGTTATGAATGTCAAAGAGGCAAGTGAGGTGTGTAAGAATAAGCCTAAATGGCACTCTGTTGTTCGTGCCTACCCCGCAAGGGAACTGGCGTGAAATTATATATGTATGTATGTATGTAGAAGCGACAAATGATAATATCTTTTTTTATTACACACGCTACCATGTATTTGACACACACACGCATATATACTCCTTTGTTTAATGTTCAAGTTAAATTAACAGTGTAACCTTGGCGAAGTCTGTGATTATAGAAGTATAGTCTTTGAAATTAATTATTATGGTCGAATTTCGAGCACGAGTGACCACTAGTGAGAAATAAATAGCTAATTCGGACCAGCAGATATCGAATATGTAACTTAAAATTTTCATCTGTCTGTTAAAGCATCACGTCAAAACTACTGGCTCTGTACACAAGTGGCATTAGCGCTAAACGAATATATATGTGAAGGAATGACATGTATACATGCATAACTTCACGCCAGTTCCCTTGCGGGGTAGGCACGAAGAACAGAGCGCCATTCAGGCTTATTCTTACACACCTCACTTGCTTCTTTGACATTCTTAACTCTTGTCATGCACGCTCGTCTGTTGTTAAGGCTCCAGACATCACCTTCTGCTAGTACACGACAGTCACGACATGTATACAGATAAATATAATTGAAGTGTCTGTTTGTAATGTCAAAATAAAAATGTGAAAAACATCAGGGGTGATAATTCGGACCAGGAGATACCGAAAATGCAATTTTTAGAATTAAGTCTGTCTAGATGTACGTTCCGGGTAATGATTGAGGCTCGCCTGAGGATGTGACCAATTCTGTCTGTGACTCCCTTGATGTAGGGTAGGGTAGCGGGGCACAGCTCAACTGAAGGTGGTTTGGGGCCTTTGTGACGTTGATGTGGAGTCTTCAGCTGATTGCGTTGTAGAACTCGCTTAACATGCTGAAGCTCTCTAGCCATGTGGTTTTAACCCCGCTGTGAGCTCTTTCTACGTGCAACTGAACACAAACCAACTTGACTGATAATTTATTTTATTTTTCCTTCCACCCTTTAATATTATATAAAATTATTAGAGCTAGGCATGTTTGCTGAAGAGTTTCTGCGCCGCTTCTTCTCTTCAAGCCATAACATGTTGCGAAGCGGTGGTAAATTAGATTAGGCTCTTATAGAGTAAATAATAACCAGAAAGAAATTTAAAACTAAATAAATAATTAAAATGAACAAGTTGGCGGCAGGCTATAATAAAACTTTAACAATACTCATTAACACTTGACACCTTTGCCTTCCGTGATCACGGCCACTGAAAAGTGGCCGAAACGTCGGAATAATAATAAATCAAATAAATCACCCCGCTTAAAACCGTTAAAACGTAGTTTTATTATGTATACTAGTACAGAGTTGGATATGGAAGAGAGAGCACGAAAGTAGAGTAAACGCGGTTGAGATGCGAGCACTGCGCAGAATCTGTGGAGTGACGCTCGCGGACCGCGTTCGTAATACCGAAGTAAGAAAGAGAGTTGGTCTAAAAGAGAGTGTCGAGGTGAAGGTAAGGAAAGGAATGCTCCGGTGGTTCGGGCATGTGGAAAGAATGTATGATGAAAGAATGACTAAACAGATATACAATGCAAAAGTGGATGGATGCAGAAGTCGTGGAAGACCACGACACACCTTCCATGATCAAATTGATCGTGTACTAGCAGAAGGTGATGTCAGGAGCCTTAATAACAGACGGGCGTGCATGACAAGAGTTATGAATGTCAAAGAAGCGAGTGAGGTGTGTAAGAATGGGCCTAAATGGCGCTCTGTTGTTCGTGCCTACCCCGCAAGGGAGCTGGCGTGAAGTTATGTATGTATGTATGTACTAGTACAGAATACAGTTTAAAAAGCAGGCGCAGTGGTCGCGTTATTTTGGTGCCGCCGGGTTGTTTCAAATCACTAACAAATGCGTGGTCGCCATGGCAACGCGAACGAAGTTCCGCTGGCACATGCTAATTCATCATAAACATTATCGTAAGCCTTTATTGTACCTACGTCGAACTAAAAGAATGATGACAGGAATCAAAACGGTCATACAATAAGCAGTCGTATGACTAATATATATATGGACCTACTTATGCAAAACAGAACCAATCCACAAACATGCCAAAATTGGGTTAAAGATGCAGAAGACTTTCAAAATGCACCTTCTATAGACTCAATAAAAATCATAACGAGAAAATATAATATACAATATTCTAAATGTTTTTTTCCAAAATATAGACATATTTATTTGTACGCAAAATTTGAATAAAAATGGCCTTTTCTCAAAACTGTCAGTATGTGGGTTGGTTCCATTTTGCATAAGTAGGTCCATATATGAATGAAAAGCTGGTTGGTCGAACTATAAACTTTCTTATTGTGTGGGTTCTGGTAGGTAAGCCGTGCATTTAGCATGATGCTAACGAGTAACTAATCAATAGCCGATGACAACTGGTGAAGTTCGCTCGCAAACTATAGCTTAGGGTTGATTCTGACTAAATAAGATATTTAAAAAAAAAAAGATGCAAGTAAAAATTTAAGAGTAAAGATTTTATGATGGAGCGCCTGTTTATTACATAAATATTTAATATAATAATACTCGGCAGTCAAACACACATATCGTATATCCCCAAATTAAGCGAATTACGCTTGTGTTATCTATACATATAATAAAAGTGTAGAGGTCGAATTTCTGTACAATGAAAAAAAATGCTAAAAACCGAGTCAGGGGGATGTAAGAAGTGAAATAGAACTAATTTAGATTTTTTTCAAATTTTTGTTTCTCTGTTTGTACCGGCTAATCTCCGAAACGACTGGACCGATTTAAATGAAATTTTGTATGGTGGTAGCTTATATCCCTGGTCAACATATAAGATACTTTCGATTCCGAAAAATTAAAGAGTTCCTGCGGGATAGTTAAAAAACCGCACCACGTGGACGAAGTGGCGGACATCAGCTAGTTGGTAATACACAACGGACTACTCTGGTGCCGATCTCACACACCCCGACCATAGTAAATAACGGAGAAAAATCATTTTCAAAATTTACCATGCCAGGAATCGAACCCGAAACCTCTGCGTTGCAGCGAGGTAGGCTAGTAAAGGCTTACCCCGCTCAACCACAGAGGCTGTTTATTTTTTAAATTTGCCGGCTATTTGAGAGCCGTACATTTATAATGAAAATTAGCACATGCATGATCGCTTCTTTTAATTAACAGGAATTGTAGGAATTCGTTGCCTGCATCTGGCAAAATGTTAGGGACTGTATGAATTTAGATTATAATAGTGAAAAAATACCCTGGACAACGATGGTGAAAATACATATATTTGGTAACTAAAAAACAGAAAATGTCATTCTCTTATAATCCAAAATAAATTTAAAAAACAAATATACAAAAGAGTTCGTAACATTCTCCCATTTTTCTTCAAATGGGGAGAGGCACTCCCCTTCGAGCAATAAATCTTCGCAGACCCATCAAGGCAGCGTCGGTGCTCAGGCTATACACCAATTCCAAATGTACAGCTCTCGTCACTAAACATGTAAAAAGTGCAACGTAGCGCTTTTCTCGACGACGACCGACAGATACTTGTATTGGGCCAAAATAATCTAAGCCAGCGTAAGTGAGCGCTCTCTTATGATGCCCTAGTCGTGCCATAGGGAGATCGCCCATTGGTGGACCGAATGGCCTCTGTTGCCTCTGTTGTTCGTGCCTACCCCGCAAGGGAACTGGCGTGAAGTTATGTATGTATGTAGGAATTGGCTATAAACACGTTTACCTTTTGACTTTTGTAGTCACTATTCCATTTTCGACGATAACAAGTTACCAAAATTCAGCCTTATTATCAAAATTACATACATGTATATCTTTCGTGGTGTAATACATTAACAAGATCGCGACAAAGGAAGAAATAGACGTAGAAACATATATATATTAAAAAAAACCCAGAAACATACTTTATTTCAATAAATAGCAGCGTAGTTATACTGTTTACGACTAATGAAATAGTTTTGAAAATTTGCACGCCGGATTTTCAGCAAACTACTTTGCACTTAGCTTAATTTTTGTGCCAGAATTATATCCGACACAACAACGATCTTCAATACCGACCCTCTGCTGCCATAATGACATAACGACCAAAATTAATTATATTACTATGTAATCATTAGCGGTAATTTTAGCCACGGTTTTAATAAACTGCATAAAACCAACTAAAAGTGGATAGCGAAGAGTGAACCAACCATTGGAGTTGTCCAGAGAAAGTGAGATGAAAGCGGTAACTGGCAAATGCTGAAATGTTTATCTAAAATATTTACTGCTTCCGTGTTTGGTTTAAACGGCGTGTAAAGAGTTGTATGGCGTGTTGATATCGCAATTAGCACGTGGCCGCGTATGGCACGCGCCTGCGCAACATCCCGAACACAACTGTACTACTGTGTATATTATAATATGGTGTGAAGCTAATAACATCAATCAGCTTTTAACGAGTCCTTAATTTCGCATTTAAATAAATCTAAACATTTTAGATAGATAAGCGGCCTTATCGCTTAGAGCTTTGCTTCCAAGCAACTTATAGAATATAGCTGTTCCCGCGACGTCGTCCGCGTGGACTTTGCTTTCAAAACCCTCCAATTTTTAAACATTCTTCATTGGTGCTCCGCTCCTATTGGTCTTAGCGTGATGATATATAGCCTATAGCCTTCCTCGATAAATGGGCTATCCAAGACTGAAAGAATTTTTCAAATTAGACTTAAGTTCCTGAGATTCGCGCGTTCAATCAAACAATATTAGTATATTTGGCTACAACATTAATACTTACATTTTAAATATCGCGATATCTTTTGAATGAAACGTCCGAATTGAATAATTCAAAAAGTTCTAGAAAGGTATTGAATTCGTCTTGAATATGGAGTAATTTATTTTGATAAGGATTAATACCAAAGTACAAAATAAAGAGTTTTTGAAGCGACGGCATTTAAATTATTTCAAAAAAATAAAAGAAAATACTTATTGTGAGATAACTACAATAGTTAGACATATGGTTACGCAATATTTTTTGTAGACAATTATATGTTCTGCAAAGTGGTAGTACATTGTTTTGTTCTATAATCAATAGTTTTCGCAGCCGCACGCCGTGTAAGGATTTTTTCGGGTCATTTTTTACACCTTGGGTTACATTATTGGACTTTTAGTAAGGATCCCTATTTTCTTTTGAAAATATAATATAGCCCGATAAATGTAGTCTTCAACGCTGAGAATTTTTCAAATCAGACCAGCGGTTCCTGAGATTAGCGCGTTTAAACAAACAAACAGACAAACTCTTCAGCTTTATAATATTAGTATAGATTCTAAGTTAATCTGGTGATGTAGGTGGTGCATTAAATTCAGATGTTTCTAAATTTATAAAATACATACATACTAAATTTTTAAGATAAATACATATACATATAATACATACTCATGAGATATATTTTACTTCATAATATAGCAGTTAAATAATTGCATATTTAATTAATAATTTAGGCATAGTTGTTCAAGGAAAGGTAGTTCTTCCTGAGTAAATTCTTAAACGTCAGTCTAATCTCCCTGACTAAGAAAAGAAAAAAACGAAACGCAACAAAGTTTTAACTTGAAGTTTTACGGGCAGGTTTTCAAATTGGACAAGTACATTAACAATCTGCTCGTAAAACTTCAAGTTAAAATTTTGTTGCGATTCATTTTTCCAATTGTCCGTTGAAGTTTCACTTCTACTATGTGTCCCAGCACACATTTCAATTTTTCGCAGGTTTACTGCAAATTATGATTTGGTTAGGTTAGGTACATTTTAATGAATGCATTTTTTATTTAAACATATTTTATTTTATCAAACAAAGAAACTGAATTCAATTCGGAACCAAAAACGCATCCATAGTCTACTCTAAAATTATGCCGTTCCTCCACGCGGCCGTAACGCTTTTTCGTAATAGAAAAATCCTAAGACCCCGTCTATATGGAAGTTTCACTTCAAAAGTCTAAAGTTTGGAAAAGACTAAAGTCTAAAGTCTAAAGAATGGCTTCCTATCCGTTTATGTCGGAATGCCTATATCTTATCCCTTTTGCACAACTTACTCTTTTCAGCCCAAAGACTCCTTGTTACCTGAAGAAACGGCTTGAGTTCCATCAAGCAAATACGTCAAGGTTTTTAATATCATCAAATAATTTGCAGTTATTCTATCCGTGCAGGAACGGAGAAAGAATACAATTTCCTGCGGCCGGGCGGCTTATCGTAAGAGGCGACTAAACAACCCACAGCCAGGTGGTAGGGTATTTGCTCGACTGGATGGCGACCACCCTTGCTCTAGAGTATGCCGCCATAACAACCTTGTGTTGTGTTCCGGCATTAGTGACCAGGTTCCAGTCTCCTTTAAGAGAGCAGCAGCGCGTTTGTAATGCCTTTGGTGTTGCAAATGTCCATAGGCGATGGTAAGCGCTTTCCATCAAGCGGGCCGTCTGTCTGTCTGCTGAACTCATGCAATAAAAATAAAATAAAAAGTTAATGACGCTAATGCATTCTACAAAATTTTGCCAACTATTTTTCACTATGCATACTGTAAGTTTGTGGAATGCATTGCCAATGCAGGCTTGTCAAAAAAAACACTACCTTCATTTCATAAACTGTATTTTTGTATATAAATATAGGTATATACTGTACATGTGTCTGTAATTACAAGTCACCTTTGTGTGTATAATTATTTAATTTTACATTCTATTAATTTAATATTATGTTTTATTAATAATATTTAGTTATATTGCGTACTGGATACCGACTAACAATAAATAAAATCCTGGGGTTGCCTGGAAGAGATCGCTTTAAGCGATAAGGCCTCCCTTTGTTCAACATTTATTGTACTTAGTTTTAAGAAGGTAGTTTTTAGCAGGGTACACCGCTGATATAGAAAGAAGAGTGAATTTGGGGAATAGTTTGAATGGAGCGTTAGGTAAACTTCTAGGCGCTAAGAACCTCAGCTAGAAGATCCAGCTCGCCATACACAACGCGGTGCTGGTACCTACGCTCACGTATGGAAGCGAGAGTTGGGTATGGAAGAGAGAGCATGAAAGTAGAGTAAACGCGGTTGAGATGCGAGCACTGCGCAAAATCTGCGCAGTGACGCTCGCGGACCACGTTCGTAATACCGAAGTAAGAAAGAGAGTTGGTCTGAAAGAGAGTGTCGGGGTGAAGGTAAGGAAAGGAATGCTCCGGTGGTTCGGGCATGTGGAAAGAATGCATGATGAAAGAATGACTAAACAGATATACAATGCAAAAGTGGATGGATGCAGAAGTCGTGGAAGGCCACGACACACCTTCCATGATCAAATTGATCGTGTACTAGCGGAGGGTGATGTCAGGAGCCTTAAGAACAGACGAGTGTGCATGACAAGAGTTATGAATGTCAAAGAAGCAAGTGAGGTGTGTAAGAATGGACCTAAATAGCGCTCTGTTGTTCGTGCCTACCCCGCAAGGGAACTGGCGTGAAGTTATGTATGTATGTATGTATGTAGTTTTAATTTTTGGTGAACAATAAAGTGTTTTCATTCATTCATTCAAAATCTAGTTCCAGAAGGTTGTTTGGAAGAAATCATCGCTGTAAGCGGCAAGACCGCTGGTTGTACTACTATGTAATAGTACATTATGGTACTAGTGTGTAACATTGGTGATTACCGCCGAGGCGCCATTGAGACTCGAGCCGTAGGCGAGGGTCTTAAGAGAGCCGAGGACGGTAATCATCAATACACACGTGTATCATACGACGTTTTTCAACACACTTGTGAATAAAATAACAACAAAAACTCATTTTATTTAGTAGATAAAAAAAAGTTATATATGAGTGAAAGTTTTATTTATTAAACACGTACGAGTTAAAATTATCTATTTAAATAAGAAGTTGCATGAAATGAGCAAGCAATAGGAACTTTAATTTATTTGTTCTATAGAACACGATCTTTTTTTTGAATAAAAACTTTTTTAAGAACAAAGCAACTCAACCAATTAAATTTAAAAAAAAATCTATAACTCACTAGTGAGTTATAATGTTTTTTACTCACAGTTTGATAATGGGTGTCATTCTGTGCCTAATTGCGGTGACCATAGAGCCACTTTATGAGCAAGTGTGTTGAAAAATAGTTTTATTATACAGACTGATGCGAAATACTCTTTGGTCTGCAATAAAGAAACTGAAGAATATTGTATTCAGTCCAGTGCTTTGATGCAAGTTAATCTTCCCGTAAGAATATTAATGTAAAAATATGTACCAGGCTAACATAATTCGAAACATGTCAAAGTCCTTCATTTACGAAGTAGTTTTGTGATTATTGTTTACACTTGGACACAATGGACCAGCTTCGAGTATGCATTTGACATTACGGTCAAGGAGTCACCCACTTCTTGGTTTAGATTAGAAAATTGTCCTGTTCACGGACTGATTGGTAGCCTTTACACAGTTATAAGACCAAATGCCACGTGGCCTAATAAGGTGTTATTATTTAGCATATTGAATGTATTGTAAATAAAGAAAATGCTTATATGGGAATGGTCCTTCCTGTCAAGATCAAAATGGAAGTAGAGACTTGATGTATTACTAGTATGATAATTAACTAATTATATGTTTAAACAAAGATCAACAAGATATGTCAATATATAAATTTTGTATGAAACATTTTAGTTTTAATAACTTGAAATAATTTTTTATTAGACAAGTATCAAGATGTTCATAGGATGGCCTCTGTGGTCAGCCAAATGAGTTCTCTGGGACGTGGATGTCTTGGGTTAAATTACAAATTAGGAAAACTAAACGTAAACGAATTATCTGTTGTTCACTCCGGTCTGGAGGTTTTAGATCGCCCTTAAGGCCTAGTTGTTTTCTGTCAAGCGCCTCTAGTTTGTTTAATATTAACCCTTAAAAAGGCGCAATTTATTTAGCTCTAACATTTCGCCCACGCAAAAATTACGTTCCTACAAACCGGAAAATGTTCAAATACACGTTTTTATAAATTGCTTTTTTTTATTGCAGGAGATCAGTAGACAGGCAGACGGCCCACTTGATGGACAGCGGTTACCATCGCCTATAGACATTTGCAACACCAAAGTTGCTCTACAAATGCGCTGCTGCTCTCTTAAGGGAGACTGGAACCTGGTCACTTGCTTTTGGGCAAAATTTATTAGTAAATTTATTTTAGCCTCAAATTCAGAAAAGTTATTATGTTAGCCTGACCTTCGATTTTACGATTCCAATCTTCGACACTGAAAGCGGTTGTTTTTATCCGGCGCCCTCCCAGAGGTTGTAAGAAAATTACTTGAGAGGTCACGAGGATTTGTGACATATGTGAATCAATTTAGAAACTTTAGCTTTGTTATCAAGATCCTTTCTACTTACAGAAATAAGGTTTCGTCTAGTACATACATACATACATAACTTCACGCCAGTTCCCTTGCGGGGTAGGCACGAACAACAGAGCGCCATATAGGTCCATTCTTACAGGTTTCGTCTAGTACTACCGATTATTGTACTAGGTACTTAAATTCATGTGTGCTTCGAGGTAAGTTTTAAATTTTGAGCCCCAATTACCCTCTCCAACTTTCCTATGAAGAAAAGATTTAAACCCCACAAACTGCAGACCAGTGAGTCCCCTGCGCTCCTTTGGTATTGCGTCCTTTGGGGTTACGCTCTTTTTTTATTGCAGGAGATCAGCAGGAAAGCGGTTACCATCGCCTATGGACATTTGCAACACCAAAGATGCTACAAATGCACTGCTGCTCTCTTAAGGGAGACTGGAACCTGGTCACTAATGCCGGAACACAACTCAAGGTTGTTATGGCGATATACTTTAGACCAGGGGTGGTAGCCATCCAGTCGGGTAAATGCCCTACCACCTGGCTATGGGTTGTTAAGTCGCCTCTTACGACAGGCCGCCCGGCCGCAGGAAATTGTATTCTTTCTCCGTTTCTGCACGCTCTTTGGGGTTGCGCCCCTAAATTATTTGACGCGTTACAATTAAGATGTTATATTTCATTTACGACATTCATACGAAACAAAGAAGGCTGTAAGGCGGGAGCCCCTAGCGCCACATCCACTACCGGGGGAAAGCATAGCCCCCGTCTATTGCCAGGCTGCGGAAACCCTAACGATCACTACCGGGGCCTGACTGGAACTGGACCAGCCCTGAAGGGGCCAGCCTCTTCACACGCACACCGCGGAGACGGTACTCCCCCCCCCCCCCCGTATCTCCGGGATACTCAACTCGATAGAGGGCGTGTGTTCGGAACGACATGCACGCTCCCTTCAATACAATTATGGCAAATTTCAGCTGCTGTCACATACCTACATTATTCTAACCCCAGTTTTTGTTTTCGGAGAAAAGTTCCCTAATCCAGAGTTAATGTAAGTAATATCTGAGTTAGGTACCGTTTACCGCGGGGGGCCTTTAGCTTGCTAGGAGAGCAAAGGACCTTCTACCCCCGCACAACGAAGTGGGGTGTGTTCTCCCAGGGCACACTCCAGGCACTTTATTGCGCTGGATCGGCTGGGCGTAACTATGTTCTAAATCTCAGCCTTTCCAACACAAACAAAAGCGCAGGGTCGTCATGGAGGAGGGGGTTTTTAATGGGTATTGGGGTTGCTCGCTCGTGCAGCAACGCTCGGAGTCTCCCACACTATCCTGTGACGTCGATCGCGGATGGGGCACTGCCAAGAGCATACTATTGCTGCAGTGTTATCGCCTCCGACCGACGCGTGTCGTTTCTCTAGCAACGACCCAGTTTGTGCGTAAATCGGTTAAGCATTTTCCCTCGCCTAAAAAAAAAAAGTAATATATTTACTTTTTACCAATGTTAAGGAAATTAATGGATAGCAAGATATATAAACCCGGTAATTAGTGTCTTACGCGTTCAAAACTTACAATTAGCACTTGCCTTATTCATAAAGTATCCCATTATAACGTTTTGGATATATGCCAGTGTGGATAGACGTGAGTTCATTACCAGGATATAACTAATAATATGAGCTATTACGTAATCACGAGTCAATATTACGTTATGAATGGCAATGAATGATTTTGACGGAAACATTCTGCTTGTATTAGATATGTCTATTTAGAGCTTCCCAAGCAGTTTGCCCACGTAGACTCTAATCTGTCATTTACAATATGCGTACTTCAACTGCAGTAAGCAGAAAAGTGGCGAGGGAAACAGGCAGTGAGAGTATCAATGTTCAAATAAGTTGCGTTTACATATTCTCGCTGCCCATTTCCCTTACTAACGTGAAAATGGGCATTATGTTAACTAAAATTAGTATGCCTAGTGAATAGCGGGAAATGTTCTCATCATATTTATATAGTAAGACATTGTATCCATGTTCTAGACAAATTAAGATTGATTTGATTTGAGGCTTAAATCAGAATTCCACGGAAACAAACCATTTTGGGACAAAAATTAATTAAAGTTATCATATATTAACTATCATTCCTGAAAACTGCCAGGTGGTAGGGCATTTGCCCGACTGGATGGCTACCACCCCTGGTCTAAAGTATGTCACCATAACAACCTTGAGTTGTGTTCCGGCATTAGTGACCAAGTTCCAGTCTCCCTTAAGAGAGTAGCAGCGCATTTGTAGCAACTTTGGTGTTGCAAATGTCCATAGGCGATGGTAACCGCTTTCCATCAAGTGGGCTGTCTGCCTGTCTGATGATTTGCAATAAAAAAAAAACTATAACATTTTCATGAATAAAACAGTATTTTATATTAATACCTGTTTATTATTTATGTTGAACTATGGTTTTCAAATCATGGTACCGCCATCTCTTATTCAAACCACAATACATATTTTTGATACATACATATTCCTTCGCTTTTTGTATAATAGTATGTATGTATATTTATCTCTGTCCCCTCAATTTTCCCTTGGAACTTGGTAGATGCCGCCATTTTGTTGTCGGATTCGTTTGCGGTGTTAAAAACAAAGACATGTAAAAAATAATAAGATTTTTGGCAAGTGCCGTGAGTTGTTGAAACAAACTAAATGGCGGCCGTCCTTAAGGGGGTTTTAATCTCCATGCATGTGTGATGACTGCGTCTGAGAAGCCAAGGTGGACGTTCTGAGTCGACAGGGTTTGGGTGAGTATATCTAATTAATGTATTTATTTTTGTTATTCAACAAACACTTACACAACAATTGAAGGCAACAAAATTATACTATTAGATTCAGCGGCTTCGTGTGTAAGGAATATCCGTCGTTGTTTTTACCTACGGAATCCACGCGCACAATAGCCGTTATGGAAAGTATGGGGTGTACATAATTTAACGACCATTAAACATGCTGATTTCCAAAGCGTAGAAGAAGGAACAAACAAAAATCTAAACAAAGTAACATTAACATTTATAGATATACTTATAGTATGTATATATTTTTTTTTATTACAGGAGATCAGCAGACAGGCAGACGGCCCACTTGATGGGAAGCGGTTACCATCGCCTATGGACATTTGCAACACCAAAGGTGCTACAAATGCGCTGCTGCTCTCTTAAGGGAGACTGGAACCCGGTCACTAATGCCGGAACACAACTCAAGGTTGTTATGGCGACATACTTTAGACCAGGGGTGGTGGCCATTCAGTCGGGCAAATGCCCTACCACCTGGCTATGGGTTGTTAAGTCGCCTCTTACGACAGGCCGCCCGGCCGAAAGAAATTGTATTCTTTCTCCGTTCCTGCGCGGATAAAATTATAAAATTATAATAATAATAATCGGCAGACAAACACACACATTGTATACCCCCAAATTAAGCAAGTTACGCTTGTGTTATAGGTAATATACAACGGACTACTCTGGGGCCGATCCCAGACACCCAGACCATAGTAAATAACGGAGAAAATACGTTTCCGAAATTTACTATACCAGGAATCGAACCCGGAACCTCTGCGTTGCAGTGAGGTACGCCGGCAAAGGCTTAGCCCGCTCAACCACAGAGGCCGTCGTTAGTACGAGTATACAAAATATGGACCATACTATATTCAAAGTGAGATAAAGAGCCGTACAAATTATACACAGGTATTATAAATACGTAATAGGTACGACATATCTCGTGCAATAAATCGATACTCGTTATCGACAAATTACCGTAGATAAAGCGACCCTGAAAGAAGTGCCGGTTGCGCTTCAAGATTGTTTGGAAACTGCGTGCTAACTGTTTGTTTATGCTACACTTTATCAGTTTAGAAGGACTGCTGGGATGTTTAAGTTGACTTTGCGCTCATTTCCTTGTATCTGAGTAAATACTCGAAATACACTTAAGTGTTGTAAAGTTGTTTCTCCATAGTTATGCACTTATTTAAGTTACTAAGACGATATGAATTGTTCGGACAATATTTAAATTGTGGTTTTGCTTTGAGGATACCTATAACTATGTATTAGATTGTTTTAATAAATTATAATCAAATCTCAGAGGTGCTTTTTGTCTTAGCTAGTATAAAGTGATTAATGACAGTACATGAAGCAAAAGTTGTGTGTTACGGCGCAACACTAGTTTAGTGGCGCAGCACTAGCTACGCGCCTGCGCCCCGCTTTGTTATTTTTTCATTTGTTTTTTCTTTTGGTTTTTTCCTTAGTTACCGTAAAATCTATTGTACACGCAAGACATGTTTCTTTACAAAATCTATTTACTTTATAATTTTGCAACTGTAATACGTGTTTAATTACTGATATCATCTATAAACAGTATATTTAGATCGTAGCAAGTAGAGATCCATCGTCCCTCCTACCTGGCTTGGATCAGTCCGCCCGCGGTTACGACGGCAGGCTGGCAGGCACCGACAGACAGACGCAGACGGCGGCGTCTCAGACGCCGCCAATCAAGATCTCTCCAAGTCCCCGCGAGGGACGATAGGAGACATATAACTGGACACAACCAGTACAAACTGCACGATTCAACAACACGCGCAAAGTCCGTCACTATATAGCTTATCGAAGGTACACGTCTTGCTCGTATCGTAATCGTCGCTTGACTGCCTCCCCTCTCCATCCTGCCGTCGTTTTATACTTCACAAATATAAGTGTGCCCGTCCGTATCGTCGACTCAATTTCCTAGAAATACATAATCCGCACACCTGCTTAATTATTCCTGCGAACGGCCATAAACTAGTACAATACACAAGATACTGTTTTTCTAAGTAAACATAAAAAGTCCGGACGCGGGAAGGTAATAAAGTGTACTTTATGGCAGGCAAGTGTGCATTCAATTTTGTCGGCATGTAACAATATTTTTAAGATCTGTGGCAATTTTGATTCAAATCCAGCCATCCCCGTTGGAAACATTTATGCCTCCAAAATTCGTTTAATACATATATTACATACGTATCTATAAACTGTTTCTTGTTACTTAGATAAATTTTTGAATAAAGTTTGATTTAAATTGTGTATTAACATTCTTAAATTAAAATAGTTTCTACTTTAATATCTAATTTTAGATGTTCCTTATGTTGATTAAGACATAAACAATAAACATCATCGTATAATTAGTTGCAAAAAAATAGCGTGTGTTGTATCTAAATGACCTTCTAAGCAATAACAATGTATACATATATCTATCTACGATCGTATTATTGTAGCACCTTGTATATAAATATTGATAAATAATCTATCATGTGAGATATCTTGCAATTATCAAGTGTTTTATGAGTGTTCACACATGTTGTACAATCATATGTAGGCAAATGATGATTTTAGCGGACAAATAGGAAGGCCCAAGTACCAGGGAAGCACGTTGCGTCAATGTTTACTATTTTCAACCATTGAGGCTATCTTGTGTCAACTGAGCTTTGGTAATTGTTTAGTGAATCAACAATACTTTTGTCACATCAAATTGTCGCTATGTGTTAAAATTAATACCTAAAGATATATTCTGCATACATATGTACAGGTAATAATCTATATAGTAGATACAATTTTCTTATTAGGAATTTCATATCCCTGAAGAAAATATAATTCGTTTAATACCGGCAATGCGTTGGTAACAACCCTTCTAGTCTTTTTTTATTATTATTAACAACTACGGACGGAGTGACGCTCGCGGACCGCGTTCGTAATACCGAAGTAAGAAAGAGAGTTGGTCTGAAAGAGAGTGTCGGGGTGAAGGTAAGGAAAGGAATGCATGATGAAAGAATGACTAAACAGATATACAATGCAAAAGTGGATGGATGCAGAAGTCGTGGAAGGCCACGACACACCTTCCATGATCAAATTGATCGTGTACTAGCAGAAGGTGATGTCAGGAGCCTTAAGAACAGACGAGCGTGCATGACAAGAGTTATGAATGTCAAAGAGGCAAGTGAGGTGTGTAAGAATAAGCCTGAATGGCGCTCTGTTGTTCGTGCCTACCCCGCAAGGGAACCGGCATGAAGTTTTGTATATATGTAGGAAGTTGTACACGCTTATTTGTTACTTTGTTATTGTGTGTGACATTTAATGAATGCATGTTTATGTTGTGGTGTACCTTAAGAATAACTTATATTAATTTATTCTGATTTTAATACTAAACTTATACTAATGTAGAGTGTATCTGTTACATGCTGGTGTTGTGAGGAAATACATGTGCAGTGTGTGCCTTATGTCTATACCTATATATATATTATCTTAACTAGTGCCATGTGTCTTGTTTTTCCTGCCCTTCTAGTGTTACGGACCTCCATATGAGAAAACGGACCTGGTTTTGAGTGGAGATATAGTCTAAAATGGAGCACGCATAGGTACAAGTTACCTATTCACACAGGAGTTAAGGTTACCTAGGTTGTAAGTATCGAGAAAAGCAGATTTCCACTTTTTGCGCATGATGACAGAGGACGCAACGCCCTTCTTTTTTGTAAGTTTTATCCGTGCAGGAACGGAGAAAGGATACAATTTCCTGCGGCCGGGCGGCCTGTCGTAAGAGGCTACTTAACAACCCACAGCCAGGTGGTAGGGCATTTGCCCGACTGGATGGCTACCACCCCTGGTCTAAAGTATGTCGCCATAACAACCTTGAGTTGTGTTCCGGCATTAGAGACCAGGTTCCAGTTTCCCTTAAGAGAGCAGCAGCGCATTTGTAGCAACTTTGGTGTTGCAAATGTCCATAGGCGATGGTAACCGCTTTCCATCAAGTGGGCCGTCTGCCTGTCTGCTGAACTCCAGCAATAAAAAAAAAGTGGTATGTCTAGCACATACCGGTGGCACAAGCCAGAGCGTCTAGTTGTCCCATTGTGGAAGGAAGAGGGTAAGATAAGGCTATTCGACTCTGGAATGAGCTACCTGTTACTGTTAGACAAGCTAAATCATTAACAATATTTAAAAACATAACAAAAAAGCACTACCTGCAACATAGTGATGTTTGATATTTTTACGTATATTTATGTATATGTATACATATGTATGTATGCATTTATGGATAGAACAGACGAGTGTGCATGACAAGAGTTATGAATGTCAAAGAAGCAAGTGAGGTGTGTAAGAATGGGCCCAAATGGCGCTCTGTTGTTATGTATGTATGTATTTATGGATGTGATATCAATAGGTGTATTTATATATGTCTATTAAGTATAATTCTTACTTATATAATATTCTACATACTTATATGCAGCAGGTCAACCAGCATTTGCTGAGTTAGGGCCTGTTTAGAGTTAGTTAAGTTTTGGCTTTTATTAAATTTGCTTATTATTATTATATTATATTATATTACTTTAATAACTTTAAATAACTCTAAATAAACATTATTTTCTTTCTTCTTCTTTCTTTCTTATATGTTCATAAATAAATAAAATATATGTAAGTAACTGCATATCCTCTAATATTTATGTATACCACCTTTGACCAATATCATATGATTTATTTATTCCTGCCACGGGTTGTCTGGAATTGTCTGGAAGAGATCGCTTCTTAGCGATAAGACCGCCCATTGTGCACATTTAGAATATTTTTAGGCTATAAGATTTTCTGTGTTTTCTGTAATGGTGTACAATAAAGTGTTATCTATCTATCTATCTATAAGGCCACAAACCACAATTGCAGTTTTTGGAATTTTACTACAGGTATTTTCCATTAGGCTCATCCTCTCCGCTGGCTCAGTCACATAGAAAGGACGGTATAGGATCGCAGCTTGAGCGTGAGAGGAGCGTGACCGGCTGTCCAAAATATCGCTGGAAGGACAGAGTGGAGGGCTGACCTGTATGAGCTTCTGGCCGGTCAAGAAACTGCGCAGAACAGGGAAAAATGGCGTTCTCGTTTCTGCGGTCAAGATTCACTTTGGGTTGCTGAGTCAACGGAGTAAATAAGTAAATATTTCTCATTAGTTTCTATCTGGTGGCAAAAGGCTGTCGAATATGTGTGTATCACTGACCTGTCCCCTGATGGTCAGCTTCCTGCAGTCCTTGGCGAGCAGGTCGCGCACATCCTCGAGGTAGAGCTCGACGTAGGAGCAGGAGACGAGATGGGTGACGTCGGGCGAGGCGCTGTTCTCGATGTGCGCCCAGATGTGGCGGAAGGCGCGCGGGATGACGCCCTCGTGGTCGGCGGTGCCCTCCATCGTGTGCGTCTTGCCCGTGCCCGTCTGCCCGTATGCGAACACGCACCCGTTGAACCCGTCCAGCACGGACGCGACCAAGGGTCGTACCTGCAGGACGTCCATACATAATGTTACTACGGAATTTATTTAGTATAACAAAACGCAAAGACATTTCACAACTGTTTTATTTTACTTCCGAAAAGAGAATGCCAATCTAAAGTATAGTCCATTATCCTAGAGAGCTACTACAACATGTGCAATGTGCACCCCACCAAAGTCGAAGTGAGAATGATATTTCGTTGCTACGCCCGCTCGCTTTTATATCCGATTAGTAATAATAACTACCCTCAAATATTACAATAATAGCTAGCACTACTTAGAACAAATCTCATTAACAATAAATATACCGAGGAACAACTTGACAACACGAACCTGCCAAAGCCTCCTAGATTATCTACGAGCACACCAAGTTAAGACATTATATCTTCAAGAGCAGCATTTAGGTAGTAATTACATTTATTTATATCGTGATACTACAAGTAAGATAATATAGCAATACTTGCTTCAGAATGAATGTATTGTAAAATATGTCATCTACCCAATTGCAGGTAGGTATAAATTGTTAATACGATATTGAACGGTCCATCTCTGTCTTTCAATTTAAATGAATCAACCAAAGTGATCCGTGAAACATAAACTTGAATCATTAATGTGTTCTCTGCATTTCAAGTAAATTGATCAAATTTGGTTGATCCGTCTAATATCAGCATATTAGGTAATCAAAATTTCCTAATGAATATAAGAAACAGATGATTGAAAGTAAACTTTTGAATTCAATATTTACTGTTATATTGACTAATGGCCAGTTCCTATATACTTAACCATTCATGAGCCTTACGAGCGTTTACAATTTGACAGAATACAAGTAGTGTCTAATTTCTACCATGTTAAGGCAAGTAAGATATAGGAAACTGCCGGAAATCGAAGAACAAACTCGAACTTAACAAGAAATTTAAAACTGACCTTAATATTGTGACGAGTTGCAGGACCCGAATTAAAATGCCGTTGGAATTATTATAGAATTTATTAGAACTGTACAGACACGTATAACACAGATACAAATGTAACCGAACGCAACAAGTCCAAACGTTATGCAGAAGATCGTAATTCAATAACACGCGCAACGTCCGTCACTAAATAGATTACCGAATGTACACACGTCTTGCTCGTGGTTATCGCTCGACTGCCTCGTCCCTCAATCGAGGCATTGCTTTATACTGCATAGATGCAATATGTCTGGCCGGCCGCGTGGACCGAATTTCCTAGAATCAGTTTGTACTTTAAATCCGACACACCTGGCTAATGACTGCCATAAAAGATTACAATACACAACGGGCTGTTTTCTAATCACAAATTTTAAAATCAAAGTAAATAAAAGAAGTCCAAATGCCGAAAGGTAATAAAATGTGTTTCTACAGGTATGCAGGTGTGAATTTGTCTTTGTCGGCGTCTAGCTCATAACAATATTATAAACGCGAAAGTTTGTAAGAATGTAAGTTTGTTACTCTTTCACACAAATACTACTGAATGGATTTTGATGAAACTTTACAATAATATAGCTTACACATTAGAATAACACATAGGCTACAATTTATAAAGATATTGTGTGAATTATCCAAAATATAACGTTTTTCCATCACCACGCGGGTGAAACCGCGGGGCGCAACTAGTCTGACATTAAAGTCCTATTAACTGACCTTGAGTACAACAGATAGTAATCTATTAGTTAATGCCTATTAACAATGACAGGAACCTTTTGAAATTATCAAAAATCGTTTGTTATCAAATGCACTCGATCGACGTCAATCCTTTTAACCGATGACTTCACGAGATTACTGACAGGCGTCGAATGGAATCGGCTATAAAAATCTTCAAACTGACAGCAAAGGTCGACTATAAGGAATCACGTCACTAACACGTAGTTTCCAGTCGTATTGTTAGACGAATATATCATTCCATATTGTATGTATGTATGTAAAATAAAATTAATTTACAGATGTTACATCAGAGTATGCCTAGTAACTTAAGTTGTATATGACTCACCCAGTATTATTTATTATGTATTAATCAATTACTAACTAGAGAAAGTAGATAATATACAAATTAGTTGTACTATATATATCGTTCATTTGGTGGAACAAGGACGTTATTGTCATTTTATTAAAATTGAGTTTAATATAAAACACCCGTAGTAAGTGTCTCCATCCATTTGGAGCAACATGACGGTGTTGTATCTATAATATATATATAGTATAATCATAAATCTACCACCAGTTGCTTACAAATTAATTCAAGAACTCCAACAAAAAACACATTAAATTCTCTTCTGAAAAAATGCAAAACTGGTAATTACTTTTTTATATATATATATATAGTTAGAAATTAACAAAATATTATAGTTATTAAAAAGGCGCTTTATATATTTTGGATAAAAGTACATTGCATCCAAGACGTTGTTATATAAGTGTCAAGTGTCAAAACGAATGATTGAGATACTGTCAACAACCTCGCGGCGTGTGTGATTTTGGTAAAATACCAGCAGCTAGAATAAATGTTGTTCTTATATTAAAACTATGTTTATTTGAAGAGAGTCCAGATTCGCTAATAATATATATAAAAGAAAGTTGTGTTAGTTACACTATTTATAACTTAAGAACGGCTGTACCAATTTGGCTGAAAATTGGTGGGGAGGTAGCTTAGAACGAGGAGCCGGACATAGGATACTTTTTACCCCGTTGGAATCGGTAGAATCTAGAATCCTCCTAATCTCCTTGAGCGATTTTGGTGATTTTGTTTTTGTGTTTGAGTGGGTGCCAGGGTGGTTTAAATCCACAATTGGAACCGGTAGGTGGCGCTGGGATCGGGTCCTAGATTTTTATTTTTTCAGAGCAGGACGTCTGCCGGGGCCGCTAGTAATTAATAAAAAAATTGTCTTCCTTTTAGCATAACTCACTTCGATTCCGACCTTATAAGTAGTCAGACGTAAAATTATTAATTAATAAATTTATATTAATTTTATTTAAGCAAAACATAGTTTCACTCGCCATTTCCTATATTTTATTCCATTCATTACCGTTATTCATAATAGTTGTACAAGGTTTATAGGCTCGTTGAAAAAGAGTTTAAATAATGCTATAATCGCATTCAGATCATCTCTATTTTTTAACTAAATCACGTAATATACCCCGTATGAATACGGGGATAAAATTATAATATTTCAAATAGTGTCCTCTCTTAGACTACTTTTTTGAAACAACGACAAAGTTTATTAATGGAAGTTAAAAGGAAGTTTTGCAGTGTATTCGTAATCAACCGATACCTATTGGCAATTTGGCAATGAAGATCATTGAGCAAAGCTGAAACTATTTATTTTTTTCTAGTTAAATGTAATTTACTTTAATGCCTTTGTAATTACTCGAGTCAGAGATGGTAGGTTTTTGTACCGACCCTGACGGTTTTTTTAAGATGAATTTATACCGCTCGCTGTCGACAGTATAATTCTTACAATAGTTTTCAAGTCACTTAAAATGTAATTTATTGAAAGTATCGAAAGAAGTTGTAACACATTAATGTTTAGGGTCATACATACACTTTACAACTGAGAACTGTGATAAAATCAATTCGCAGATAAATTATAAGACCGATTTTGATGTTGAAGAACTCCATCTTAACAACGATCGACAGCTGTAATTGGGCATAAGGCTTAGAATGCACTGCGATTAAACGCGGGCGGTTTACGAATAACTTAAAATATAGAAACGCGTACGAATATGCACAACGGTTGGCGTTTTGGCTTAATTTCATTTCATTATCACAATGGATTTCGGGTGAGCAGCATGTTGTAGCTATCCTCTGCGCTCGCGCGGTCGATAATGAATATGAAAACCAAACGCGGTTAACCGCCGTGCGTGCGCCAGCATACCAAAATATATGAGATATAAAAAAACGCGCGTTTTGAAACCGCCCTCCAAATGTAACAAATTATATTTCGCTAATGCGTGTGCTTGTACCGATAGCTACAATTTACTACAGATATAGATATTACATTTTATTACGGTTTCAACTCGCTCGCGTTTAATCGCAGTGCGTGCTAAGCCTAAGTCCTAGGAACAAGCCTTGATTGCAAAGCGAAGTTTTTCATATGAACGTCAACATTAGAGCAAAGTGCGAAACCGCAAGATGTCGCGGCCTTGACAGACGCGTGCCTATTGTACTCAAGACCCGACATGTTGCACGCGATTGATTCAGAGGAAACAAAAGGCAGACCTCAACGCACGACGCGCGTCGTTTACGCGAACAATGTGAAATTAGTAAACATGTGTGTAATTATAAAAACTGTAAAAAGACAAAAAGACCCCATTTGTCCCTGCGCCACAGTTTCAAGGAACACCCCTTACCATCTCCAACAGTATCGGGATTCTAGGCGTTGATATAACGAACGACGTGCAGTTTCGGGGTCATCTGGAAGGCAAGGCTAAACTTGCCTCAAAAAAGCTTGGTGTGCTAAACCGGTCTAAGCAGTATTTCACCCCGCGGCAAAGACTTGTGCTTTACCAAGCACAAGTTAGGCCGCATATGGAATACTGCTCGCACTTATGGGCTGGAGCACCAGCTTACCAGACTGACCCTCTCGACTCCATTCAGCGTCGCACCGTTCGTACAGTTGACGATCCCATACTAACAGGCGGTTTAGAATCGCTTAGCCTTCGGAGAGACTTTGCGTCCCTCTGCGTATTCTACCGCCTGTACAACGGAGAGTGTTCCGAGGAACTGATTGATTTGGTGCCAACGCCCCATTTTTACAACCGCACCGCTCGCCATCGGCGGGGTGTTCACCCCCATTTCCTGGAGCTCCCACGCTCAACTACGCAACGGTTCTCTAGAACGTTTATTCCGCGTACAACAATGATCTGGAGAGAACTCCCCGCCGAAGTTTTCCCTCTGCGCTACGACATGGGGTCATTTAAGAAGGACGTTATAAAATTGCTTAGAGGCCGGCAACGCGTTGGCAACGCCCCTGGTGTTGCAAACGTCCATAGGCG
This sequence comes from Dendrolimus kikuchii, assembly GCA_019925095.2. Classification (NCBI taxonomy): domain Eukaryota; kingdom Metazoa; phylum Arthropoda; class Insecta; order Lepidoptera; family Lasiocampidae; genus Dendrolimus; species Dendrolimus kikuchii. Next base: position 20,133,441 of record CM034407.1, read on the forward strand.
ACGGTAACCGCTTTCCATCAAGTGGACCGTCCGCCTGTTTGCCTGCTTCAGGCAATAAAAAAAAAAATATGTTTAAAAAAAATATTTTCATAAATTACGCTCCTTCTATGCCAAGTCTCATATTTGTATACTAATACGAATTACCGGGCGACTTCTATTGTGTAATTTTTAAAATTATCTGTAGCATATACTAGCAAAACTAATTTGCGGGAGTTTTTGGCGGGAACTGAAAGGAGATGTTGCTGTGCTGTGCAGTTTTATTTTCTAAAAATGTGTAAAATTACTCTAAAATGAACAATAGTTGTAGGATATTGATAGTTTTTGAGTAGTAATTATGTGTTTTATGAGAAATGTGAACTGTATAGACATTTGTGGCCTTTTGAGTTGCCACAAGAACTCCGTTGAATGGCACTAGCTGACTACCTACAGTTCAGCTGTGCTACACATAGGCTTAAGGAAATGAAGAAACTTGTAAACTATTGTAAACTAAGATCTGGCTTAAAGGTCTAGCTGCCAAGCCATATACTTAAATAAAATAAATAAACTAGTTTGCGTTTCCATCCATAGCGGCACTTTTTTTTGCTTGTACAAAATTATACATTATATAATAAACTCAAAAGACTTAATTTCACAAATATCTTTTAATATCACATATACTGCTCATAGATCACATTGTACTAATCTTTTTGCATTTCAAGTTCACAAAAATAACATCTCTTACTTTAATCTTATTGTGACAACACTGATCTTGGTATATTTGAAAACAGCTTCTCTCAATTTTTTTTAAATTTATTTATTGTAGGAGTTCAGCACACAGGCAGACGGCCCACTTGATGGAAAGCGGTTACCATCGCCTATGGACATTTGCTATACCGAAGGTCCTACAAATACGCTGCTGCTCTCTTAAGGGAGACTGGAACCTGGTCACCTGACAAACTGTAGATAAAGCTGTGGACGCCTGTTATTGACATGTATGTATTTATATCATTGTTATGTTTATTATGTCATAGTCTTATTAATGTGTACTATGCTGTTTGTGTATCTATAAAATGAATAAATAATAATAATATAACTTGAAGGTGATTTGGAAAAAAAATCTGAACTTAAAATAACTATATTAGGAAAAAACCATGTTTACGTCTCATATCATCATAACTATAAATATCTTCGAAATACTAAACTTTAGAAGTCAATACGTGACGCAATTCCCATAAACAATAAAACGTTACATCCAATGGTAAACATTGCAACAATATGCTTAACTTCTAACAAAGTCGCAAATAAACAGACTTATTATGCTTTATTTTTTTATTATGTTGCCGATAATAAATAACAATGTATGGAACAGTTGGTTGTTTTGTTTTATTAACAACTACGGACTCTAGTTCCGTAACCTTTTTTACAATTAAATTTAAGAAGTTAGGCGCTGCGCTAAATCTGCGAAGTGACGCTCGCGGACTGCGTTCGTAATACCGAAGTAATAAAGAGAGTTGGTCTGAAAAAGAGTGTCGGGGTGAAGGTAAGGAAAGGAATGCATGATGAAAGAATGACTAAACAGATATACAATGCAAAAGTGGATGGATGCAGAAGTCGTGGAAGGCCACGACATACCTTCCATGATCAAATTGATCGTGTACTAGCGGAGGGTGATGTCAGGAGCCTTAAGAACAGACGAGCGTGCATGATAAGAGTTATGAATGTCAAAGAAGCGAGTGAGGTGTGTAAGAATAAGCCTGAATGGCGCTCTGTTGTTCGGGCCTACTCCGCAAGGGAACTGGCGTGAAGTTCTGTATGTATATATGTAGGAAGTTGTACACGTTTATTTGTTGCTTTGTTATTGTGTGTGACATTTAATTAATGCATGTTTGTGTTGTGGTGTACCTTAAGAATAACTCAGTTGGTTGTTAAATTTTTAACAGATTTTTAAATAAGTATAATACGGTATTTAAATCAAAATTACTATTTTTTAATTTTTGTCTGGCTATCTGTCAGTCTAGATGTTCCGGCTAATCTCTGAAACGATTAGACCGATTTTGACGGGACCTTTACTGGCAGATAACTGATGTTATAAGAGGTAACTTAGGCTACTTTTTTTAGGATTCCGCGAAAAAAAATTCACGAGGACGAAGTCGCGGGCATAGCTAGTCTAAAGTATAATAAATCTGTCTGGTGTGTCAAGTTTGTATAAATATTAAAAAAGAAAAAATGAGAGGCTAATTAGGACAAGCCGATTCCGAAAATGCCATTTTTAGATTTTCTTGTATGTTCGTCTATCTAATAGAGTATTCCAATAAAATTCAACACAAACTAACTTATATTTCGGGTCAATATTTACATACATACATACATAACTTCACGCCAGTTCCCTTGCGGGGTAGGCACGAACAACAGAGCGCCATTTAGGCTTATTCTTACACACCTCACTTGCTTCTTTCACATTCATAACTCTTGTCATTCACGCTCGTCTGTTCTTAAGGCTCCTGACATCACCTTCTGCTAGTACACGATCAATTTGATCATGGAAGGTGTGTCGTGGCCTTCCACGACTTCTGCATCTATCCACTTTTGCATTGTATATCTGTTTAGTCATTCTTTCCACATGCCCGAACCACCGAAGCATTCCTTTCCTTACCTTCACCCCGACACTCTCTTTCAGACCAACTCTCTTTCTTCTCTTTCTTCAACTTGTTATCGTCAGATAACAAGATACTTATGGACTACATATCGAGGAGTTATAAGAAGCAACCACGGGAAATCGGAAGCATCTATAGCTAAGTCAGCAAATTAGTATTTTAATTTTAAAGTAAAACTTATCAAAACCCAAGTAAAATGTCTTCAAAAAATTTGATCTATTTTTATTGCATAATTTCCGGAGACAGGCAGACGGCCCACTTGATGGAGAGCGGTTACCATCGCCTATGGACATTTGCAACACCAAGTGCTACAAATGAGCCGCTGCTCTCTTAAGGGAGACTGGAACCTGGTCACTAATGCCGGAACACAACTCAAGGTTGTTATGGCGGCATACTCTAGACTAGGAGTGGTAGCAACCCTACCATCTGGCTGTGGGTTGTTTTGTCGCCTTTTACGATAGGCCGCCCCAACGCAGGAAATTGTATTCTTTCTCCGTTTCTGCACGGATAATCTATAGCTATGCATATATAAACCGACCGTCAGTTTAATTATACACCAATCGAGCTAGTATTAATAACACCTTTTAAACACATAATCCGAGCGAATCATCGCCTGATTTACATAATTGCATGGATGGACTGAAAGAAGCGCGACCATCGTTGGCAGCGCGCCAAAACTCTATGCAAATCGTATCTTGTTTTAGTGATATGCAAATCAAAATAAATACTTCGTTATTGGGGCAAACAGATTCTCTATCGGGCGTGAAAATTAATAATTTACCAAGTCATATATACAACAGTATAGTTTTATGCTTACTTAATGTTTTTTTTTGTTGCAGGAGTTCAGCAGACAGGCAGACGGCCTACTGGATGAAAAGCGGTTACCATCGCCTATGGACATTTGCAACACCAAAGGTGCTAGAAATGCGCTGCTGCTCTCTTAAGTGAGTCTGGAACCTGGTCATAAGTGACCGGAACACAACTCAAAGTTGTTATGGCGGCATGCTCTAGACTAGGGGTGGTAGCCATCCAGTCGGGCAAATGCCCTACCACCTGGCATTGTACTGTAATGTACACTATCCTAAATGTGACGCTTTCACGTCTTAACTACGCAACGCATCGTCATGCAATTTTGCATTCACTTTGTCGTTATACCTTTCATCGAGAAAAAGGTATAGTTCCCGAGGGATAGACTAACATATACGAAAAGCTGGCGCTCCGATCGCGTGTTATTCGCGCCACTGTTGCAGTTCATTAACATTTACATCGTCATGGCAACTAGCATGACAACGTAATTTTAATGTACTGCTCTCATTATTAGTTCCACCTTCACTAGACGGCCCTACGAATTTTTTACATTAAAAATTAAGATTGCCATTTCTAAGCTCCCGAGTTGGCTTTGGTTGGCACGCCTATTTTCGCAGTTTGCCTACAAGCAAATATAAAATAAAAAGGTTTTTAAATACAAGCTTTTAAGATCCTGGATATCATATAGCAGCAGAGTGCTAGCCAAGACAAGTAAAACGAGCCCAAACACGACGGGTCTATCTTGTTTAGTACAGGAGTTCCTATGGCCATCTTCTGACTCCATCATCAGATCAGCTGCATGGTACCATATTATTGCATTGTCATGCGATATACATATGTGTGCAAAATTTCAGCTCAATCGGAAACCAGGAAGTTGATCAAATTTAACTTGCAAGATTCCACCCGAACTGACATACATAATACATAAGTACTTCCATTGCAAATTAAATAAAAGCTTGTAAAAAGTCCAGGATTCCCAACGGCCAGTCCTCCACTTTGTCTACTATAACAATAACGCGAGCGACGCCGCGGGCAAAAGTCAATATTAAATAAATCAGAATATATTAAGCTCTTCCGTGCATAATAATAAATAGATATGTGTTTCATTCTCTGCGGCCTTGGTAATGAACCGATTATGATGAAATTCATAAATATGCATATAATGATAATCGAGATGAACCACGGACAAAGTTTTATTAAGCTTTATATAATATAATAATAATAGGATAAACAGGTTTTACTCAAAAGAAATATATCTACAACAGATTGTTCAGATAAATCGCAATTAACAACTATGCTAAGAAATCTCTAAGCTATCTATAGACACGTACTGATCGAACACCAATGGGATCACCTTCAACAATGTCTTAGGGGCTCTCCACAATATCGCAAGAACCCCGAGAGGACACCGCTAGAACGCGAGAAAAATGCAAGACGTGTACATTTTTCTCGCCACGTTCTTGTAAGATATTCGCAGGGTCGTCTAAACTATATTGGATGCCGGGGACCGAAAATCAGTCTGAGTCCCCTTGCCAGCAATAAAAAATAGTTTCGTTTGAATTTAACGCATGTTTTTTTGTCAAAACATCAATTTAAATCTAGTAGCAATAAAGAGCTAAACACTTGCACATCGTAATCGCAATTGAACGGGCGTGACGAAGGTTCAAAAATTGGAGGAGACGTATTTGTAAACAATATTGCAACCTATAATATTTTAAATCTTATATATTTGTTAAGTAATTTTGAAAACTATCAGATTAAGTATAGTATGTACAGGTAAAGCGATCAACTTGCGGCCCCTACGTCTGTTGCTCGGATGCCGCGCACCCCTGAGTAAAGAGTATGGATTCTCGCAAGAATGTGGAGCGCCTATTATGAAATCTAGAAGAGAAGTAAGAATAAGAGAAGAATATAGTTTCATACCTGGAATGATACGCGAGGCGATTGCAACCAAAAAAGACCCAATTTTTAATAGAGAGGATAGTTTGGAAGAGCCATCGGTTTGGGAACCCCAATAATTAAAACTACTAAGACTGAAACTCGGCATAAAACAACTGAGAAACCTCAGGACACTGAGTAAAATGTCTCGGTTAAGACCGTTAAAAAGTTGTTTTAATTATGAGAAGTAACAATACATACATTATTAAAATCAAATAATATTCCTATTTAGAGTATCAATTGAAATGACAAGCGCAATCATCGGAAGATGACATGAATGTGGTCGTAGATAAGATACGGCGTCCCACGCGACGTCTCGCGTCGGAGCGCAACAAAAAATCGAGGCCAAAGCATTGTCCCCGACTGCATTTTCAATGTCAATCGATGGCTGCTATTGTACGAGGTCCCACTTAGTTTTTTGTTTATTACTTGTGATGTGGGAGGCTTCTTTTCAAACTTATCAATATCAATGATAAATCAACCGTTTAAGTATATGACATTACTTTATGATGTTTATAGATTCAATACATATTCATACCGATATTAATTGTACAATAATGATATGAGAGTTCGATAATCTACAATATAATAAACTTTTGGGCGGGGGGTTTGGGGGTCCGAGTTTCTACAATGTATTTAAAAATAAGTAAAGCATCATGGGGGTTAATTCGCATAGAATTCTTGTTCGTCTTAAAGTATCACCTGAAAACTGTTCAACGGATTTACGTGAAACTCGACAAAAGCTAGTTTGATATGTCATTTCCAATACTAAGGATATTTTCAATCCCCATAAATGATGTCGTTTCCGTGGGACAAACGAATATAGAATAAAAAGAGATGCTACTGGTCGCGGTTTTTGGTGCACCCGTTACAAATACGTCGTGGCCATTTATCAGGATAGGAAGTATTCTACGTGTTTGGAATGGGAAAGCTAGCTAGCTCTGTGTCGAGTTTAATGTAAATCCGTTCAGTAGTTATCCCGTGATGCTCTAACAGACAGACAAAATCCCAAAAGTTCCACATTAGAATTGGCTGATCCGAATTAGCTGCCTGATTTCTTTTCTCATTCTATTCATGATACAAATTCGATGCCGCCCCCAACAGATTTTTTATATTATAGACTTAGATAATATATATAATATGATTCTAGGATTATGTAAGGATAATGAAAACCATCTATTGGAAATGAACGACGTGAATACTAAGCTTCGTGACCCAACATTTGTTACAGATAAAATTGAAGATGGTATTGATACAATTAATCAATCGCACTTGTTAATGATAATATAACAATCATATTCATGACAAATATCTATTGAAAGTTGGTCAAGGTTCCCCCATATTAGCCATTTATCTGTTTTGTGGATGCGATGATTCACTGCGCAGCAGGTGGGATGTCTTCCAAGAGTACAGCCTCGACACCTCGCCGATGCCGTGAGATGAGGGTTTGGTATTTATGCCATTCATTTAAATATTCTATGAAGTCAATGAATGTTTGAGTAAATTTTGTTTTTGTAACATTTCTTATAATTAAGGTTAATGTAGGTGGGGAACTTTGTCACACATATCTGGTAATACAGGTTTTAGTTTGACAACACAATAAAAATCAAATAAATAATTTACTTTTAAAAAACAACGTAATAACCATAAACTTATAATAGGGTGTCTAAACTAATCAATTGGGATACTTTTTATCATTTAATCACAGGCAGTCGGGCACCATAGATTTTGTAGAATTGTACAAAATTATGAGGTCATAATTTTGTACGAGTAAAAGGAGTCATATAAAATTCTAATTATTGTTTATTTTAAAGCTTGTTCGTTTAAATATAAATATAACACGTGTCATCTACCCAATTCATAACTAAAATAGTATATTTATAAACTGCATTAATGCACTGCAAAGTATCGTACACGGAGTTATGTATGTATATGCCCAAATTAAACAAGTTAACGCTTGTGTTATGGGTAATATATAAAGGGGTTACTCTGGGGCCGATCCCAGACTCCCAGACCGTAGTAAATAACGGAGAAAATACGTTTCCGAAATTTACTATACCGGGAATCGAATACGGAGCCTCTGTGTTGCAGTGAGGTAGGCCGGCAAAGGCTTAGCCCGCTCAACCACAGAGGCCGTCAATTATGATCGTTATTTAATTGTTGTATACTTATATATAACATTATAAACATGTGTTGTAAGAAAAACAGTTTTTTTAAAAATACAGAATATTCAGTGATTTTTAATTTTAAAACAGGTCATGTAGGTCCGTTACGTTAATAAAGTAATATTTATGCCGATGTAAGAAGTAGTAGAGAACTAGCAAGATCACCTCATAATGTATTTCTACTTTTTCTTGCATTACACTATTACTTACCAAACGTAAACAAAGTCAAAGTTACATGCATAACTAATTAACGACCGAAGCGTGTTGCGTGATTCTTATTATATTTGTATTGTAATTTAACTTTACTTTTGCTAACGTTCGGAAAGAGTAATTAAGAGACAATTTGGACGCGGGGTGAAACGCACACTTTTTAATTTTTATAACAATAATAAATCAGTCAATTCGTTTCTTTATAGATTTTCGTAGCTAACCAGGATCTATAATTTTATCAGATCCGTTCGTCCGTCAGTGTGCCACAGACATTCCACTTGACAAGGAATATGTTTTCCATGAACCGCGTAACAACAATATTAATGTATATGTACTCTGAAGGAATGTCGCTGTTATTGCGTGTGTAGTAGTCAGTGCAAGGCCAGGGTTACCAACATTTTAAAATTACTGAAGTACAACAGGCTGACTGACGGCCTACCTGGTCAAAAGTGGCTACGGTCATCTATAGACATTTGCAACACCAGAGGCGCTACCAATGTGCCGCCGACGTCATAGGAATTTTATAATACCCTTAATAAAAAAAACCTATATCGTAGCACTGTGGGAAAAGCTACTAAAAGAAATAAAGATTTCGTTTCTGTTATAGCATAAAATGTAGTCGGAAAAGTTGTCGATGTAAGCTGTAATGAGTGGAACGTATCGAGCGAGATATTTGGATAATTGGCGGAGTGAGTAATACGGCACGTGCCCCGCGGGCGCGCACACAACGGACTTAACGCCTCAAACATGACCCCGCAATAGTTGAAATAAAAAGTCAATTACGTACCAAACAGGGCGAAGAAATAATAATCATACGACCGTGACGATATTCTGTAAAGTCATGTTCAATATCACAGAGTTTTGAGACAGCTTGGCTCTCGGAAGCAACATCAGCCAAATTAAGGGTGTGCTGAGATAGGAGCAGAATTTCCAGATTGAGTTTTGGAAATTTTACTAATTTGATAATTTCTTATGCCAGAACTTACACGACATTCAGACGGTCGTCATTAGCTTAGCTTGAATTTTCACATTCCAGAGACAAAATTTTATACCTAGCCCAAAATTTTTCGATCCCAAAGTATATTTTTGGGGAAATATATTGCTCAATCTGGAGACCAAGACCAGGGGTCATGCGAGCGTAGATGTATTGCGACTGCTCTCTTGCCTGAGTATGACCTGGGACAACATATTTGAATCTGTAATACTGTATCTCTGGCTCAAGTAGACGTCCGCCGTCCGTTAAAGGCGAGTCCGCGCAACTGAAGGCTTGGCAACGACTTTTTTCCGTGACCCTAACACAGAGAAAGAAGGAACTGCAGAACGTTTTACACCAGCCTAGTTGAGAGCCCCATATTGCTACGAAAGGTCACAACAATAGCGTGGCATACTCTGTATTTTACCTCAAAAAATTGAGGGTCCTTAAGAACAATCTGTCTAATACTGTCATATTATTCAATATACTATCCTTCAATATCAGATCATATTAATACGATTATCTTTCAACACGCACCAATCTAACATATTTATTCAGGACATAAATATAATAATTAGATTTTATTAAAAGTTAATTTCGCAATAATAACATTGAAACACGACGCCGTTAATAAGAATAATACAAAAGAAACGTAAATATTGTTATCATTAAGCGTTATTAAACATGATGGAATGAATCACGATTCGGAAGTGCATATGGATAAAAAACAAATTTACATAATAAGGCCAAACGTTGTGAGCAGAGAAACGACCCAAAATTAAACCCCCACGCCCGCATCAGACTCAAAGATTATACTCGTCAGGAGGTCATAATCCTCATGAATCACACTAACACCACTTAAAGTCATGGACGTCGGTACACACAATAACGTACAATTTATTGGACGACATCTATTTATAGGCCTTTAACATCTACTTCTCTTAACAATTAGATTCTACCACGATTACTAAAAAAAAAAAAACCATACCATTTTTGGATCTAACTTCTCGATGTCATTTTTTTGTTGCTGGAGTACAACACACAATGCCTGCCTGACGGAAAGTTTCAAAAATAATTCATTGTATTAAATATTTGTAATCGGTACTTGTAAATAGTTTAATCCGTTTCGTAAGGACACCGTCCCATTTTCCAGTATAAAATTCATTGTGCGGTCTTACTTGTTATTGAATAAACATAAATAGCAGATTTCATAACCATCTGTTAATTTCGTAGTCCTGGAATAAGGGTCACGATAAAACAAAAACAGCCCAGATTCAGTTCAATAAGTCGTATGGGACATTTTTATCCTAAATACTCGGAAACAACTTTCGATTCAATTTCATGAGCACATGGCGAATAAGCGTGGGTGGGACATGCGAATATTTTTGGCAACAATATGACAGTGCACGACCATTGCGCACGTCACGTAATGGCTTGGCAACATTCTGTACATACCGTAAACGATGCAATTTCATAGTATACATATATAAATCTGTAACACGACCTGTTGTGTTGTACAGATCCCAATTTTGGTCCACTAAGTTATTAGACAGTTATTAGACAGATATTAGATATTACGCTCGCGGACCGCGTTCGTAATACCGAAGTAAGAAAGAGAGTTGGTCTGAAAGAGAGTGTCGAGGTGAAGGTAAGGAAAGGAATGCTCCGGTGGTTCGGGTTCGGCCATGTGGAAAGAATGCATGATGAAAGAATGACTAAACAGATATACAATCCAAAAGTGGATGGATGCAGAAGTCGTGGAAGGCCACGACACACCTTCCATGATCAAATTGATCGTGTACTAGCAGAAGGTGGTGTCAGGAGCCTTAAGAACAGACGAGTACATGACACGAGCTATGAATGTCAAAGAAGCAAGTGAGGTGTGTAAGAATAAGCCTGAATGGCGCTCTGTTGTTCGTGCCGCCTACCCCGCAAGGGAGCTGGCGTGAAGTTATGTATGTATGTAAGATATTAGACCAAAAACATCTGCACTCAGCTGAGATGAGAATCTTGAGGTGGATGTGTGGTATTACAAGAATGGATAAGGTGAGAAATGAGTAAAAGAGGATCTTTGAAAGTTGCACCCTAAGTGAAAGATGGAAAGGAAAGAGGTTAAAGTGGTGTGGACATGTAACGAGAAAGTATGTTAATAGTATGGATACAGGTAAAATGGTAGACCAAAATTTTGGAATCGGAATCTTATAACTAAAAATCAACACGGTACAATCCGACACTAAATTCTTTTCAGACAAATGTAAGTATTATGACAACGAAGAACGCTTCACTGAAATCAGCGCACACTCGTAAATGAATCTAAAAAGAAATATATCATGTCCGCATTCCGCTTTTCTTGTATTATCACGTCGAGAGCTGTTTATTGCTATATAACGAGCAGTAAGCGACCGGACACTATTAGGTTCATGCATTAAAATTACATCTCTTTTTAACATACATAGTTTTCTAATTATTTTATTATACGCCTTTATAAACACCATTGCCCTACCCATAAATAATATAATTATCTTGTGTACATAATTGTTACGGCCGACACAGAAAAATTCGCATCTGCATTTTATTACCTTTCGGCATTTGGACTTCTTTTGTTTACTTTGTGTTTAAAATCTGAGATTATAAAACAGCCCATTGTGTATTGTAATCTTTTATGGCAGTCATTAGCCAGGTGTGTCGGGCTGATTCTAAGAAATTCGGTCCACGCAGTCGGGCTGACATATTGTATGTGTGCAGTATAAAGCAATGGCCCAATGGAGAGATCGACAGTCGAGCGAGAACCACGATCAAGGCGAGACTTGTGTACTTTCGGTGATCTATTTAGTGACGGATTTTGCGCATGTATTTGAATTACGATCTTCTGCATTACGTTTGGACTTATTGCGTTCGGTTATATTTGTACCTGTATTATACGTATTTGTATAGTTCTAATAAACTCTATAATAATTCCAATTCCGGCATTTTAATTCGAGTCCTGCAACTCGTATCAATATTAATACTACTAGATATTTAGATTATATTAAGTTTGAAATGTAAAAGATATTAAGAGAACTTGATCAAAGTAAGAATTTAATACTTTATAATATCTTTTGACCGACAGATGCAGCGATAAATCTATCTGCAAAATCTGTAGTAAACAATACCTAAGTAAGTAGTAACCTAAATCTCTGACAATGGCTACAAAGAAGCTAATTTATCTAAATAAGGCTATAGAACGTCAGCAAAAAAGGACAAATCAGTAAACATAGTTGCTGGTACTTGATCGCGATCCATAAAGATATCACAACTGGTTTCCATTGCCATTCAGGTACGACATAGCTATGTAGTTCTTTATTCGCCATTGTGTTCTGGACCAGTGATTATTTAACTTCGTATTAGCTTTTCCACCCATATACCACAAATTCTATTCCATCGTCCAAGATTTTTTAAACTACGGAATCTAGGTTGTGTAGTTCTCTGAACCCTTCTTAAACGGTTGGAACAATTTTAATGAGATTTTTTGTGTGTGTTCAAAAGGGGTCCTGGGATGGTTTAGATTCACAATTGGAACCGGTAGGTGGCGCTGCAGTCGGGTTCTAGATTTTATTTTCTTAGGGCAGGACAACGTCTGCTGGACTCGCTAGTACCATTATTTCTTACATGCTAGTTGATTATGTTAAATTTTATAGACTGACATGTATTGGGGTGTTAGTAACAATTTCCACTTAAACAATTTACACATAGCTGGTGTATGTCGTGTTTATGACTTTTCGTGCTTTTCTGTTGTCCTATATAAAGTATTTTAGCTGTAATAGGAGAGCGGACCATCAAATAAACTAAGAGACTTTTTATCATCTTACCAAACTTGGCAACCGTACCAACTTATGACGTCATATACAAGTCATAGCAGTCAAACAGTGCATTAATTATTGTTTAAGCAGTAACTAAAATAATTTTTATAATAATATTTTAAAAGCGTGATATGATGTCATTTAAACGCCTGTTCTTTTACACGTAAATAATACATACATACATAACTTCACGCCAGTACCCTTGCGGGGTAGGCACGAACAGCAGAGCGCCATTCAGGCTTATTCTTACACACCTCACTCGCTTCTTTGTCATTCGTAACTCTTGTCATGCACGCTCGTCTGTTCTTAATGCTCCGGACATCACCTTCTGCTAGTACATGATCAATTTGATCATGGAAGGTGTGTCGTGGCCTTCCACGACTTCTGCATCCATCTACTTTTGCATTGTATAGCTGTTTAATCATTCTTTCATCATGCATTCTTTCCAAATTTCCACGTAAATAATGGGGGGGGGGTTCCCCCCTAAATTTCGTGACGTTAAATTTCAAACAAAATATTTCCAACTCTATATGTATTAGCATAGTGTTTAAATTATTAATATATAATTGAAATAAAACTAAATACGGAACTGCTGTTTTAATTTAATAATTTATTGTTGTAAAATTGTAAAAATATGTGATGTCACACTAGGAAGGGTGGTCTCATGAATGTGACCAGCTGTGACAAGGAGCTGTGCCACGGGGAGGGGTCAAAAATCATCATTTCGTGTGATGTAATTTGTGGATGACGTCTATTCCGTTACAAATTCGATGGTAATTGGTTCAATTTCAAGACTGCGAAAAGGAATAGAAAAATTTCAAAACAGAATAATTTCGCATTTACATAATATTAGTATAGAGCACTTATATTTAAGGTACCTACAGTTTTGGTCCGCAAATGGCACTGTAAATCATGAAATGACACGATGACCCTAATCGCTTCTGCTGATTGCGATTGTTAGCTGATCTTCTGGTTAAAGTCACAACACAACTGTGAACAATACTTTAAATAACTCAATTCAAAAGTTTTTACGCAATAAGTCCCAGTAGATTTTTTAGGTCATACAAATCAAAAATAAAATGACTTCCTATTCTATGTACGCTTTTTCTAAACAAACAACCGAAACTAATTTTCAATAGAATATTTAGAATTTAGTTTTAATCAGACATGAGTTGGATGACACATTTAACAAATACATTCTGAAACAACGTGGTCTGTTAAAATTATACATACATAATTTCACGCCAGTTCCCTTGCGGGGTAGGCACGAATAACAGAGCGCCATTTAGGCTTACTCTTACACACCTCACTTGCTTCTTTGACATTCATAGCTCTCGTCATGCACGCTCGTCTGTTCTTAAGACTCCTGACTTCACCTTCTGCTAGTACACGAACAATTTGATCATGGAAGGTGTGTCGTGGCCTTCCACGACTTCTGCATCCATCCACTTTTGCATTGTATATCTGTTTAGTCATTCTTTCCACATGCCCGAACCACCGGAGCATTCCTTTCCTTACCTTCACCCCGACATTGTTAAAATTATGACGTTATAATGTGTTACGCTCGTACAAATTCTAGGCGGCTATCTATTATTAAAGTGTAGCGTCGTTCTCAACAACCTATATATACGAAGCGTATAATGAATATCTATTATTAGGCTTTCCAACTAAATTTGTCTTGCAGCGCATGCCTTGACCTTAGCGTAGGGCAATCAAACTCGTCAACCGACGCAGCTAACGAGAAAATGTTTCATGAATTAAATGGCGCTCTGTTGTTCGTGCCTACCCCGCAAGGGAACTGGCGTGAAGTTATATACGTATGTATGTACGCATTATCTTTTTATTGCTACGATGTTATCATTACTGAGCTAAGTCATCGTATGGAGGAACTAAATATTTAGAATTTAGTTTATATCTCCTTCTGACATATAACAATCAACTGCTGTTCGTAAGTCTGGCTAAAACCCAAAAACGGCTTGACCGTATTTGATGAACTTTTGCGTGTGTTTGAGTGGGTCCCGGGATGGTTTAGATTCACAATTAGAACCGGTAGGTGGCGCTGAAATCGGGTTCTAGATTTTTATTTTTCAAAGCAGGACAGCGTCGTATTAAAATAAAAATTGCATATCAAATAAATAATCTGACGACTTATATGTCAAACCTGGTATATAGGTACATTTGCATTAGTTAAGTAGTTAGTCAACTTGAAAATATATTCTTACCTATTCTTGTTTGAATTCGTATTCTACTAAATCCACGATATCTTCTAGATATCGTCGCACCGGAACAATAGTAGAATAAAATCGGTATTATCATTAGCAGAAATGGCTTTAGCTGAAATGAATATTGGAAAGCTACTAAATTTTTAAACATTTATTTCGCGAGTTGTCGGTTATAAATATTTGTAAACAGTGGCATGTCACGGGCACGCTATTAGAATTAACAGAATACCGAAATCAAGTAAACCTAAAATTGAGAAGATGGTGTCCAGCGATTTTAACGAGATAGCTGATAATAGCAAAATGGCCCCCAGACATCTATCTACCTTATTACGATAAGGACTTCCTAACTCGCTAGTTTCGCAAATTCACTAACTACTTAAGTAATGCAAATATAAATCATACTAAAGTATCAATTGCATAATTAGAATGAGTAGTAATTAAGCGCTTCTGGAATTGTTATCACCAGATATATACCTACTATTACATATTCAAAATATTCATTAGGTATATCGTGCTAAAGATTGTCTTAGCTATAGAAATATAAGCAAGATACGTGCTTGCCACAATGAAAACATTATCTCCTAGATATTAATTACACGCTACAAACAAAGAGCTCATGAATAAGGAAGACTTAATGTATAAGGACGGAACGAACGTAACCTTTCGCGGATGCTTCTAACTAAAACACGTTTTTTACATCAATTACTTACAATTCTATTTAAAAAAAAAATCAAATAACTATGACAACTTCCGCAATAACTTCAAAGTAATTTGATATCATGTAGTAGTCATCATTATATGATATTTATTATTAACGTGGTCTGGTTGTTATTAATGGTAATTATTCCGTGCGGTACCAGGGTAACACAGCGTTCTAGGTGATAATAAATATGGGTAGATTAACCGACATTTGCGCTGGGGTGTTATGATACGGGCCATGCTTGTTACCATGGAAGAAGTATACTAAGCGTATGGCCTGAGTGCCCGCGATATTCGAGCGTGCAGCGTTCGTGTCAAACACATGGAAACGCTAGCGGGTGTCCCTAATGGCGGCTTCAGCGGACATGTTTGCGTTGAACGACGCGTCGTGTATAGGAACGCTGCACGCTCGATTTGGGCGTGCACTGTGAGACCTAATAAAGTAATTTATGTATCCAAACGCTAACAAGTGTCCCTAGTGCCAGCCGAGATGTGGCTCGAGCGGGGCATCGCTTACAGGTTTAAACTCAGGCTACTCAGTTCAGTTGGTCGATATATTGCCCGCAGTCCGCTCCGCCAGACGCCCAGCCGGACGCTTTACCACTCATGCCGTACACTTAAGAATAACAACAATCGCTCAGTGAAAAACGTAACTCATAACACGCGCTCCAATCACAGTCGGCGCCTGCAGTAAATTTTTGCTTTTCTCAAAAAAAATCTTCACTAAAACGTTCATTCATGATTTATTATTATTATTTTTTAAACTTAAATCACTCATAATTATATTAAAAGTTCTAATTAACTCTTTATAAATTTCCACTTGGAAATTTCTATATATGAATGGATTAAGACTGGTGGCGCTAATCATGAATACAGAGTGTATTCGATGAGTTAGGTTTTTACTGGACGATTTTTATTCCTCTGTATTTTTCTCCAATGTCGCTACCAGGATAACATGAAATAACAGTGGTATGATGTAACACTTACCATTTCATCGTATATGGTCTGTGTGTCGGCTGTGCAGTCGTAGGCGGCGTCGTAGGTGAACAGCTTGTCCTGCCCCTTGGGGTTGTACACCTGCACCGCGCCGCGGTCTGGCCACACCTGGACGACCTGTTGCATTTTCAACAAACGATTAACATTCAATCCTTCTTCTATATTAATATTTGTGTTAGGTTTAGTGACGGACACAAAACATGAGCGGGGTGCTAGTATGACGAATATAATTTTTACGGTACTGTAGGCTGTGCGTAAAATTCCTAGCCCCGCCCACGTTCACTGTCCTTCTAATTATTTCTATGGAGCGTCTAATTAGCTATTTGAATCTACTTTATTGTTATGATCTAAATTATACAAATAAACAAGCTGAAGCCTGGTTTCCCTGTTTCCACAGCGTCTAAATATTAGTTTTAAATTACCCATTCTATTAGTTTTTATATCTGATAAGAGAAACGTGACTCGGCACTTTCCAAATTACCTGAATAGGGAGCTATTTTACAAAAAAAAACCGGCAAGACTGATCGAAATCTGTAAAGAAAACTTTGAAAAAATTATTGAAACCTTCAAATTTTTTTTGAGATTAAAATTATTAACTAATTTCACGGCGTTTTTTGTATACAAGTGGACTTAAGAAAGGAGAGGTTTGAGAACGATTAATCAATACCGGACTGGAGTGGATGACGTACGACTGTCTAGACGTAATTCTGAGTTGAGGGATTATTGACGTGGATTTAAGAATTTAGCTCCTGGGAATAATAGGTATTTTTTGTATGATTTGAATACTGTTTAAGTTCTCAAGTTGCGTAATCTTCTATCTACCTATAATAATATAATTTGTGGGGGGTGTCGAGTTTGGTCAATTAATTAAAAAATTAGAAAAAGATCAATGTGTCAAATTAGGACCAACAGATTACGAAAATGAACTTATAGATCTGTCTCTTTGATGAACGGATTTATATAATATGAAACCCGACATAGAGCTAGTTGAAACTTGGGTAATTTGTTAATCCCATAAATACGTCGTTACCTTGGGATTAACAGTCAAAGCGATCACGTTGTTCGGCGTTGTCATGCCGTTGCAATTCTCTAACAACACGTCGCCACGACAACGCTAACAAAATTTTGACTGCACTACTGATTTCATAACAAAGTGATGCGAAGTATAGTATAGTTTTGTATTTGTTTTCAATAAATCGTTAGTTTATTTAACAACAATGACTTCATTAGAATTATGTAATGTAAATACATGTACTAGGAGAACACAGAGTAGAAGGAACATCGCCTATACCTTCCACGTAGGAAGCATACGATATCTCAACTGCTTATCAATTAGTGACATGCCTACAATTAACCATTAATAAAACATTGATGTTTTACGCTTCCTTTGCGTGTTGTGTTATGAATACGCCAGTTGTGTCGATTTGTGCAGCCACTTGTTTCCTGGTTATAATGAGTAAGCTGACCACCACCGCTGTACTAACGAACCGCTTATCGCCTAAGCTAATTTAGTACTTATTCTAGGTAGACGGGTGTGTTGCATCGTGCAAATATAACTACATATACATTAGAGAACCTGAAATCTATATTCAATTCATTACTATTATAAATGCAAAAGCAACTCTGTCTGTCTGTTACGCTATAAAATAAAAACTAAACGACCGTTTTGGAGCCATCGGTAAATTACGTCCACATGAATTTCATGATTTTTGACCACTACCTCGTCCTTGTCGCAACTGGTCACATTCATGAGATTCACCTACTATATTGTTTGGGTAAAACAACTTTATCTACTTACAGACACCTACAATTATTCTGTAATATTCATTTTGCATCAAATATTTTTTACAGCAATCACTGCATGGTGTTAATTTAATACCCCATGAATCCAGATCCATTAAACAGACATAAACTAATACATCTCATGTAAGTAGCAGTTATCTGCTGGTAATTTACAAACATCAAATCATACTCGTGCTATGTCAATTGTTTAATACCGTTGAATAGACCGGTTCTGAGTTATTGCAAATGAATGAGATACCAGTTTGCACAATGCAACACCCGCGTCCTGTGCCCCATTATTGCGATCTCCAACTATCACCATCGGGCAAGGTCGTCACCTTACATTCAAATCATACATAATTTAATTTAAAAAATCTTCTATGAAATAATAACCTTTTAGTTTTTTAAAGACCCGAACAATTTTCTATAAATAATCTTCAAAAAAAAACCCCGGCGCGATTCTTGGGCGGTGACCTCAGCCTGCCTGCGCACAAGCGAAATGTTTATTTTTTAGCATGATGTATTTTGTCTCTTACGAGTAATTAGACAAAAACACATTTATTATCGACATGTCAATGTGAGTCGTGGAAGGCCACGACACACCTTCCATGATCAAATTGATCGTGTACTAGCGGAGGGTGATGTCAGGAGCCTTAAGAACAGACGAGTGTGCATGACAAGAGCGATGAACGTCAAAGAAGCAAGTGAGGTGTGTAAGAATGGGCCTAAATGGCGCTCTGTTGTTCGTGCCTACCCCGCAAGGGAACTGGCGTGAAGTTATGTATGTATGTATGTATGTATGTCAATAAATCGCATCACCTTGACTACGCTCAGTGCGCAAAGCAAGCGACGCCTACTATTTCGCCAACCACTCAAGATCCGTGCCGGAAGCTATATCTATATTTATCTGTTGAAGCGCGTTATTAAATTTGATTGTCATTTTAAATCGCTTTCACTGATATAATCGAAAAATCATATTGAAATTGCGTTTGGATCGTTTCATACGTAGTTTGTTTGTTGGTTATATAGTTGTAAGTTGTAAGTGACGACCTTGGTCCCGTGTTAGTGCGATAATCCCGTATCCAACGTCCTCCCCTCCGGTTAGTGGCCCGCCGCCGCCCGTGCCAGACCTGTAAGGGGGCATCAAACTTATTCTCCAGGGGGATCTTGCTCGATAGCCGCTCGTACCATTTCTCCTTTCTGTTTTTCTTCACCTATAGATCAAATCACACGCTAGACTCTATAAAAAGTAAAAAAATACTATACAGTAGTATCTTTAAAAATCAAAGTGTTATTCTCATATCGATCTGTCATGAAAAAACATCGTAAGCGACATATCATCGGTGTCAGTGTAAGTACATTTTTTTCCGTCAATATTACATACATAACTTCACGCCAGTTCCCTTGCGGGGTAGGCACGAACAACAGAGCGCCATTTAGGCCCATTCTTACACACCTCACTTGTTTCTTTGACATTCATAACTCTTGTCATGCACGCTCGTCTGTTCTTAAGGCTCCTGACATCACCCTCCGCTAGTACACGATCAATTTGATCATGGAAGGTGTGTCGTGGCCTTCCACGACTTCTACATCCAACCACTTTTGCATTGTATATCTGTTTAGTCATTCTTTCATCATGCCTTCTTTCCACATGCCCGAACCACCGGAGCATTCGTTTCCTTACCTTCACCCCGACACTTTCTTTCAGACCAATCCGTCAATATTGATACCTAATTATAGTAGTAGTTATCAATAATTTAACGAAAGAATAATATCTGCAAAAAATGTAGTTGCAAGGTCCTACACTGACTCCGACATTTTAAACTTTACAGGAGAGCTAATTTACAAGTTATTTTATAATACATTACCACAGTTGAACAAGATTGTTAAACTGTGACATTACTCATAGATCTCCGATTTTAATTATATTCATAATTTTGCCATTTTCGCATATATGGGCCTAACAATCTACGGTTCTAAATTATATTAGCTGTATTTAACAATAAAAAAAGTCAAATAAACATTTATCCGTGCAGGAACGGATAAAGAATACAATTTCCTGCGTTGGGGCGGCCTGTCGTAAGAGGCGACTTAACAACCCACAGTCAGGTGGTAGGGCATTTGCCCGACTGGATGGCTACCACCCCTGGTCTAAAGTATGTCGCCATAACAACCTTGAGTTGTGTTCCGGCATTAGTGACCGAGTTCCAGTCTCCCTTAAGAGAGCAGCAGCGTATTTGTAGCAACTTTGCTGTTGCAAATGTCCATAGGCGATGGTAACCGCTTTCCGTCAAGTGGGCCGTCTGCCTGCCTGCTGATCTCCTGCAATAAAAAAAAATACCTAAATTATATCGCTTACGATGTGTGTCCATAACTGTCTCGGTATTTAGCACCAACTAAGGACTTAGTCTGGAAAGGCTGTTTTATTTAGGCTGGAGATTCTCTCAAGCGTTGAATAAGAACTTAGTGTTGCCCTTATTTATAAGTATATTGTACATCGCAGCTAGAGGATAATCTCTGTCTTTTCTTTCACCATATCCCAATTATTTGGGGTCAGCACATGTCTTTTCCTTCCACATACTTCTACTCGGACATACATCTTCTGTCACACCACATATCATCCTTCACACAATGCATGTATCTTTTTTTGGTCGATCTAGAGAATAATCTATTTAACTAAATAATAAAGCCTCTTCTAATACAGCGTACATACATACGCTAAGAAACGATTAGGCATCTCTTAAGTAAGAGAATCAGAATCAGATCCTAATCAATTAATATCTTTTTTTAACTTACAAACGTGTATTACCTGTTGTTTATCTAAGAGGAGCACAGATAAACGAAATTGGAATGATTAACATAGGTTATAATCAAAATATTCGACTAAAGAGGAGTTTATGGGTAATATTTTTACTAATCAGTTGCTGAGCAGTTTCTTTAAATTTAAGAAAGGATTATAAGTAAGGTCCATAGTGTATTTATTTTTTATTGTCAATACTTAAGCTCTCGTTTTCATTAGCCCACTTCCAAGGCAGCAAGGAGGAAACTCCTACTGCCCACTTCTCTCGTCACTTTCCTCCTTGCTGCCGTGGAAGCGGGCATAATAGAAATGACAGAAAAACATAAACGGTCTTATTCATAAAGAGTTAGAGTAAGTTTGAACGTTTCTTTGTCGTTCGTAAAGAAGCGTTCCAACTTACTCTAATTCTCTATGAATAAGACCGCCAAACACTTTTTATGCATTTGTCATAAATGTAATAACAGCCCATGAATGTCCCACTGCTGGGCTAGGGCCTCCCATTTCTGGGGCACGGACAGTATACCCGCCACGCTTGTCCAAAGCGGCTTAGCAGGTTTGACACATCGGATATCTCGATGTGCAGGTTGCATCACGATGTTTTCCTTAACCTTTGTTAGCACGTGGTAATTGTAACAATATGCACATTAGGTCAGAAAACTGCCTAAGTGGTGCATCGAACCCGCGCCCTTTGGGTCTGGGACGCGTGCGTTAGCCATTACGCCAACACGACTTATATATTTGAAAAGGCTTTATTATTTAGTGATAAGATTTTGACTCATATAGACTGTAGTTCTATGTATAAAATCAAACCTTTTTGTTTTGTGATATTACAGAAACGTGTAGTTTTCACTATTTATCGTTCATTATTTCCTTACTGAACCTAGTTAATGCGGGTAGTTATAAAAAAATAAAACTAAAAATGGATTTAGTAACATATTTTATATAAAATTGTACGTAGAATATTTTGAATGAAAACACTTTGTTAACTAAAAATTTAAATTATGTTGTAAATAAAAATTAAATATAATATTTAAAAACCACTAACGCGAAAAGACAACTGAAAATTTAAAAAGTCAAAAATAATACCTATTGTCGGGTCATCAAAATCAATTGAGTAATACCTCTATAATTATAATTTAATTAAGTACAGAAATTGATGGATGACATGATAAGCTTTGCTCGTTGAGATGGCGCTATAATGTCGCGCAGTTTAATGCAATAATCATTCATTTGCCTTACTACTAGTTAGAATTGAACATGAGCTGCATACAAGTAATGTCTTTTACCAATAGTAAGGCAAGTGAATATATAGTAAGATAGAGGAACCGGCCACAAAAATCGCTGAATAGTTCAGAAGAAGGAATGACACTCAAAAATACAGAGTTCAACTTCAAACAAGCAATAGCATTAAATATTCCATAACATTAAGGTGCAGTTTTAAAGAAGAAAACAAAATGTTTTTAACACTACGAGCAATTTCTGTCAGACAACTGTAAGTTGAAAATCGTTTCCGAGACGCAGGTAGATTTAAAATAAGTAAATAAGATATACGAGAATATAATAATATATATATTATATATAACAAAAGTGAGATAGATTTTTTGAGAAAGATGTATTGAAGCGTAGGAATTCTTCAATGATTCAAGCACCCTTTTGCATCAAATGCGTATATTTTAATATTTTGCGAATTTACATTAATTTTTCTTGCGTGTAAAATTTTTGGTCTTTGTTTTTTATTGAAATTCGAATATTGGCGGTTGGCCGTAGACAATGAGCGTCTGTCATAAGCAATTTTGATATTGCGTGTACACACCGGCACGAGCGTACTGATTTCATACTCGGCTGGACCGGTGTGTACCTTCCCGTAGTAAATCGTGCCGCGACATGTATAAATACATAATATTGCATATTACTCTATCTGTACAAAGTATGTACAATAGTCAGTACTTTACAAGTAAACAAATGTGGCCTGACGCTTAACAATCGTATATTTTAAGTAATTAAAGCAGTGTCATTACAGCGCTCGTTGGGTTTGGTATTTCTTACATTTTACCCTTTCCTCCTATACTAAAACTGTATACACACTAGTTTTTTGGTCCTGGATCCAAACCAAACGAGCCCTTTAATGACACTGATTATTTATTTTTATTTTTTTAATAGCCTTTATTGCTGAAACTAAACAATGATTTTACATACAATAGCAAATTGTTTTAACTTAAATGTAATACATCGGGTTTCCCGGTTCAGTGCTCAGCGTGTCCAGTGACACATAGGCCTCTTCCAGCTGCTTCCATTCTTCTCTATCGGTAGGTTTTCTAGACCAGGTTGTCCCTCCGATCAACTTGATATCATCTGTCCATCTTTTAGCTTGTCTGCCTCTTTTCTTTTGCCATCACGTGGCTGCCATTCTGTTATAATTTTAGTCCATTTCATTCTACTTTCCCTTGTCATATGTCCTGAACAATGACAATGAAGAAATTGAATATGTTAAAAACTATACATACATCTTTTAGAGACCGGACAGTCATAGAAATAGAAAGCAGAGTGGCCTGTGCTTGGAAAAGATACTGGTCCTTTAAAGAGGTATTTAAAAGCAAACACTTTCCTATGGCAGCCAAGAAAAAAGTGTTTAATTCTTGCATCTTGCCATGTCTTACGTATGGGTGCCAAACATGGGCATTAACTCAGAAACATCTTTTAAAACTAAGATCGTGTCAAAGGGGAATTGAAAGGAGTATCTACAACAAAGGTGGAAGACGTACTAAAGAAAATAAGACGGTTAAAATGGCGATGGACGGGACATATGACAAGAGAAAGTAGATTGACACTGATTATATTACTGAAAATATACGATTGTAAACGTCAGCCCGCAGTTGTTTACTTGTAAAGTGCTGACTACTGTACATACTTTATACACTATCGTATTTATAATAATCAATATTATAATATAATAATAATAATATCAGCCCATAAATGTCCCACTGCTGGGCTCGGGCCTCCCATTATAGGGGGAACGGACGTATACCCGCCACGCTTGTCCAAGGCGGCTTGGCAGGTTTGACACATCGGTTATCTCAATGTGCAGGTTGCATCACGATGTTTTCCTTCACCGTTATTAGCACGTGGTAATTGTAACAATATGCACATAATCAGTATTAATTTCTGAATATTGTCAAGAATTAATATCAGTACCGTTGTGGTCGCGTTTTGATGCTGCCGTTGCAATTCACTACACTATAATAACGAACACGTCATGGCAACGCGAACGAGGCTTTTCTGGCACTAATAGTCTAATAGCTATATTATTATGTATAATATACATAATAATGTAATGTGATTAAATGTGAACGGCGCGTTGGGAGACTACTGAAACATAATGTGCTAGTAGAAAGATTCTATATCAAAGGCAAAAGAGAGATTTATTCAACCAGTTGAGCTCACTTTAAAAATATCAATGTGTATAATTTCTTCAGATCAGTCGAATGAATAATTTGACAACGAGCCAGAGGAGCTAATTAAATTTGAAACGTCTGCCGGTGCGCTGTTTTCATAATATTTGTATGCTCAGCTTTCTCCCGCAAATGCGCGTCGCTCATCTCTCTATAGGATTACCAGATATTCATTTTATATTGTTTCAAGCCGATACTAATTCTTTGCAGGTGTCTTATTACCCTTTTGAATTTAATTGATCTATTGTTCGCGCTAATCTCTTTGTTCACGCTGCCGTAAGACGTCATAAAACCTTCTTTCCACTGTTGGTATTTCATGCGAATTCTTGGAAACCATTAAGCTGACCATTTCATGATTTTAAGAACTAGTAGACGGTACGTTGCTAGGAGGCCATGTCTAATTAACAAATGGATGAGAGTCGGGCAGTCGGGAAATGCGCCAATCGTGTTCTGACCCCGAACAAGGCGTTACCTAGTGCACTTGCGGAACGAATATCTTATAACGACGAACTTTGCGCGATTTATGTAATAATGATTTTCTGCCCTACGGTTTGGTTTTGTTGTATTCGGCTATACTTGTAAAAACTGCGAATTACATGTGTGTACTTTTAATAAACTTTGTGATTATTCCAACGGCATTTTCCAATTTACATTCTACAAATCCCATACAAATTCGTAACAATATCATTTAACTTGCCTAGCTTAGGAATTTCTTTCTTATTATTTATTGCTGGAGTACAGTAGACATAAGAAAATATTACAGTAGACATACTGACGGGCCCACCTGACGGGCAAAGTGGTTAACGTCGCCTATGGATATTTTAATAAACGAAAGAATACATATTTATATAGAATTAGATACAAAGAAAGACTTTATTTAAAGAAATAGCGACGTAATTACATTCCTTATACATTATTATATGCAGAGCATATTTTGAGAATTTGTACACCGCAATTTCAGCAAACAGGTTTGCATTCAGCATATTTCTGTGCCGGAATTATATCCGACACAACGCAGATTTTTAGTGCAAACCTTCCTTTTGGCGTAAGACCAAAACGACCCAATTTTGTTAAACTAATTCTATTTGTGTAATATTTAATAAATTAGTAAATCAAATAAATAAATTTAAATAAAACCAACAATACTTTTTACTTTATGCAATATAAAATACACTTATAAATAAAAAAAGTACAACTAGGAATTAAGGTCTAAATTGGTCCTAGCTTAGCATGATGTTGGTAGAACAAATGAACGCTAGGGCCATTACAGTGGCCTATAGATAAAGGTAAAAAAATACAGGTAAGCAAAAAAAAAAATTATATTTAATATTAATTATAAATCATAACGAGATACCCTAGACCAGTGGCGGTAAGCATTCACACGAGCAAGTACCCCACCACCTGTTTAGTCACCTCTTACGACAGGCAACCTGACCTCACGAATTTGTGTACTCCTCTATTCCTACAGGGACTTCTTAACAAAACATCAATACACTCTACTTACAATAAATACTAACATTATTTACAAATGTTGTAAGGCCTAATACACACTGCGTATTCTCACCGCGGGAGTTGTATTGGCGCGAGATAAATTCCGCGGCATGGGTTTCATCCAGGCCGCACTGCGGATTATTTCGCGCGATTTTTTACTCATTTTAGGAAATGCTCGGCCGGGAAGCATGTCTAAAATGTTCAACCAAGTTAGTAAGCAGGAGACGTACATATCAGAAGATGTCATGGACATTGGATAAGTCTATTAACAGCTTGTCCTATGAAAGGATTATTTTTTCAAAAAAATATAAAAACACCTGCAAAAATAGAGCAAACATTTTTTGAATATATATTTTTTTATTTTACTTAACTTGGCATCATTTTGTCAATATCAAGTAATTATTTCATCATAATTACGACGTGATAGAGTCATGCTGGAATCATTATCTTTATTACAGCTCAAAGGCCGGCTCGATAGGTGTGGTACCACGCTTTCACACAATATAGTCGCGACACGGTTAGTGTTAAGTTAGTCGTGTTTTGTACGATGAGTAACAGTTCTGTTTGGACTATTTTCCCCTACCCTTACCCCATCTTTCCTATCTCATCCTTTCTATCCTAATCCTCCTACCTGAGCCCTCTGTCTCATGACTCAGCCCCTTTATTTCATCCCTCCATCCGAAACACTTATCCCATCCTAAAGGCTGGCAACGCGTTGGCTTCGCTTTTGGAGTTGCAAGCGTCTGTAGGCGACGGGAATCACTTTCCGTTAGCAGGGCAATCTACCTATTTGGCAGCTTCGCAAAAAAGGAGACAAATTAAGTAAAAAATATTCTGCCCAATAAATGAACAATTTTAGATAAATTTGCTCCCATAATCTTGTTTTGTAAGTACCCTATCGTGGTACTTAATATGAAATTTATCTCACAGGGGAGATCTATGTATTAGGATCATTATTTTATCCACGTCTACGTCATATTCGGCGGCTGCGGGAGACGCAGAGCACGTCATCCTTCCACGAAATCTGATGCACGTCTGAGCGCTGCCCTCGTCTTCCCGCGCGATTTTTTCGCAGTGCGGATTAGCTCATACAACACTATAATACTCCACGGAATACTAGCACGAATTAAACGCGATAATTCGCGCCGCGTCGCGGCTAATTCTGTCTCAATCTCATTGTATAGATCTAAGGTCAATCTACAGATTTTATTTCGCGCGAGTTTTTATTCGCCTGTGCGGTCACCTTCATATGATTCCATGTGTTGCAGAATGGTCGCAGAAAAATTCACGCGTTTTTTTCATAGTGCGGACTAGCTATAAAAGAGCAGACGATAAAATAACATCTTATCATCTTACTTTTACTATATTGTAACAGAAATAATCTTAATTGCAATTTAAATAATAATTAACACGCTATTTGACTGCTTTTACTTGTACATAATTAGGACGTCACACCTATGTACACACACATATTTGTGCAAAAATCCAAGAAGCCGTCCCGTATCATTTTGTAAGATGATAAAAATTGTTTCAGCCGACGTGTAGTTTAGGAGTCTAAGAGTTCATATCGGCAACTGACTCTAGAATTCCGCTTTCAAATTCATATTAATAAATATATATAGGAACACATATGAATCACTACATTTTGTACGTTTATTTCTTTTTAGAGTCTTGAGAAGAAATTCATTATCTTAAGATTTGGTAGTTGTATGTACTTTTGATATCAGACGTAGAATATTTATTTAATCCTGGAAAATATTTCCAGACGCCGCGCGGTTCCTGTTCAACACAGGTAGAACTGAATGAGCTCACTGTCTTTTTGTTTGGTATATAATGTGTGCTTCTGAAAACGGGTGGAACATTCATCTCGGAAAAACATCACCATCAAACGAGCACTCAATACCTACTTTATTTTATCAAAAATTATAGAGAATTTAGCTACTGTCCAAACGTAAGTAGATAAAATAAAACTACATTCTAACGGTTTTAAGTGCTGTGTTTTTTCTTTGGTTTTTATTCCGATAATTTGGTCACTTTTATAAATTATAAACATGTAAAAACTTTAACATTGTTCATCGACATCTTAGTTTTCCGTGATCACGGCTACTGAAGTGGCCTAAACGTCGGTAATAAAATCAAATAAAAAAACCGCATTTAAAACAGTTAAAATGTAAACAATGTTTTAACAGTTTTGTTTATTTATTTTATTTAGTATTAGTCGTGAAGACTTAAGAAAATTTTAAAATGAGTAATTTTGCTACTCAATAATACTAAGTTTAATTATAGATATAGCAGAAAGCAAGGAGCCTTGAAACACAATAGTGCACGTATCAAGTGCGGCTGCCGGCTACGTAGTACGTGCTAGAAGGAAATCAAATAGAACGCGGTTTTCACGGATAGCTGCGCGCGCGCACCCGCCGCGCGCCGCTTTCAGTTCTTATCGACAATGCCGTAATACGCGTCACTCGACCACCCACATGTTGTACCACTCGTCTACCTCATTATTAAGTCCTCTTTTAACACTTTATTAGGCTTAAGTATAACAAAGTACATAAACAGATTATACTGTAATAGTATCCCAATATCATCGGCGTCAGTGCAGAACCTTGTAACTACATTTATTGGTGACATTATTATTTTCATCAAAATTGTTACCTACTTACTACACGTATACAGAACATATTATATCCATAGAAGAACAAACTACGTACGTAGGTTTCACATATCAATATACAGGGGAATTTTTCACGAAATAGCGAACAACACATTAAAAGGAGTTTCGAGGTCGATTTTGATGAAAAAGAGTGTTTTTTTTTTTAATTATGCTATCACTGTTTTCTGTTCTTTTTTTCCGTTATTATTCCTTTCACGTATACGTTGACTATAATTTAATTTAAATTAACTTGTTTTTACCGTGGGTCGCATGATTTTTATGATTAAGGAGGTGGGCACTGAAAATCAGCGCTGTGTCGGATATTATGCCGGCACAGCAATAAGCCGAGTGCAAACCTTGTTTGCTGAAAAAACGGCGTACAAATTCTCAAAATGTTTGTATTTTTAAGATACATGTTAGCAATGTAAGTACGTCGCTATTTTAAAAAAATATTTTTTCTTTCTTTCTTTCTAATAAGAGAAAGAGAGTTGGAATATTTAATAAGGACACGTGTATACTGTATATGGTATCCCTAAATCAGTACATTGTAATAATTTCAAAAAATCATAATCATCTTATATATAAAATTCTCGTGTCACAATGTTCGTTCCCATACTCCTCCGAAACGGCTTGACCGATTCTTATGAAATTTTTATGCATATTCAGTAAGTCTGAGAATCGGCTACTATCTATTTTTCAAACCCCTAAGAGATCCGGTTCTGGAATCCTCCTAATCACCTGGAGCGATTTTGGTGATTTTGTTTTTGTATGTTTGAGTGGGTACCCGGATAGTTTAGATTCGCAATTAGAACCGGTACGTGGCTCTGTGATCGGGTTCTAGAATTTTATTTTTTAAAGGAAGGACAACGTCTGCCGGGGCCGCTAGTATTAATATAAAATTTACTTATTATTAGTCTCGAATTTGCGGGTGAGTTAAACTTATAAACAACATTCAATCGTGCTGGGTGATAAATCATTAAAGTGATTTACCTCAGAACGTCATTAGCAATCGCTGACTCAATTCCGTTAATGACTGAGTGTTGTGCATAATTGTTTAACACATTCGATCAAAGGTGGTAATTAGCGATAAAATAAGCAACAGCCATGAACACAGTAAATGTCTTAAATATCAGCAAGATAAGCAACTAATTTAAACACTTGGCCAAAACAATGAAACTATTTATTCAGGAAGTTATTGATCTCCTTTTGCTATTGTTTACACATTTCATATCTGGGTACTTTTCATGTTAGCGTAAATTTCCAAATATGTACTTGTTGATAATTACAACATAATTGAACACCTATCTGATTATGTTACCTAAAAGATTTGTACCTCCCCATTTTTGTAACAATGATTGATATTCCTTTTTGCGCTTCATCTTTTTTTGTCAAATCAAAAAATAAAATTTACACGATTTACAAGATTTGAGAAACTCCTATTTTAGGTCGGTTAAAAACCTCTACACGAGGGAGGTTCAATAAAAATAATAAAAAAACTATATAAAGCTCAGAATACATTTCAGAGAAATGAATTTATTGAAATAATTGAAGAATTCGAATAAAAGCTGAGATGAAGTCGAGGGCTTAACATAGTTAAGAGAGCGCATTTGCAGCAACTTTGCTGTTGCAAATGTCCATAGGCGATGGTAACCGCTTTCCATCAAGTGGGCCGTCTGCTTGTCTGCTGATCTCCTGCAATAAAAAAAAAAAAGTCACGAGTTTGTAAAAACCAACTGAGTGGTGGGTGGGTCATACAACGCTTTTCAACACATCGGCGAGGAAACAGTACAATAGTTAATGAAACAAACATAAATATCAGTCGGAAAGTCGCAACAATCTTTGAAGTTTCTAATATAAAATTGGCGCGCATTTGTAAATGGCGCCACGTGCGCGTGGTGAAATTTAGAATTACGTTTCATACTCATTTTTTCTATTGTATTAATGTGTTGATCAAAAGCGCTTCCAAGGAGGTTTTATTATTCAGCTTAATTATTCTCGTAATGTGAAAATCTGGTGGTTTTTTTCTACTAAGTAGCAATTAGATGAAAATACCTATTTCACCGCACGTTCCATTGTGTGGTGCGTAATTTTTACATTTGAACAATGTATCCAAGCTTCCTAAATGCATTTTTTGAGTAAATGTATTGAAAAAGTAATTTAACTAATACACAATATCATTTATTATATATATTATTAATTAATTACTAGATATATTCGCTTTTTACTGAACGCCCTTCGCTAGTATCGATGTAGGTAACAGAACTGTCCTAGATAAAGATGACAAGATTGCAAGGTTCATCCCAAACACATTACAACTTCCGGCACGTTACTTAAACTTTGGACACCCGAACTCGAAAACCGAAAACCCGGCTCATGATATAGCCATAGAAGAAGACAGAAAAAGAATAATAAAGAAAGGCAATCGTAGAGTAAAAAACGTAACTCGTAACATATTGCAACCATAGTTGGCGCCACCAGTCCATCCTTGTTTTATACAAAATCTCAAATTAAAAGTACCAATCCACGACTTATTATTTATTTATACAGATAAATAAAATTGAAGTGTCCGTTTGTAACGTAAAAAAAATGTGAAATAAAATCAGGGGGGATAATTCGGACCAGATTCCGAAAATGCAATTTTTAGAATTATTGTCTATCTGTCTGGGTGTTCCGGCTAATCTCTGAAACGGCTTTTTTTTATTGCAGGAGATCAGCAGACAGGCAGACGGCCCACTTGATGGAAAGCGGTTACCATCGCTTATGGACATTTGCAACAGCAAAGTTGTTACAAATGCGCTGCTGCTCTCTTAAGGGAAACTGGAACCTGGTCATTAATGCCGGAACACAACTCAAGGTTGTTATGGCGACATACTTTAGACCAGGGGTGGTAGCCATGCAGTCGGGCAAATGCCCTACCACCTGGCTGTGGGTTGTTAAGTCGCCTCTTACGACAGGCCGCCCGGCCGCAGGAAATTGTATTTTTTTTCTCCGTTCCTGCACGGATAGACGGCTGGACCAATTTTAACGGAAGTTTCACTGCCAGAGAACTGATGTTATAAGGAGTAACTTAGGCTAGCTTTTTTTTTAGAGTTCCGCGAAAAAATGCCACATGGAGCAAAGGCATGCTAGTCAGTCATAAATTGAAAGTCTAGTCTAGATCAGCCAGTTCGGCGGCGGAAACAGCTGAATCGCTGAAGCGGCGTAAATATGCAATCCTCAGTAAGAGTTATATGTTGTGCCGTTTGCTGTAGAGACGCTTGGACCGTGGGGTCCTGAGGCCATGAGCCTCTACCAAAATTTATCAAAACGACTCATTGACTCTTCAGGTGATCAGCTGGTGCTTACCTCGGGTAACGGATCGGTATCGCGATCCAGCGAGGAAACGTAGCCAGCCTTCTGGGCACCTTACCCATAGGAGACGGTGATCTAGGCTCAGTATTCTACTTATAGTCTTGAGGGACTATGAGTAGAATACAATACAAATAAGTTAAGTTTTCTTTTATTGTATTAGTTTATTTATTTTTATTGCCTGAAGCAGGCAAACAGGCGGACGGCCCACAAGGTGGTTACCGTCGCCTATGAACGTTTGCAACACCAGGGTCGTTGCCAACTCGTTGCCGGCCTTTAAATTTTATAACGCCCCATGTCGTAGGGCAGAGGGAAAACCTCGGCGAGTATTTCCCTCCAGATCATTGTTGTACGCAGAATAAAGATATAGAGATAATAATATAAAGTCATTATAATAAAAAAGTTAAAATAATTAAATAATTCATTTCATTTCATTCACTCATTTTCAATTTTATTTGGGTGAAATGATATAGACAAGCAAAAATTACACCAGAGTACAGCGTTAAAAAATGTCCAAAAACGCGGGTAACCTTGTATAATTCAAACGTCTTCATACTTTTCAGTATAATTTCAGAATGAAATTTAATGAATTTAGTCTACTTGTTAAATATCTAATGAATCACATATTACAAAAACAGAAACTTTAAAAAATTATAATTTTAGTAAGTGCTGAGATTAAAAAAGTTATTTAAAACAATTTATCCTTGACACGCTCTCCTGTAAAATTATAATTTTCAGGTTGATTCACGAATCAAATTTAAACCGTTGGTAAGGCAAATGAACGGTCGTTAAGATATAGGAACCGGCCATAAATATAGTATCGGCAGACAAACACACATATTGTATATCCGCAAGTTAAGAAAATTACGCTTGTGTTATGGGTAATATACAACTAGCCATTCTGGGGTCGATCCCAGACACCCAGACCAAAAAATAACGGGAAGTTCGTTTACGAAATTTACCATGCCAGGAATCGAACTCGGAGCCTCTGCGTTGTAGTGAGGTAGAGCAGCATAGGCTTAGTCCGCTCAACCACAGAGGCTACGTTATGGTATAGGAAAATGATTAACAGCACGCGCTAGCTGCAGCTACACTTTACGCAACAGCGGCTCAGAGGAAATTGGCATTGCCTAATAACCAGATAGATCGCTAATCAGATGGACTCCAAGGTCGATTTCAAATCTTCGACAAAAATACCTTCCATCGGCAACGCGTTGCAGCGTCGAAACCGTTTCGAGCGAGTTTCTCTTCGACAAAAAATCCGACAACACCCGATCACAACAAAGGGGAAAGATGAGTCAGAAAAAACCTATCAATCTTCAATTTGCAAGTACCTGGGTGTTTTTTGCAACTTTTTTTACCATTTAATCTTCCGTAGCCGAGATGGCGGATCGCTTGCCTTTTTGGCAATTGGACATTACAATTCAGACGTTCAAAGCATCTCGAGGACCACGCTTTTTTGTTGCCTCAATCAAGCAGGCAAACAAGCAGACGGCCTACTCGACGGAAGGTGGTTACCGTCGCCTATGGACGCTTGCAACACCAGGTGTGTTGTCAACGCGTTTCCGGCTTCTAAGAAATTACATAACACTCACCCCATGGTGTAGCGTATTACCCGCATACGCGGAACATACTTTCTAGAGAACCCGTGTGTAGTTGAGTGTGAGAGCTTCAGGAAATAGGGGGGAACATCTCGTTGCTGACGAGCGGTGCGGTTGTAAGAACGAGGCGTTTGCAAGAGATCAGACAATTCCTTGAAGCATGTGAATACGCAGAGAGATGCAATTACTAATTTCTTATTGCTGGAGTAGACAAAGACAGATTGACGGCCCACCTAATGGAACGCGATCAAAGGTGTTACCAATGTAGAGCCGGCCTTGAAGGAGGGTAACTGGAACCTGGATACTGATGCCGATACACAACCAAGATTGTTATGGTGGCATACTCTTGAATAGGGATGGCAACTTTCCGAACGAGCATATGCCCTACCACGTTTTTTTTATACAAGGGTAATCCGTTTGAGGACTATAAGCCGAGGTGGCACTAGCGCCTCACGTGTGAAGTACTATTGCTAAGCCGTAGTTAGTGATACCCACTAAAGCCCCTGCCCGATCTTCTAGCGTTCTTCGTCCGGGCTGTGGGCTCGCTTGCGCATGCACCTCCAGCCCGGACGGAATGTCCTACAACCTGACTTTGGGTTGCTTTATCTCTTGCAACAGGCCGATCCAACCGGGCTAGATTAATATCATCCCGGTCATCATCATCGTGCTTGCGATCGGAGCGTTCACTCCGACGCCCAAGGTCCGCTTTTCTACTTTTTCTACTCCACATCGCCGCGGTCTTCAGCCTCTCCTGTTTTCAGACCATGTCATCCTTCACAACGTCAAGACCGCGTTTTTTGGATCTTCCACTTCAACCGGAACCGTGCGGAGGCGGCATGGCTACACAATTGTTCCCCACATAATAAGCCGGTCTTCGTAAACAGTTCGTCTGTTTTGTCACGGATATGATGACTGCCGCGGATGCAAGAGTTCCTGACGCGGGATACATCATTTTATATAAATCAAAATATTCCCGAAACGTGAATATTATATTTATCTTTCTTAGTTTGGAAATATACAATGTAATAATGATAATAAATAAATCGGCTGACAAACAGACATATTATATATCCCCAAATTAAACAAATTACGCTTGTGTTATGGGTAATATACAACGGACTATTATGGGGCCGATGCCTGACACCCAGACCATAGTAAATAACGGAGAAAATTCGTTTCCGAAATTTACCATACCAGGAATCGAACCCGGAGCCTCTGCGTTGCAGTGAGGTAAACCGTCAAAGGCTTAGCCCGCTCAACCACAGAGGCCGTCAATTATAATTTATTATATACCAACAAAAATCTTCCACGTTTATGTATAAAGTGGATATTAGACGATTCATTTCTATCTTTGGATGAATCAACTAAAGTGATCCACATAAACATAAAATTGAATCATTCAATGACATTGAATGCTGTCGCGTTTTGTTTTACATTGACTTGGTTTGATTCGTCAAATACGGACCTATTTCTCTGTGCAATTATGTACGTTGTGTTCTATCTGTATTCTGCTTTTATTTGTAATGTCAAATAAATGGAAAGCAGACAATAAAAAAACATCGTGATGAAGCCAGCCAACCTCGGGATAACCAAAATTTGAGAGACTCGCCTATCAACTTAAGCGTGACGGGTATTATGGGCTAATATTATACATACATAACTTCACGCCAATTCCCTTGCGGGGTAGGCACGAACAACAGAGCGCCATTCAGGCTTATTCTTACACACCTCACTTGCTTCTTTGACATTCATAACTCTTGTCATGCACGCTCGTCTGTTCTTAAGGCTCCTGACATCACCCTCCGCTAGTACACGATCAATTTGATCATGGAAGGTGTGTCGTGGCCTAATATTATGCACTATAAAATTACTTTATTACTTAAAAATGCCGCGTGATATTTTTTTTTTATATTTAGTTCCTCCTTTCATATTATTATAATTTTATAACTATTTATTTAAAGCAATAACAATAACGCTACTGTAGGTTGCTTCCATTTTCCTTATAATAAAAAAATCACAATTATTGCCAGGACCGTACACTAAAACAAGGTTACATAAATCGAGTATAATAAATAATTTAGCGTAGATTACAATTATGTTTGTTGCGGTAATTAGGTACTGCATGCAAAATAAATTATTCATCATTTAATGTTAGAGACAAAAAAAAATAAAAACGCATCCGACTTTTAACTTAAAACGAGATTTCACCTGGTAACTGCAAATTATAATAACAGTTTTTAATTTATATTTAGACGATACAAAAACAGCAATTTTTACACCAGTTACTCGTGCGGTGACAACAAAAATGTTTTCAAAGAGTTTTGCAGTTAGAGTATACAAAATACCTTAGCGTCAGGTATTTGAAATACTAATTACAAAAAATTAAAAAACTTCGTTTAAAAAAACCGA
Source organism: Dendrolimus kikuchii (assembly GCA_019925095.2). Lineage (NCBI taxonomy): Eukaryota > Metazoa > Arthropoda > Insecta > Lepidoptera > Lasiocampidae > Dendrolimus > Dendrolimus kikuchii. Next base: position 20,169,456 of record CM034407.1, read on the forward strand.
TTTCAAAAACTAAAAAAGTGTAAAATAACTTATTTCTAAAGCTATTATTATTAATATATATTGTCTAAAACATCTTAAAGTCGGTGCTTAGTAATTTTCAAAAAATATAGTAATTTTTATGTTTTACTTTGCTCGGTGCAAGATGTTTTAGATAATATATATTAATAATAATAGCTTTAGAAATAAGTTATTTTATACTTTTTAGTTTTTGAAGTCAGTTTTTTCAAACGAAGTTTTTTAATTTTATTTATTACTTTTTAGTGTCTAGCTATGTATGGGTAGACCTACGAAAGGTGCCGCGCTTCTTAAAAAATATGGGTCCCAAGAAACGGGAACAAAAAAATGTTCGTAGAATGAAAACTACTGGACCAAACTATGTTAAATTTTTAGGGGACCAAATGGCAACTATTCCGCATCAAACTAAACAAGAATCACGTAAATCGGATCATAAATCTCAGCGTAATCGGTGTACATATGGAACGGAATGGAAAAATTTTCATAAAAAATGTTCATAAAATGAAAACTACTGGGCCAAACTATGTTAAATTTTTAGGGGACCAAATGGAAGCTATTCCGCGTCGAACAAAAAAAGAATCATGTAAATCGGATCATAAATCTCGGAGTAATCGATGAACATACATAAAAAAAAGATCCCAACGAATTGAGAACCTCCTCCTTTTTTTGAAGTCGGTTAATTACATTTTTATGAAGTAATTGAAATACAAATTACGTACGTTACAATTACGTATTGTAATTACAAGTAGGTATTTCAAAAACTGCCCAACCCTGGTTAGACCCCAATGGTACCCCAAAAGGGATGCATTAGAATAGAATTTTTTTTTATTGCAGGAGTTCAGCAGACAGGCAGACGGCCCACTTGATGGAATGTGGTTACCATCGCCTATGGACATTTGCAACACCAAAGGTGCTACAAATGCGCTGCTGTTGCGGTTGTTATGGCGGCATACTCTAGACCAGGGGTGGTAGCCATCCAGTCGCACAAGTGCCCTACCATCGGCTGTGGGTCGTTTTGTCGCCTCTTACGACAGGCCGGATTTTTATTTTTATTATTTAGATTGATTGATTAGATTTTTTGAAGACAGAAATGTGTAGATTCATTTATTTACAGTCTATTTCAAATAATACGGTATAGGATAAATTATGTAAATAGAGAAACAAACATCGTGATTTTAAGTATAAAATTATAATTAAATATTTTTTTATATAATTAAAATTAATATTCATTTCGTAGGAAAGTTTACAACGCTACAATTTAAGTTTTATGGATGTGTCAGCCATACCGTATTTGAAATAGACTATGTATCTAAACAGAAATAACACAAATGAGTTTATGGCAGGAAATTGAGGGTTGTTTTAACGAAGAATTGTGTTTGTGTAAAAAATCTCAACTATTTATTAAAAATATATAATAGTTTGGGAGAAAAGTCTTTTCGCATATAGTATGTATTAACTTGTAATAAGATCTCTTTGGCTATACCATTTGAATCTGGCTGGTTTTGGTATCATTAAAAAGTTTTAATTTTAAAGAAGACCATTCCAAATTCAAATTAGGAAAATGTGTGATTTTCATTTGTTTTTCTTATTGTTAAAATGAGTGAATGTAATGAAGAAATTCGATACATTTTAAAATTTTACTACAAAAAAGGTAAAAATGCAACACAAGCCGCGAAAAAATTTTGTGATGTTTATGGACCTAATGCAGTATCTGTGAGAGTAGCGCAAATTTGGTTTAAGCGTTTTCAATCCGGAAATTTTTATATCAAAGATGCACGTCGTTCTGGTCGCCCTGTTACGGACAAAATTGATGCCATTTTTTAAAAAGTGGAGCAAGATCGGCATGTTAGTAGTAACGATGTAGCTGGAGAACTGGGAATTGACCACAAAATGTTTTTGGCGCATTTGAAAAAAGCTGGGTACACAAAAAAGCTAGATATTTGGGTGCCTCATGAGCTCACTGAAAGAAACCTAATGAACCGTGTACTCATTTGCGATTCTTTATTACGACGTAATGAAACAGAACCATTTTTGAAGAAGCTGATAACTGGTGATGAAAAGTGGATCACGTACGACAAGAACGTGCCGAAAAGATCGTGGTCAAAGGCCGGTCAGGCTTCACAGACTGTGGCGTAACCCGGGTTAACTCGCAACAAGGTGATGCTGTGTGTATGGTGGGATTGGAAGGGCATTATTCATTATGAGCTGTTACCGCCAGGCAGGACCATCGATTCTGAACTGTACTGCGAACAACTGATGAGATTAAAGCAAAAAGTCGAGAGAAAGCGGCCGGAATTAATCAACAGAAGAGGTGTAGTTTTTCACCATGATAACGCTAGACCTCACACATCTTTAGCCACTCACCAAAAATTACGAGAGTTTGGTTGGGAGCTGTTAATGCATTCACCGTATAGTCCTGACCTTGCACCTTCAGATTATCACCTGTTTCGGTCTCTGCAGAATTCCTTAGGCAGTGTCAGGTTAACATCACGAGAGGACTGCCAAAACCACTTGTCGCAGTTTTTTGATCAGAAGCCCCAAAATTTTTATAGCAATGGGATCACGTCCCTACCTACAAGACGGCAAAAAGTCATCCAACAAAATGGCACCTACATACTTTAGTCAAATGTAAATAAACTTTATAAAAAAACCTTTTGCATTTTTATATAAAATGCAAAGAAACTTTTTCCCCAACCTAATACTTTTAAGTTGCCACGGGAACTCCTCGTTCAACGTCAATCAAAGATCTACTACAATATGGCTGAGGTTTTTGCTTGAAGATTAATCTAAAACTTGCATATTCATGAAAATTAAACACTATACATACAAATCATATAAAAAAAAATAAGCAATTCCAGTCCCAAAGGGGTTAAATACATATTTTTGTAATAAACCTCCACTCTCTCACTCTCCTCTACGCGCCAGAGCTTGTCTGGAAGCAGAAGACACAGCCGTCCATGTCCTGCTTGAATGCGCAGGGGTGGCCCAATACATGGCGAAGTATCTGGACCAATCTGGACGTCCCAGATAATAATAATAATAATCGGCAGACAAACACACATATTGTATATCCCCAAATTAAGCAAGTTACGCTTGTGTTATGGGTAATATACAACGGACTGCTCTGGAGCCGATCCCAGACACCCAGACCATAGTAAATAACAGAGAAAATACGTTTCCGAAATTTACTATACCAGGAATCGAACCCAGAACCTGAGGTGCGCCAGCAAAGGCTTAGCCCGCTCAACCACAGAGGCCGTCTAGATAGATAACGCTGTATTGTAAACCAATAGAAGAATGAACTTGGACTAAAACTATATCTAATTATGTAAAAAGGGCGGTCTTATCGCTAAAAAGCGATCTCTTCCAGACAATCTCAGGTAGCCTATGAGAAGTCTTCGGCAACGTTAAGAAGATGGTGGACTTCCCGGAGGAGCTGGACTGGATGGATTAATGTGAGTTACGGAAACCGCCCGCTTGCAGAAGAACTTCACGCGCACAAAATTGCAGGTACTTCTCTCTAATTAGTCAGGGGTGTGTGTCGTGTTGCATATCAGTGTTCAGTGTCGTTTGAGTGGTCGGATTGACCGGGAGTGCGGATGGTTGCGCAACCCAAGCCAGTCACCGTTTCAAAACCCGCCCAGGAGGCGCCGCGGCCCGCTCCTTGTAAGTACGCATTGTTCTTCTCGTATTCAAGTTATTCTAGTTCCCTACTATCTTAGAAAATCCTTGGGCATATCTAAACTTGCTGAACAACTTTAATTCAATCATATATAAATCAGATCGTGAGTTTGTTTGGATATTTTAAATGTAATTATTCACCGGATGCAATGGCTTTCTTACTGGGTGATAGAATGTGGTCACTACAGGCAATTCACTTTATCACTACACCTAACAATTATTGTTTCAATAAAATAATTAAATTTTTTTATTTTTTTTATTGCAGGAGTTCAGCAGACAGGCAGACGGCCCACTTGATGGAAAGCGGTTACCATCGCCTATGGACATTTGCAACACCAAAGGTGCTACAAATGCGCTGCTGCTCTCTTAAAGGAGACTGGAACCTGGTCACTAATGCCGGAACACAACACAAGGTTGTTATGGCTCCATACTCTAGACCAGGGGTGGTCGCCATCCAGTCGAGCAAATACCCTGCCACCTGGCTGTGGGTTGTTTACTCGCCTCTTACGACAGGCCGCCAGGCCGCAGGAAATTGTATTCTTTCTCCGTTCCTGCACGGATAAAAAAGTAGTGTAAGTAAAATTACATTTAGTATATTAACATTTATATTTTTATTTTTCTCAGGTGAAGAGGCTGGAGATGAAAGTAGTATATCTTTTATCACGGAAAATATGTTAATTCCCGCAACATACAGACACGAAGACAACAACAGTCAAACTGTGCGGAAGAGAAAAGCAAGGAAAACATTAGTTGTTATATTTTATAATCTTGTTTTACCAGAAACAGAAAATGATAATTATTTATATTCAATACTAGCTGTGCCCGCGACGTCGTCCGCGTGGAATTTGCTTTCAAAACCCTCCGATTTTGAAACATTCTTCATTGGTGCTCCGCTCTTATTGGTCTTAGCGTGATGATATATAGCCTATAGCCTTCCTCGATAAATGGGCTATCCAACACTGAAAGAATTTTTCAAATCAGACTAGTAGTTCCTGAGATTAGTGCGTTCAATCAAATAATATTAGTATATTTGGCTACAACACTAATATTTACATTTTAAATATCGCGATATCTTTTGAATGAAACGTCCGAATTGAATAATTCAAAAATTTGTAGAAAGGTATTGAATTCGTCTTGAATATGGAGTAATTTATTTTGATAAGGATTAATACCAAGGTACAAAATAAAGAGTTTTTGAAGCGACGGCATTTTAATTATTTAAAAAAATAAAAGAAAACACTTATTGTGAGATAACTACAATAGTTAGACATATGGTTACGCGATATTTTTTGTAGACAATTATATGTTCTGCAAAGTGGTAGTACATTGTTTTGTTCTATAATCAATAGTTTGCGCAGCGCATGCCGTGTAAGGATTTTTTCGGGTCATTTTTTTACACCTTGGGTTTCATTATGGGACTTTAAGTAAGGAACCCTAATTTTTTGAAAATATAATATAGCCTATAGCCTTCCTCGATAAATTTACTATTCAACACTGAAAGAATTTTTCAAATCGGACCAGCGGTTCCTGAGATTAGCGCGTTTAAACAAACAAACTCTTCAGGTTTATAATATTTGTATAGATTTTGTTGTAAATGTTCTGTCTGTCTGATCTTCATAATGTTTTCAATAAACTAAATACCTTACCTTTTATTTCTACGTGTGGCATTATGTCATAATGTAAACAAAGAAAAAGTAGAATAGATGATTCAGAAAACAGCTCAATGTTTTCTAATCTGCGGCCATTGTTACTCCCCTACACAATAACACCAATCTCCAAACAAATAATTTTAAAAATATTTTGTAATATAGATCAGTATAAATATACATATAAATAGGTATGATACTGAAGTCCAATATATTGGGATATAGAGAAGTAAAGGTTTCTTCAACTTAAAAACCTTTTAGTTTTTCACTTTTCAATTAATAGTAATTAATATACTAAATAAAGTGTATTATTTTATAATAACGCCAACATTATTGTCTATAAGTTACACTAATCTTAGATACATAATATAAAATCTAATTTATTATAATACCTATGTAATGTTATGTGTTTTTGTTTTCAACACTGTTGTATATTTTTACATACATACATACATACATAACTTCACGCCGGCTCCCTTATGGGGTAGGCACGAACAACATAGCGCCATTTAGGCTTATTCTTACACATCTCACTTGCTTCTTTGACATTGTATATTTTTCATAGCAAAATAAAATTGATGACAGGATCCTTAAGAACAGACGAGCTTGCATGACAAGAGTTATGAATGTCAAAGAGGCAGGTGAGGTGTGTAAGAATAAGCCTAAATGGCACTCTGTTGTTCGTGCCTACCCCGCAAGGGAACTGGTGTGAAGTTATGTGTGTGTGTAAAATAAAATTAAAATAATATTCACACAAATAATTGTAAAATGTTGAATCAGTGTGGCTCAGAGCAACCGACTGTGTCATCTTGCACCACATGTACAGGGAAATAATGCAACAAACATTTGCACTGGCTAATCATATGCGGGCTATTTACAAATATATTAGAATATATAATTTTAGACTAAATTAAGACTTGTGCAATGAACTTGCATTCAGGACTGTTTGTTGAATGACTAAGACTAGCTCTCTGTATTGTAACATCTGTTTGCATATAATGTCTTAGTAACTCACAATATTTTTTATACTTTAATTAACATTATATTTTGTAATAAAACGTAGTTTTATTATGTATACAAGTCGCGAAAACTTAAGAAAATATTATTATATTTTGTTTTGTTAGGAATCTAAAATAGTAGTGAGCCTGTTCATGTAGCTATTAAACATTTACTATTAGAACAGACTAGTTCAGGAGTAAGATAATGCCATGAAAATTGTAGGGTATGTCACCATGATGATTGTGAGACTTGAAGAGGCTTATGTCCAGTAATGTAAGTGACTGGCTGAATGAAAATATTTAAATTTCAACAACCATACTAAGAAAGCAAAAAGTACAATTAATTTAAATAGCGTTTAAAATAATTAATAAATTTGAATCATAATTATTTTGTCAAAGAAGCAAGTGGGGTGTGTAAGAATAAGCCTGAATGGCGCTCTGTTGTCTGTGCCTACCCCGCAAGGGAACTGGCGTGAAGTTATGTATGTATGTATAATTATTTTATTAAAATAGTTTAAAGCAACATTTAGTATACAATTAAATATTTGTTTTGCTATATGACTGGTGTAAAGTCAGTATTGTCAGACTGAGAAAAAGTAGTAAATGTTTATATAATTATATTATCATGTATAATAAACAAAAATACAAACATATTTTACTTGTTACATACAGATGTTTCTGGTGATTTTATAATTTCTAGCAAAAATGTTTGCAGTTATTTCAAAAGTGAGAGTAAGCATTTACTTAAGAATTACTACAATGAACGAAATCATAATGAGGATTGTATAAGAATTATTTGCACAACCCACTTTGGTGCTGTTTAATTTGTACACAACACATTGGATAAGAAGAAAGCTAGGGAGATTCATTCACTCCACTCTAACCCAAGAAAAACCTTCAAAGTTGGCTTGGCCCTTTGTTTATCAAAGGGCAATAAGACTAAACAATAGCCTGTAATCAAAGTCAAATTTACTATAAATTATTCCTGTTATTAAATAAAGAGGAAATAAAGTATCTATTTCTATTACAAGATAAACCTGTCTCTTTTAATAATTAGTTTTCGCATAATAGGAATTTCTAAAATTATCTTATGCTACACTAATTATTTACACTAATATAAATATGAAAGTTACTATTTGAGCATTCATCTTTGTTTGTTTATTCTTCAGATCTTTGAAATTGGATAGATTACAAAAATAAGACAGGTGTCCTGTCATTTACTGGGATAACTATAGGATAATTTTATACTAAAAAATGGGAAAATTTCATCTGGACATAAATTCAGAATTTATGTAACATCAGAAGGAAAACTCTAGTAACAATAGAATTTATGAGGGGTTAATAAATTTTACATCGGGTCCTAAAACACAGAACCCAGATGTACCTACTATAATGGCACAGTGACAGGAAATCGCACAATTTGTAAATACAAATTGATTGTATCTTTCGTTGTTATCTTAATTTATTAATAATGCTTATCCCTATTGTGTTAAAATGAATTGTTGATTAACGAACTACTATGTAATATATATTTCCATTTGATACTTTTTCATTCTTATAAGCAAGAAATATTACACCTTTATTCATGCAGTTTAGAGAATTACTTTTTTAAATTTAATTATTAAATTTTACCCGCATGTTGACCATACGGAATCCGCGCGATTACTAAATCCACTTTTATGAGTTAAGATCAATTATTTAAATTTGGGATTACAATCAAAATATTGTTCAAACGTGTTAGCATCGTCACGAGTCGACGCACCAAGACCGCGCAGCTCTGGCTGCTTGCAGTATAAACAAGTAAAAAAATGAAACTACCTCTTCGTAACCCTCATTTTTCTCTTTGTCCGAAAGCGGCCGGCACCTGACCACCACCTTGACGCACTCGTTGAGTGCGGTCCGCGGCCGGGCCGTCTTCTCCATCTTCGAACAACCCCTTCCAAGTTTATTTTCCACCAAACTCAACACTGATATCGATCCATTCGGGGAAACCTAAACGGCATAACTTGTTCGAAACAATTTCTCTGACACAATAATTTTCTCAAACAAGCACACTATTATTATATTTATTTGAACACGATTAAAATATTTTCAACAGGACTAAATAAATAAAAATCGTAAATTATTTATCTACGAGACAAACGAATAAACCACCACCAGTGGACGTTTATATTAAACTAATTGATTTTGAAGTTTATGAACAAAACTTGACAATTAAGATTAGTGTTACCAGCTACACAATAGCAAAAGCTTTTAAAAATGTAATAGTTAATTTTTCAATATTATTGATATTCCTTTTAACTTGTTTCGTAATATTGTATTGTACAATAGAATATTTCTGCCCATTTTATAAATTTATAAAAGATATTTATAGCCAACATTTAAGAGGAACTTTGAAATAGCTTCTTAATAGAATAGATATGTTTTTTAAGTAATACACTAGATTAAACAGATGACAGCTCTGATTTTAAAATGTATCGGTGATTAGGAAATTATTTCAACATAAATAATCCCACCGGAAAAGTTAAAGAATCAAATAAAAAAATCTAAATCATTACGGTGTGACCCATTTTGTTAAAAAATCGAATCGACAATATCTTTAGAAGGTTTATTTATTGATAAATTGATATAATTTTTAAATAGAGGAAACGTTTTTTTTTCTCTCTTTAAAATTATATCAAAAATTAAAGCTTCTAAATATATTGTCGAGTCGATTTTTTAACACATTTGCTTTCTATAAAAACAATATTTTCCTAAGTTCAAACCTCTGGTACATAGCTAAGTAATAGAGACTAATTAATTATGTTATTACCAGCAAATCTATTTAAATAATATTGATGTGTATTAGGAATAAAATAGCAGGCGAAAAAACCTAGTGATATATAAACACTAGGCTGTATAGAATTAGTTCTTTTGCTTCACTTTGTATTGAAGTAAACGACAAGAAAAAACGTAAATAAAGAATGGAAGTGGAAGGGGTGGAAGACTTTTTCTAAATTTTATGTTTTCATGTTATTATTTGTGTTATTTAATAGTTACTTTAAAATATTTAGAAATTTGTAATATTACCGTAATCTTGGAACTTTGCTATATAATGTCAGTAAATTTAACAATACAACTTAAACGAGCCAGTAAAGTGTACCATGAAGGTGTAAGTATTGGAAAGATAAAAACAACTTTTTGTTTTAGATTCGCTATTTATCTCAGGTTTCTGCTTCTAATCAAGGATGTACATTACATTTTAGGTAAATAATTCAGTAACTGATTTAGAGATCGTTAAACCGTTTGGTTTAAGCTATTTTGTTTTCTTATTATGATAATTACAATAATGAAAGTCCCAGATGCGAATTGTCATATATTCAGAGTCCAAAATTTTGTATATGTATTCATACTTACATTACAATTTGAACAAAAGCAAAGAGATTAAAATCCATAATGCCTACCCCAAAAATGTAATCACTACATTTTGTCCATCCAATCAAAGGTTAATAACAGTTTGAGTATATTTCCTATTATTAGGAAACGATAGCTGGCGTGGTAGTGATTGATAGCAACAGTGATGTCCGCCACGAAGGTCTTACACTTACAATGGAAGGATGTGTTAATTTACAACTTAACACTAAAAACGTTGGTATACTTGATGCATTCTCCAGTAACATAAAGGTGAGAACTCAAATCTGAATTAGACAGATTAAGATATTCTGAAAAATATTACTTGTTTGTATAAGTTTGAAGGCCCACCTGGTGAAGACTGCTTATCACTGCCTATACTTTTCCTACACCAGGGACTGCACCAGCCTCTAAAAAATGTTATGACACTATTTTTAAACAATACTATGTTGTGGCATACATTTTCAAATTACTTTTTTATTTAAATCAATAGGCCGTAGATATTGAATGATTGACTTCCAAAGGCTTAACAGTGTAACACCTCCTCTATTTGAATTATATTGTGTAACTCAAAAAATTGCATAGGCACAACAAATTACATTGAGTAGTTTTTGAGATATGCAATGTTTTTGATCCAATGCCTTTATAAGATTCCACAGCCAAATAACATCAATGGTAGTTCTTCATTAGCTCTGTGGAATCCCTCACTGCTTGGAAATGATGAGTGTTTGTCTAATTTTTAAGGTTTTAATCAATCTATATTAAAAAATCTGTCCACAGCCATTAAACTTAATAAACACCTGTATTGAGCTAGTGCCTCCTGGGAAAATTCCAACTGGAATAACTGAGATACCCTTTGAAATGCCTTTGAGGGCCCGGCAGGCTGTGTCACCAGGATACCCTGGCCTTCTGGAGACCTACCATGGAGTATTTGTTAATATTATGTACATACTCAAATGCAGCATGAAGAGATCATTCTTGAACAAACCTCTGAATGTCACCTGCCAATTTTTTGTTCAATATCAACAGGTACTTTAATTAAATGATTATTATACAATGTAAGTATTTTATATTAATTAATCATTATATTCATATTATGTGAAGCAAAAACGTTGTACCCCTTTTTATGACAATTGTGCGGCAATGGAGGAGTATGTAATTTCGCACACTTGTAGTTTATATAGAGGAGTGCAGAATACTAATATATTTTTAAAATTATGCATAAAAAATACATTAAATCAATCAAAAAAAACATTACACATACTACCATCTATTTGACACATGCACACACTTATATACTCTTTTGTTTATTCTTAAAGTCAAATTAACAGTGTAGCCTTGGCGCAATGTGATTATAGAAGTATAGTCTTTGACAACAGAACTTTAATAATGTTTAAACTTATAATTTAAATTAATTAAGGTCGAATTTAGACCACTGGACGACCTCTAGTTTTAATAAATAACTAATTTAAAATATTTTGTTATTCAGTAGAAAGACTAATAGAGATTGGGCATATTATGACTACTATTTTTTTAGATTTTTTTATTTTTAGTTAATTGTGTTGCAGTGTCATTGTTCTTAAAGCCAGATTGCTATAGTTATATCCACATTTTATTACAAAAACAAAGTCATTATGAGTTTGATGATCTATGATCTTTGCCTTATGGTACTAAGCAAGTAATGATGACTATGAATATAATCACACATTGCTAGGATTTGTATAATTATAAGCAAAGTAACTAGTGACTTTAAATAAGTTAACCAACTAATTATCCTAGACTATGTAATCACTAAACATCAGGGAGAACAAGGATATGCCCATACAAACAAAAAATGAGATATTTGGAGTTGAATCTGTACAAAAAGCAACTCAGGTTGTTTGTGTATATAAAGATAATGCCTGCTGCAAACAACAGATAGGTATGGTATTTGGATCAGGTGATAGTGCCAGCCTTCATAGACATATACACTGTAATATTAATATGGAATAACTCTAATCTACCACTGTCTTAGTATTGTACTAAGACCTATTTAAAAAAACATTTGATCAAATTGGATTTTAGCAAGAGCCCCCACCGTTGAAGCCGGTGCGCTGCGAGATCACGCCGTCGACGATCCGCGCGTCGAGCAGCGGCTCGTCCCGGGCCTCCATGCCCCACTTCCAGATCTACGCCGAGATCGACACCACCGTCTGCCCCTTGGACAAGCCCATCACTGGAAAGGTGATGTGACCACACTATGACCCTAAATATGCTCAATTCTCCTTGTTTGCAGGTGATTCTTCAACGCGCATTATTGGCCGCGACCAGATTTTTTAAAACTATATTTACCTATCTATAAAACTATACCTACCTATCACTATAATAATAAATATTATAGTGATTGTTCATTCAATTATTAATACAATATAACTGATTAGCACTCTACAAAGCACTGGAATGGAAAGTTCCTAAAAATCTATACAATTAAAAAAAAAGCCCTGAGTGGAAACAATGCACACTGTTGGGTGTGGGAGTATCGCTCATATGCTCAAAGCGTTGATCTGATCTATTTGTTAAACGAAATATATTTTTTAAAGCATGTTCACATACAGTGAGTTGAGATTTCATAAAGGTGATAAAGGCACGAGTTTTTGCAATTTAGTTATAGAATCCTAAAAAGCATCAATAGGAAAATCCTATATCTTAAAAATCTTCAATAGATATACTTAATAAAACCAAAAGTTTCAAATATATTTAAGCTTTTTTTAAATTTTATATCCTATCCTTTCAATTTTTACAGGCAGAGGATTTATCTGTTGGATATGAATATTTCACCACTTAAAATACACTAAATTAAAAGCATTATTTCATAAATCTATCACCATAACTCAAAAATATTATCTGATAATAAGATTTTTATTTGATTAAGAATTTATTAATAGTGTGATGAATATAACTTCTTTACTGTTTCACAGATCCGTGTGGATGAATGTTCAGTCCCAATAAAATCTATCGAATTGCAACTAGTTCGAGTTGAAACATGTACTGTGCTGTTTTCTAGAGATGGTAAGATTCTTGCATGGTTGATTATTTCTATGAATAAGAAGATATGAACCCTTCCAATTATACATACATACATAACTTCACGGCAGTTCCCTTGCGTGGTAGGCACGAACAACAGAGCGCCATTCAGGCTTATTCTTACACACCTCACTTGCTTCTTTGACATTCATAACTCTTGTCATGCACGCTCGTCTGTTCTTAAGGCTCCTGACATCACCTGCTAGTACACGATCAATTTGATCATAGAAGGTGTGTCGTAGCCTTCCACGACTTCTGCATCCATCCACTTTTGCATTGTATATCTGTTTAGTCATTGTTTCCACATGCCCGAACCACCGGAGCATTCCTTTCCTTACCTTCACCCCGACACTCTCTTTCAGACCAACTCTCTTTCTTACTTCGGTATTACGAACGCGGTCCGCGAGCGTCACTCCGCAGATTTTGCGCAGTGCTCGCATCTCGACCGCGTTTACTCTACTTTCATGCTCTCTCTTCCATACCTTCCAATTATGATCTCAAAAATAAATATATCATTCACCTTTAGTGAGTTGCTGTTTGTGAATCACAGTCTTCCATAGACTTCCTTTAAGCATATAATGTGGATAACTAAGAAGTCTCACTTGATTTATCTTTGAAAAAAAAAATCCGTATATAGTTAAAACTTTATTACAACACACGCCGGCTGTTCTCACGCCATTACTGCTTAGCGCTTTTCTGTAGGCCAACATATTTATGCAATTGCTTTCAAGAAAATATTAATAGTTGATTGAAAAAACTACTTTAATTTTCATCAAAATAAAAGTTAAGTGGGAATATTTTCAATTTTCTAAATCCAATTTTTGTCAACCAACTTTGAAAATTAGAGAGAAAGTTATTACACCTTTGAATATTATTGAAAAAACAAACATTTAAAAATACTTCTTATTTTACAGAGAAAAGGAAAGTTAATATATTATATATTGCCAGGTGGTAGGGTATTTGCCTGACTGGATGGCTACCACCCTTGGTTTAAAGTATGTCGCCATAACATCCTTAAGTTGTGTTCCGGCATTAATGACCAGGTTCCAGTCTCCCTTAAGAGAGCAGCAGCGCATTTGTAGCACTTTTGATGTTGCAAATGTCCATAGGCGATGGTAACCGCTTTCCATCAAGTGGGCCGTCTGCCTGTCTGCTGAACTCCTGCAATAAAAAATAAAATAAAAATTCTTCTTTGTCTTAAAAATTCTCAAAACGTCTCAAAAAGTGTGTCAAAGCATCGAAAACCATGAAATTTTATCAAAAACCTATGTATAGAAAGAAATACATAAACAAACAAATAGATCAAGGTAACAGTTGTGATTTTTTAACATATTTGATTTGTGTATTGTAGCAACGGAGATCCAGAATATACAGATAGGTGAAGGCGACGTGTGTCGTTCCCGAGACATCCCCCTGTACATGGTCCTGCCGAGGCTTTTCACCTGCCCGACCACCACCACTGTCAATTTCAAAATAGGCAAGTATCAACGTTATTAAATGTGAGACTTCATAAGTTAATCAAATAAATTATTCCCCAGGGCTACTTTATTGTGCCACCGAATTATGATATCATAGCATTATTCTAATGTCCCTACTACATCTGGGATAATGCTAGTGTTAAGTTTCTGTGTCCCAACACAACTTACTTATTGTGTTAAGAAATTAATAACGTCGCATCTCGAATAAAGCAAATCCTTGGCTACATTTGCATGACAGTTACTATCTCAGGTGTAGCAGTGGCATAAAGAAAATAAATGGCAACAAACATATTTAAGATTTATTCTGAATTTTGTGTGGGAACTTGAAGGTGACATTTTGTCCTCTAGTTTTATTTTGAATAATTTTTGTAATGCTAACAGTAATAATAATAATCGGCAGACAAACACACACATTGTATATCCCCAAGCTAAGCAAGTTACACTTGTGTAATGGGTAACATACAATGGACCACTCTGGAGCCGATCCCAGAAACCCAGACCATAGTAAATAACAGAAAGTTTGTTTCCGAAATTTACCATGCCGGGAATCGAACCCGGAGCCTCTGCATACCAGCGAGTTCGGCCGGCTAAGACTTAGCTAGTTCAACCACAGAGGCTATTATAGTTAGGTATATTAGCTAGTTATAACTAAGTGAACAATAAATTATAGTTGCAGGATAATGATTGTTTTTAACCAAGCGTTGTGTTTTTGTGTTAAAAATCTCAGCTGTTTGTAAAGCGAATGACGTCAAAGACCTGTAATGTGACTGAAACTTTTTTTATGTTCTCAAAGTTGAATATTCAAGTATACTTGACAATGACTAGATACACACATCACGCATAGCCATGTTTAAAGAGAAGGAGATTAATTGACCTTATTTTCAGATTTATCTTTACCTTTATCTTTTATCTGTGCAGGAACGGAGAAAGAATACAATTTCCTGCGTTGGGGCGGCCTGTCGTAAGAGGCGACTTAACAACCCACAGCCAGGTGGTAGAGTATTTGCTCGACTGGATGGCAACCACCCCTGGTCTAGAGTATGCCGCCATAACAACCTTCTGCTGTATTCCGGCATTAGTGACCAGGTTCCAGTCTCCCTTAAGAGAGCAGCTGCGCATTTGTAGCACCTTTGGTGTTGCAAATGTCCATAGGCGATGGTAACCGCTTTCCATCAAGTGAGCCGTCTGCCTGTCTGCTGAACTCCTGCAATAAAAAAATTAAAAAAAACCCTTTTGAGAAAAATATAGTTTCATTGTGATATTTTTATATTTACAGAGTTTGAATTGAACATAGCGGTAATATTTGAAGACGATTACTTGGTGACTGAAAACTTTCCAATACTACTTTTAAGGAGTAGATAATAATTATATTAATATTTAAGAAATGTATTGTTTTAATAGTAAAGAAAATTTATTCAATAATTAGATGTTTTACTATTATTTTCGATGAACAACATTTATTCTGCACAAACGCTTTATTGAAGAAGAACAAAGAAAGAAAAGAGAAACGTGTATTTGTCGAAGATTCAGCTCTTTAGTAGAGCGTTAGACATTTTTTTTTGCATAAAGTGCATCGGAAAATCGTAATGAAACGAGATTGATGATTATCTGGCTAAGCTGTATAAACTAGTTCCTTTGCCTGCCATTTATATCACAACGTCGAAGCATACTCGAACAAAATCAATTGTTGCAATAATCGGCATTGTAAATAGTATAATTTTAAAATTATCAGTTACAAATCATGCTTTGTCGTTTAGTCAGTCTAACAATAAGTGTATCGGTAATGTATTTAGATTTGTTTTGTGACTTGTGTTTGTGATATTGTAGTGACAGGTTTAGACTTAGATCCTAAGCTATAAACCCGAAAATATATATTGTTGTGACAGTACCCTACAGCTTTGCTCACTTTGCTGTCATTTTCTGTTTTGTTTTGGTTTTGCGGCCTCAAGCCCTCAAGTAATAAAGTAAAATTATACTTTATTTAAAAAAGTTTGGCAAATAAAACTAATGTACCACATTCCTAATCAGCCACTCTATCATCACAATGCATATCAAGAATGTTCACTTTATTGCGAGTTGAAGACTCACGTCCCTACAGCCGCAGAACATAATCATTTTACAACTCAACATTCTGTGCAGGCTAATTTTACTAAGCCTTGTGAGTCCCAAGTACCGTCAACTCCAGTTAAGAACAGCAAGAAGATAGTAAAATCTTCAAATGTGGACACTTCCAATTTCAGTATTGAAGAAAGACTTGTTGCAGCAGTATGGGTGCATGAGAGGAAACGAACGAAGAGTAGTATAAATCAAGTAGAATATGCTTGTGTTACCCTTTTATTCCATTTGCACTATCTTAATGTATAGGGACAAGTTGAAAAGTAGTAGTATTTTAGTTGTGTACTTTTTATCAATGAAATAGGATGAGTAATATTTGTTATATGTGCAATGTAGCCTAAAAGATGAAAGCTTTTATAAATTGGGGCAAAAATAGCAATTGATATTTCAAACCAAAGTAAAAAAATATTTATACATCTTTAGAACAGTTTCTAGCTTTCTTTCAGCATTTTTCTTCATTTTATTACAAATGTTTTTTCTCCTCTTCAATATGACACATAATACTGCAAAAACAGAAATAAAAAGCTGAGGTGTATCCCAAGTATTAATTCTGATAAGAGTAATGTGTTATTCAAAATATTGAATTATTTGCAGATAAAAAATGAGTTCAGACAGCGTTTTGGTAGAGACCCACCAGCCAAGAACACTCTTCTGGTTTGGGAACGAAAACTGTTTTCAACTGGCAGTGTCCATGATGCACCACGATCTGGGAGGCCAGTGAATAGGTAAATACCCATGATTAATTGTTACGGACTGTAATTGGCATTGTTTGTTTTTAAATATATTAATTAAAAATTATAATTTAGCTTTTTACTGGTTATCTTTACAGGTGAACTCTATTTTTGTCTGATATGAATAGGCAATGCTATAGTTAAAGTTTACTATTTACCACAACTGTGGTGACAAGCTACATAAGAACCATAAGATTTCTTAAGAATTAAATTTGCAGTATGATTGATATTGTTAAAATTTATAAAAATTTTATGTTACCCTTATCAATCAGTATTTTCTAAGTATGGATCTCAAGCAATCTTTCAACTTTACAGAAAGAGCCATATGGAGGAGGTTGCAGCATCCATGCGTTCTGCACCTGCACTGTCATTGAGAGCACGGGCTTCTGTGCTGCGCGTTCCGCATACCACTCTGCACACTATTTTACAAAAAGACTTGCCAAATTTAGCACTAAAAAATAAAGAGTCCAATCATAGCAAAGTTCAGAGTAAGTTTGGAGTAACTAATAAGTTTGATTTTTAGATTCACTTTTATCATAAAGTGCTAGGATTGTATACTCCCACCTTTACCATGAGGGTTCTTCCCGTGCTAACTGATGATATACTCATATTCTTCTTTATTAACCTTTACTCAACTTAAACTTCGACAATATATGGGGTATCGGAAGGAAAGTTTCCAAATTATTATATTTGTTAGTAACTCTAGGTGAGTCAGCTCCTAAACTGCTAAATACTTATTAAATTAGCTAATATATGTCAGCATTTTTAGAAATTAATCAATAATCGTTATATTTTCATAGATAAACAACAGTCGACAAGAAGAGTCAAGAAGCAAATGAAGAAGACCAAATCTAAGATCTTTGAACAAACACAATGTACTGGAAACCTACCAATGAGTGCAACTGACGACTTACACATTGCAACCCATTACCTACCTCCACATGCCTTAAATACAATTGGCTACACCACTTGAAAGTGTTTTAGTAGGAAATTAAAGGGTGCTGTTATTGTGGAAAGTGAACAATAGTTGTAGGATATTGTTGTTAACTAAGAATTTTGCATTTGTATTAAAAATTCCTCAATTGTGTAGTGAAATATGATGGCCTCTGTGGTTGAGTTGGTTAAGATTTTGCTGGCGCTCACTGCAACGCAGAGGCTCCGGGTTCGATTCCTGGTATAGTAAATTTCAGAAACAATTTTTCTCCTTTATTAGTATGGTCTGGGTGTCTGGGATTGGCCCCAGAGTAATTTGTTGTATATTACTCATAACACAAGCGTAACTTGCTTAATTTGGGGATATACAATATGTGTTTGTCTGCCGATTATTATTATTATAAAATGTGCCCTTTCCAACTGCCACAAGAACTACCTTGTTTGGCATAAGTTGAAAACTTAGTTTGACTGACATTTTTGTTTTTTATTTATCCACCTTTTGAAGTAGTATTTCCTGGTGTAGTTTTAGAACTGCCACATTAACAGTAAATAACTAAACTGTGGCCATTTCATTTTTCTCTATATATTTAGGTTTATGGATAGTTTATCAGTAGGATGCTCACCATGTAAATATTACCTTCAATAGTTGTGGTGAAAGAAATTTCCATTTTCCCTACATCTCTAATTGTTAAATGCTCATATCATTAAAAAGCGAGTTTAAATTCTTTAATTATCATTTTATTAAGTATAGTAAATGTTTTTTGAGTCCAGCTTTTTTTGGATGATGTAAGATAAGAATGTTGATATTTAGATTTCTTTAACCTTTAAAACTATTTACTTTATAATATAACATTATTATTTAAGAAAGGGGTAAAATAGAACAAATAAAATTACATACATACATACATAACGTCACGCCAGTTCCCTTGCGGGGTAGGCACGAACAACAGCGCCATTTAGGCCCATTCTTACACACCTCACTTGCTTCTTTGACATTCATAACTCTTGTCATGCACGCTCGTCTGTTCTTAAGATTCCTGACATCACCCTCCGCTAGTACACGATCAATTTGATCATGGAAGGTGTGTCGTGGCCTTCCACGACTTTTGCATTCATCCATAAAATTAAAAAACAAATAAAATTGTCAACCATAATTAGGACTTTATTTACTTTCAAGCTTTAAGTAACAGTAAATTAAAACACACTATACAAATGTAAAAGTCTTGTGTTAATCTGAAATAAGATCTCTAGATTAGGTTTTTTTTTTTATCAATCATAGGACAAATGTTCTGGGGATTTTGGGTTTAAAATAACTTTGGGGGAGTTTTTTGGGAAATAAAATACTTTACAAAGTGCCAGACGGTGTGAATAGTTATGAGGATGATGATATTATGTTCCTTTTGGTATAATAGATTTACATACCGGTATTTATAACCATATTTAGTGTGGATTAAACAAATAATAGTTGGCCTTCCCGTTGCCCCGTGCAACCCCTCCACAAGGCCGGGCTCTTTATGGATGATCTTCAACGACATACAAATAATTTTATAAGTAACAACCAAAATAAAAACACATCTTTAATTTTTGTTGTTTTATTGATAATAAATTATAGTTTAAAGAATAGAGACGTTCAAGACATTTGGGAAAAATTGCCGAAACATTATAATGTAGGGCATGCTTCGTCTGCGTTCGGGAAATTCCAGCATTCAACCTCTTCAGATCGGAATCTAGACGTGGATTCAGACAAGTCGAAGCTTATGTTTTCACATTGAAAATTAAAAAAAAAAACTTATACATAATGTTATTAAAAATTAACTTCTAATGGTTTCTAATCTTAAAAAAAACTATTATATTCATTTATAAAAAAGTAGATGATTTAGATAAAATACAACGTCTGTGAATAAAGGTTTGGGAAAAATCGCCCTATTTTATAGAGAAATCTTAAATAAATACTTTTATGTACATCATTTTGTATAGAATGCACTTTCGTGACCTACGGGTACGAAGTTCGCACATCTGCATCTACAATATCACTTCCAATTATGGACATAGGTTTCGGCTTACAGCCCTTCTATAATGACAACATCAATGCTGGACCAGATTTAAGCACAGCACTGTACGAGTAGGGAGCCTTGCTTATTGGAAATGTGGCGTTCAATCCCTCGACTCAATTAACAATGTTTCAACTGTATTTTATTTATACTGTTTCATTCCAGAATTTATAATCAGGTCTTGTTTAATATAATATTTGGGTAGTTGACAGTCAAATCAATCGATACACATTAATCATTTTAGAAATTCCCTTCAGGTTCCTAGATTTTGTAGGAGTGCCGAAAGTCTAATATCATATATATTATTGTTTAGACAGCAATTAAATTGTCCTGCCTTAAAAAATAAAAATCTAGAAACCGATTGCAGCGCCATCTACCGGGACCAAATGTTAATCTAAACTTTTCTCGAATCCACTAGAAGAAAAATAAAATTTTATTAAAATCGGTCCTACCGTTTAGAAGTTTAGCGACGCCATCGCCACCGGGTACAGTTACTTTTTATGTGAAAAGAGTTATTTTTTGTTTGTTTTTTTATACTAAAAATTTTCCGTGTACCTTAAGGGACATACGAAAAAAAATTAGCCAAATTGGTCGAGCCGTTCTCGGGTTTTGCACTTAGTAATACTCGTTTTTATTTATATAGATGTTAAAATAAAGATGATAGAAATGTTCTTTAAAAATTTTATATGTGTGTAGTCAACTACCCACATGTGGACTCTGGATCGATATTAATCCGACCTAACTTAACAGGTGCCGTTGTCTTTCTGTGCCCCGTTTTGCCACCCCCGCGCCCCCCGGGCGGGCAGCTCAGAGCATGTCGACGGGCGGGGTGGGGGTGTGGGGGGGCGGCTCCTCGGCCTCGTGCCGCGGCTGCACGTAGTTGCGGCACAGCCCGAAGAACTGTTGCGGCCGCAGGTTGCGCTTCATCGCGTCGAATCTGCGGACACGAGCAATACACTTGACGTGAGGGTATGCAGCCCTACATTCAACCATTATCAAGTGCAGATGACGTCGACACACGCGGGCCCCCCATTTGCACAGCGAACCGTTCTGAAAATTATGACGTTCAAGCTTTCCTTGTACCCTACTACTACTACTGTTCTAAACGTAAGGCAGATCTATACTTTATGTACTACCTCAAAAAACCCTGTAAAATAATCTCTTCCTTATTTGATTCAACTTCAATAGAGAGAAGAGCCATGTCCGACCTTATCGTTTAGAACTACTTTTGCAAGTAAACAATATGTAGTAATGAGCTTTACATTTATAATACAAGACATTAACATAGTTTCGCTAAGTAAATCCCTACTAGTATTATAAATGTGAAAGTAAATCTGTCTGTTTGTTACGCCTTCACAGAAAAACTACTGAATTAGTTTGGCTGAAATGAACATATATAATAATAACAGCCCATAAATGTTCCACTGCTGGGCTCCGACCTCCCATCATAGGGGGAACATATAGCATACCGACAACGCTTGTCCAAGACGTCTTGGCAGGTTTAACACATCGGTTATCGTTATGTGCAAGTTGCATCACGATGTTTTCCTTCACCGTTGCTAGCACGTGGTAATTGTAACAATATACACATTATTTCAGAAAACTGCCTAAGTGGTGCATGCGTTCCGGCCAGGATCGAACCTGCGCCCTTTGAGCTTGAGACGCGTGCGCTAGCCATTACGCTACCACGACGGAATGAACTTAGAATACCTTTATCCAGAAAAATTGGATAATTTAACCCATGCTGCGCCGCGGGTTAACCTCTAGTTCCTGCTTCTTGTTTAAAGAGCAGGCGTTAATACAGGTTACATTGTACAACATTTTTATGTAGGTGCCATTTGCACCCGAAAATTCACTTAATTTTATATCGCAAACTATCCGATCTCCTGGCATGAGTATATATGTCCATTTTCGGCATTAAAACTACGTTTAAACAAAATTACAATAAAAACGATCCAGTATTCCCAGTGTTTTCCGAAAATTTAACAGCAAAACACATCGAGTTACTATCGCATTTTTATAGACGATGCATTTTTATATCTATCAACTTGAGAAATGATTGGTCTCATCCAAACTTTCATCCTCTATTACAAACAGTCCTAGTTTTATTTATCTATCCCCCGTCAATGAAAACTACAAAAATGACAAAAAGGACAAAAAAGAGTAAAAGAGCCAAATAGACAAAAAGATCAAAAAGGACAAAAAGAGTAAAACGGACATAAAGGACAAAATAACCAAAATGATGAAATTGGCAAATCACAAAACCAATCAAAACCTGTCCCACTTTTGGGATAACCTTTACATAAATCTATCCCATTATCCAGGATGAAAAATAACACAATAAAAATAACAGACAGACAGACAGACAAAGTTAATTTCGCATTTATAATATTAATAGGGATATATAGCTGTATGATTCTTCTGTAATATTCTTAAGCTATTTTGTTAGGTCTGTGTGAGGTGGAGTCTGTATGGGTGTGTATGGGTATGCCCACTAGTGTGGAGATAGGTGGTCATGTATGCCCAGGGATGTGGAGGTGCGTGGGTATGCGTGCCCGCCAGTGTGGAGGTCGTGGATATGGGTGCCTACTAGTGTGGAGATGCGTGCCCACGGGTGTGGAGGTGCGAGAAGATGCGTTCCCACTAGTGTGGAGATGTGTGGTTATGCGTGCCCACATGTGTGGAGGTCGTGGGTATGTGTGTGGGGTGCCCATGGGTGTGGGGGTGCATGGGTGTGCGGGGCGTACCTCCAGCCGAGGTGCGCGGTGCAGATGCGGCAGAGCGCGATGGTCCACATGTACCCCGGGAACCAGGAGTACTCGGCGGAGGGCGCGCCGCTCAGCGCCACGTTGCCGCACGCCGCCACCGTCACGATGTCGTGCATGTAGCCCCCTGCCGGACGCACACGCACACGCACACGCACACGCTCGCCGTCATTTAGCATTCATCCAAAAATCCATAATTATATCAAGAGTTACTCAATTAATATTGTTCAAAGATACTTTCATTAAAAGTATCTGCGGGGCTTTTCAATTTTCTCTAACTCTTTATAGTTTTTAAAAATTTGTGTGCTATTTTTCTAGTTATTAAGTATGAATTTGCAGAGTGAAAAATATGTAAGAATGGTGTCGAGGTGGGGCTGCCTCTGACTGACCCAGGTTAGTGTAGTTGGAGTGCACGCCGTCGCTGGACATGGCGAAGAGCTGGTCGCGGCGCGCCACCTCCGCCCAGCACGACGAGCAGCACAGCACGCTCTTCTGCAACACCACCACCACCACCACCATGCCAACTCATTAGACATAAGTATTTACGTGATGTGCTTTATCCACCTCCTTCACTTTGTTTGTGAATTCAAAATCAAACCGAATTACTGTATAGAGTTAAGTTTTTATTATAGACAAACTGAATAATTTATGATTCTTTAAAAATATTATGTTATAATTAGGATATGCCCGCGACTTCGTCCGCGATTGATTTCAAATTCCTACAGGACTCTCGGGACATAAAAAAAGAAGGTAAGATATTATTTTAGCAGAAATAAATTTTTAGGCACCCGAATAACTTCGAACCGCCCCCGGCAAAAACTCCCACGGGATTCTCGGAATAAAAAATATCACACATTTATTTGCTATCGATTAGTAAAAAAACGTAGCATTCGAACTTGATATTTTTTACTCTGGCTATTTTAAATCAATTCTAGAAAAAATCCTGCTAAAAAGTAGCACAGATTTTAAATCCAAGAGTTTGCTGTCAGTCAGCGAAAACCGCATAGAAATTGACCCTGTAGGTTTTACGTGAATCCTAAACAAACAGACAAGAAATTAATAAAAAAATTGTATAATGTTCTCCATTGATTATATATTCTTTTCCAGTTATTTTTTTTTATAACTTCAATGTACAGACACGGCACATTTATAATTTGATAATGTAAAAAGTAACAAGGTTTTAAGCTATTAATTGTAGAGATTTGAAATAAGAGTGAGTGAGTTACCCGGCTGATGAAGCGCACCTCCATGTGCAGGCGCAGCAGCGCGTTGTCCACCACGAAGAGCGCGAGGCGGTCGCGCGCCGACAGCGCCAGGTTGGACGCCACCCAGAACGACAGCGACACCGGCTCCGAGGGCAGCTTGTCTGCGCACGCGCACGCAACCTCACTCACCACCCACCACTCTATTCTACTACTCGTAATATTATTATTTCTGATATTAAAAAGATATATCATTTTTTTTTAAACCCCCGAAGTACTCGAGCACCGAAAACACACCGACAATTATTCCCGAACAAATCCAAGCGCGATGCATCTTAAGGCCTCTCCGCATTCTCGCAACAAACCGAGAGTGTGGAGGCTTTTCTCGTATTCACGCAATGTTGTCCCCGAATGGAGCTGAGAACGCGAGAACTTAGGGTGGCCAGATTCAACAGAAAATGCGATTTTAGTGGAATTAGGCCCTGGATTTAGAAGAGATATATAGAAATAGGTGAACGGTGTGACAGAAGAGGTATGTCAGAATAGAAGAGTGTGGAAGGAAAAGACATATTGTGCCGACCCCAAGTAATTGGGATATGGTGAAAGAAAAGAGAATAGAAATAGGTGAACGGATGTAATGATTTTATAAAAGTTTTTTTTTTATCAAAATAGTTACGGAGCCTTAAAAATAAACAAGTTTTTACAGTGCTATCTGTCTAATAGTTATTATAAAAGTACGATGAACATGCAAATTTTACGCCATTAAAAACATGTTTAATCTAGCTCAAAGTTTAACAATTCTTTATAAAAATATCAATACTGCACATAAAAAAGTTAAGACTAGATGTGTTTGACAACTATTACATAATCACAATTACTCACTACATAATTATTTCTTGTCTTATCTAGTAATTAATGAATAAAATAAGTAAAATTATTGCTTTTCGCGTATTTATTTGTCAATACAGAAAGTGAGTTGAGTATATGTAACTACTTACATAATTTTGTTTACGATAATTTAATTTGAACACTGATGTGTCAGTACACTTGGATTCCCATCTAGGCCTAATAATTTACTAATTATATTATTTTAATGAATTATTGATTGTTATCTATTGTGTTGTCCAAATAAAATAACATAAAAATCGTAATTGTAAAATTTAAATTTTTATCTAGGCAATTAGTGGAATCCTCAATCCAAACCTGGCCATACTGTGAAAACTTTCCTATTGGGAGTGTTAGCGTGCGAGACGTCAATGGGAGCAGTTGTGTAGAGTATGAGTTGGGCATGATTTTAATATAATTAAAAAGTTAGTTTTAAAATACTTTCATATATTATAGTATTTTGGCGAAATTCTTTTGTGAATGAATTCACAAAGTTCATTCACAAAAAAAAACATGCTCAAATCTGTCATAAGGTTTGCAAGTTGGTCATCGAAGACAAAGCATGGAATTATATAATGACGAATAGCACAAATATATAGAGTCAGTTATTAAAAGTATTTATCACACCAATGCTTTAAAAATGTGCATTCTACAATAGAAATGAGTGTTTCGTATATAATTATTTTAATATTCCTGGTTTTATCTTTTGTTCATCTTTCACGTTCAGTTCTAAATACCCATCATTTTGTAATTCACTTAGCATCTTTAGTAGGTCTACGCATCAATTAACGTAATTAATAAGTTGTGTAACATAACAAAATAAGCATTTTTTTTGCTTGAGTCCAACAGACAGGCAGACGGCCCACCTGATGGAAACTGGTGCCTATGGCCATTTGTAATACCAAAGGTGCTACCATTGTGCTGTCGCTCTCTAAAGGCAGACTGGATCCTGGCCACTAATGCTGGAACACGACTCAATGTTGTTATGGTGGTATACTCTACCACCTGGCTGTGGGTTGTTTTGTTGCCTCTTACGACAGGCTGCTTGGCCGCAGGGAATTGTGTTCTTACAACTATTTAATATTCATTTGTTGTTCTGATTTATTTTCATTCTGTAATTGTTATTTATTGTTTTAAACATAATATATATCATTTTGTTATTGGTGTCAAACAATACTGAAATTGTAAAGTATAAACTCCTAAATTGTATGAGATGTAGTGAAATACTTACAAGCCAATAGATGGCGCTGTGCAATAGTTGAGGTCACAAACGATTCTCGAAACACAAATATATACAAATTTTCAACAATAACAAAGGGGCCTGCGAGGAAAACGGAAAACAATAGCCTCGCTGGAAGATCTTCCTTTGAGATGGAGGGGCATTCCTTCTCCTTATACGGGGCACCCCCGTCATGGACAATTAATATTACGAACATAAAAAAAAATTGTTATCGAAAGTAGTCGAGATGTGTCATTCGTTCAATTTTTGTGATCGGATCAATACTGACCCGTCGAGAATAAGACCCGGGTCGTGCGACCCGTTCAATCGATTGATAGATCTGCGGCGCAGGTCTATCAATCGATTGAACGATTATCCGCGATGCTGCGATTATTGTCAAAAAAAAATTGATTGAAAAATCTACATAGGCACCTACGTAAGTACGTACGAAACTCACAATTCCAGGAATTTTTGGTTCATATTTCATAAACGCAACAAATCTTCAGAATTAAAATGAGTTCGGTACGATATGATACTTAAAGATAAATGTCGTAGGGCTCACATAAAAATTAGACTCCAGTGTAGTTATGTTCTTATTTGTGCGTGTGAGTATACTAGTACTAGTATACAGTTAAAAAAGTTTTACGAGTGTAGACCTTATGTGATAGATAATATGGTCAATTTTAAAATAAATGTTTGCTGTGATTTGACAATGAAATTGAATGATGTGCGCGATGCGAGTGAGTGTAACTGTGTTGCCTCGAGCGAACCGCGAACCGTCTCAACGAACGAACGAATCATTTACACCGCAGAGACTCGAGCGTTCGCGCGGTTCTCGCGACCCGGGTCATTCAATCCGTTCAATCGCGAACGACATATGTCTAGAAAGTAGTTAATTCTTAGTTAATAATGTGGTTGTTAGTAATAGTAATTAGTAGAGCGTGTTAGTAATAGTGTAGGGAGTGTGGTTGAGCTCACCGAGCATGAGGCTGCGGAAGTAGCGCGCGATGAGCGCGCGCATGCGCCGGTAGTCGAAGATGTCGTACACGAAGAGCGGCCACGGCGTCAGCGCCGCGTCCGCGCGCCGCAGCCGCCGGTCGGCCCTGCGGCGCCACGCGCTATCACTTACTCTCACTCTTACTCTTACTCCTTACGGCCACACACTCATACCCCCACACTACAATACACATAATAGTAGCAAACAAGTCTCAAGGCCAATTTAGATAAAAAACAAAGTAAATTTATTTATTTATGGAAAACCTACAGCTAAATACATTTGATTAGATAACTAGAATTAACAAAAGAAGGCCAATGACAGCTTTTCATGAATAAGCTACTGGTTAAAAGTATGCACATGCACACATAAAAAAGCACCAAGGTGCTTAGTCCCCGTTGAAAAATCTAAGACTTAGACGCCACCTGGCTCCTGAAATATTTATTGCAAACAAGTCAATGTCACCGTATTTACTTACATTATTTAAATAATTATTTGCTTGCACTAGGAAAACTATAATTAACCTTGTAAAAAATCAAATAAGCTGATTTTGAAAATAAATAACAGCCATATCATGAAACCAATAAATAGTAGCTTGTAAGGATCAATATCTATAAATAAATGTCAAACGAATATTGATTTTGAGAAATGCTTTGTTCCTTGTTATACATACAACTGTAATTATGTTAAGAACTGAGCAGCTTGGAAAAGAAATGTGGCATATGTATAAGAATAAAAGTGTGTACTGACTGCGTGCGCCCGCGCCGGTGGTGGTCGAGGCTGGCGAGGCGCGCGTGCCACAGGGGGTCTCCGAGGGCCACCTCCGGCAGCACCACCACCTCCACGAAGCGCATCCTGCAACCACACAGTCACTGTGTTAAGAGTCGCTGCAGTGCATCACAAGAACTACTATACAAAGAGATATGAAATCTGTAAAACACTTCATTATAATTATTGTGATCACAATAAATTGTAATACATATTAATGTAGAAAGCACAAATTAGACGAATTTAATATGGAGAAAAACATTTGACATACAAAAGCAAAAAAATATAAATATAGTTATATTTTGAGACCGATATTCAGCCATATCAAACAGATATAAACCTTATGTTGTGGATACCAACAAAATCATTGTCATCTTGGTGTTATATTATGCCAGTTACGTTCAGAGTATCTGCTTAGATGCCCAGGGCCTGCTTTCCCACTTCTTCGTCTACAAATTCAAATCCAAAAGTTTTTATTCAAAATAAGTTCCACTGGAGAACACTTTTTAAAGGTCATACGTTCTATGTACACCGCTTCGCAACGTGTTGATGCTGTAAAGGAGAAGAAGCGGCAAGAAACTGCTCAGCAACATGTTTAACTAAATATTGTTTTTCTTTGTATTTCATATTCTATTTATATCTCAAATTCGTTTTTTTTTATAAGTTTTGTACAGAAGTATTTTACAGAATTACTTTTTGAAGAATTAATGGAGTTGTAGCAAACAATGCATACACTTCACAGTATTAAGTCACTTATTTTAAAATCATGAAGTAGAAGACATGCAATTTGGCATATCATTAGTAAATAGGTATGTAGTGTTTTTGCCTAAATATATTTTTTAATATTTACTGTAAGGGGGTTATGAAAATTTGAAGCTTATATTATAAAAAAATTGGTGTAACTAATATCAGTGATTATTTGATAAGTATACTTCCCCATAATACCAGTGTAATTTGCTCAATTTGGAAAAAGTTTCCAGATATTTTAGTTTAAAGCTAATAGTTTCTTTTAAAGTCATGGTTATTAATTATTCTTCATCCTCTCAGGTCTAATAGTGGTTTTTAAGGTATTATATGTTTGTATAGTATATAATCTATTATTTATTTCTGTCTAGAATGTTCCATATTTATTCTTTTCACTGCCACTGTCGTGTTTTAATATTTTTCTTAGCTAAGGAAGTGTCAGTGTTCTTCTAGTTCTATGTGTCTTGGGATCAGGCCTCTTCAATTAAGCACAGGAATTCTTAAATCTCATTTATTATATTATTACAACTTCAAATTACAGTATACGAGGTGACAAGGCGGGTGTGAGTAAGCGACTGGCTCGTGTCGACTAAACCCCGTATAGATTTCTACTTTTTCCTGAATCAGCAATTCCAGTCACTACAGAAGAGATCAATTTAAACTATAAAGCCACCCTTTGTTCAGCATGTATTGTGACTAGTTTTTAAGAATGTAGTTTCAGTCTCACCTTGAATAAATCCGAATGGGCACCGAGTGCTTGGGCATGTCGAGGAATCGGAACCGGTGGTTGGCGCGCGCCTTGAAGGTGAGCGAGGGCGGCGCCTCCTGCTCCACGCTCACGCCCGCCTCGAACACCTCGCACAGCACCCCGTAGCCCGACACCAGCGTCCCACTTTCACTAACACAAATGCAATTAATTCATCACTTTTTAATTCCTAACACAATAACAGAGTGAGACAGTGAGATCAAAAACATTGAAAATATTAGAAGCCACTTTTTGGCTATTTGGTATTTGTTTGTGCACTTTTAATACCAAATTGTCAAAAAAAACACTCATATTGCTCAAAACTGTATATATTACCATCAAAAATTATAGTTAAACTATGTTTTAACAGTGTCAGATGTGATTTTAATAAAAAATTTATTTTAATATTACATTTCAACCAGTTTTAAAAATGTCAGAATCCTATAAACATTATTTAAAATCACACTTAAAAGTGTTAAAGATTAGTTTAAATTATGTGCACCTGTCATTCACGAGAACATAAGAAAGAACTTCATAAATTATTGTTATAATTTCAATACCAACCTGCTATGGGCACATACAACAACTGTGTACTCTCTGTAAATCTGTCTTAAAAAACCTAAAAAATATAATTTCAATTGTAAAATCTAGTTTCCTTGTTTATGAAAAAGATTAGTAGCTAGTGGCATACCCAACATTCTCCCAATCATCTTGTCTAATGTTGGAAGGATGCAGAGGCAAACTTCACAAGATGTAGTCACCAGTGTATTTATGAACTTTAAGAGAACACCACCAGTTTCTGAAATGACCTTTGTATGGGAGGAAATACCTCTGTGGCAAATATACCCAGATATAAAACCTTTACCATAATTAAGCAAATAATTCAGAAAATGAAGGTGAATGGCTTGAGGCACACAATTACTGTGTCAAAGACACCAAAAAAAATATCTAAAACATAGTTTGTAGGAACAAACTAGGTGAAGATATTGCTTAGGAAGTCAGTGTTACAGCTCAATGCCATGGTTAATTGACTGTTGAGTTCAAAGTCCCTCTCTACTTTAAGCTCTTTCAGCATACACTATGGCACATTCTGAAGGAAAACTTATATTATTCTTTGTTTCAATAATAATTGAACTTACTCTGGACAAAGCAGTCCAAATAATTTGTCCTGTTTAATGGCCCTTGCCAACACTGCTGCATCATCTGGGTTAGGTAACAGCATGGGTACAGTCTCCCCAGGAAACACAGTCCCGTGGTGAGCCACCACAGGCACTCGGCCCTCCCATCCTGCCTCTAAGACTGACCTGCCACTCATGGTCACTAGCCCTGGACCCATGTACTGAAAAAGGTAACAAAATGTGAATATATATTTGCCGTGCTAGTGATTCGAAACTAAACAAAAAACCTTAATATTCTTTTTTCTACCATCATTATTACATGTTTTAATTCACACAATTCCCTTATTACACTATTAATTACTATGTATATCTCTGTGTTTTCATGTCAACTGGGCTTCTCCTAGTTATTGGTCCTACTATCTATATCTGTTGTAATCCTGCTTTTTGAAGTGAAACTTCTATACAGACAGGGGTCTTAGGATTTTTCTGTCACGAAAAAGCGTTACGGCCACATGGAGGAGCGGCATAAATTTAGACTAGAAGTGGTGAGAGGCGGCATAATTTTAGAGTAGACCGGATGCGTTTTTTGGTTCCGGATCGAATTCCGTTTTTTTGTTTGATAAAATAAAATATGCTTAAATAAAAAATGCTTTCATTAAAATGTTCCTAACCTAACCAAATTATAATTTACAATAAACCTGCGAAAAATCGAAATGTGTGCTGGGACACATAGTAGAAGTGTAACTTCAAACTAATGGCAACGGATAAGTGGCAAAACGAAGTGCAACAAAATTTTAACTTGAAGTTGTACGGGCAGGTTTTCAAATTGGACAAGTACATTAACAATCTGCCCATAAAACTTCAAGTTAAAATTTTATTGAGATTCGTTTTGCCGCTTGTCTGCTGCCATTTGTTTTTCCACTTGTCTGTTGAAGTTTCACTTCTACTATGTATGTGTCCCACCTAATAATTAATTTTAACTGCAATCACAATAATACCAATAATTAGCTACCAATTTTAAAATGCTACTCAGTTTTATTCTTATATATGACAGACTACCGAATCCATCAAATGAATAGCACAACAATCACAATAATTATTATTTATACTGTTTAGTGTTTAAACAAACAATCAATATTTGGTTTGAAAAAACAATCTTAGGAAACAAATTGTATTGATTGTCTTATCTGCCAATCGACTTTTAATAGAGCTACAAATATAGCCTGCGGCCGAGAAGGCTCTCTCAGCTGCTACACTTATCGGCTTAAATGTCATCATGTAATCATGAATAACAGACAAGTATTCTCCTCAAACTCCTTCACTTTCAAATGCCGTCACTTCCTTCTTTAGTATTTTATCAAAAACTTCTTTTTACAGTTTGTATTGTATAAGACGCTACTTCTTGCTGGATTTGTAATTGTAATTCTGCCTATAATGTCGTCTTTTGTCAGTGATTGTGAATCTAAAATCTAAGTTCTTCTCTACTATTTCTTCCACAAGTTCCACATTATCATTTCTAGTCATAGATAGTTCATAGATTTTTTCATTTTCCAGTATGAGCATATTGATGCCGGTTCCGGTTTTCCGGATTGCAATCCCTATCTACCATCTACTAACATTTCTGTATGCTGTAATACATTCTAAACATAAAATATACTAACAGAATGAGAAGCAGCAAGGGATATATCAAACTGCTGTTCCTCTTCATCCGTGTCGTCCTCCTCCACGATATCCCCGCCACCTCCCTCCGGTTCGTGCCGATCGCCTTCTCCATCTTTATAAATATCCAAAACGCAATTGATTTTTAATAAATAACATATTAGCTTCAAATAATCTAAATTCCTATTTACATTGATCATTAACACAACATTATTTTGAATTAATAAGTGCATTTCACAGGGGATGTTACTGTATTAGCAAAATTTAACACAATATCTTTTGGCAAATCGGTATTCTATGAGCTAGGTAAACTTACCGCTATCGTCCATTATCTGGTGTACGAATGCACTCCAAGTAGGAATATTGAGGTTTTATAGTTTCCTTACAAGTGAAATTATTAGGACTATTGAAAGAATACTTCAAAATCTTGATTGAAAAATAATATCAGAAAATAATACACTAAACAGTATTTTCATCAAGTTTCTATAATGACAGTAGACATTTATAAAGCCTGTTTCTTCTATTATATTAATGTGCTCCATGAGCCTCTTCTGTATAAAATAATGACTTTCCATAACTAAAAATACTTTATAATAATGAAAGTAAAGAAGTGTTTGGGAAACGTCAAATTAAAACGATTTACTATTTATTCAATTTCTTTTTTCTATTTTATTATTTTTTGTTTTAGTTGTTACAAAATATATTTAAACAAGCTTTGGAAACATTTGTATTTCAGAACGTAAATGTTACCGTCATCGGTTAGACGGTCACACAATTTTTTATCTGTCGTTAACTTGACATAACTTGTCATTGAAGATTTCGTGAACGCACGTCCCGTGAGTTGATCTGAAACAACATAAAATAGACATAAATATCGAACTGTGCTATAGAAATGTGATAAAATAGTGCTTGATAACGAACAAATAGGCTAAAATGTTTCGTAAAATAATGTGGTGTTATGTATTTGTATTGACACTATTGGATATTTCGCTGAACACCAAACTGTCAGCCCAGGGAAAGAGTCATGGTAAAATCGATTAAAATCTCAAACTTGAGTATTTTTAAGATTTCTCACGATATATTTGAAGTGTGTTTGGGTAGAGAGTCTTCGACAATATGAACTATGCGCGTTCAGGAAATTACTGGAATTCGGAATACCAGCAATATCTTGGCATGTAGTAGATGAGGCGGCAGTATGCACCGCGATGTTATTTTAGATCGGGGCCGAGACGGATTTGTTAGTCGTTTTTCATTCATTAAGTTAACGAGTATTTTAGTCTCGTCTAAGGAGACACATCTTGGGTGTAATAGCGTCAGGCGCGTGGTGCGTGCATCACATGCAAAAGTTGTGCTTAACCCGCGCGCCAGATGTTACCAAATAAATGTTTTTAAGCTACAATATCTCGTTAAATAACTGAAATGTATGTAAAAATTTTCCTAATGCCATTTTACAATATAACTTTTTGGTTTTACTTTTGTCCCTTCCTTAAATATTTAAATTTACGACATTATATTTAGCATCCTATTCCATTATTATCTCAACTCTTAAACTGTCCTGTTTCATCTCTGAAGCTCAGGGAGTGCTTTCTTAGATTTTTTCAATCATTTTCAAAGTCTTCTACTGAGACCTTGGCCTCACATTATTTATTTTAAGCCCAATTTTGTTATCTATCAATTAAAATTAATTGAATACATAATAGAAACAAACTATTATTATTCATACATTTATTCTTTGATTAACTTATTATTATATAAAAGGACAATCTTTAATAAAAGAAAACTATATTCTGGACTTAAACACATTCTGTACATATTTTACTATTTATTCTCTTTGCCTACTATTGGTAGAAAATTCACATTATCTGTATAGAGTTTATGTCAAATTTTAACCAGTGGTAAGGCAAATTAATGTGTTGTAAGATATAGGAAGTGGCTATTAATGAAACAGTGTTTATAAGCTTAAATGAATCTAATATTGTTGACAGGTGTCACAGTACATGACTCCTTGATAGAAGGCATCACATTTCAGGTAACTAAGTATATTCAGAGCAATAATAAGTTTTTCATTAAAGACATGTGTAAAGTGGGTATTACATTATTTTAATTTCAGAGCACTAAACTAGATGAGTAAGCTCGGCAGAGCTCATATGATTGCACTACATTGGATCACTAACTGCCTAAATACCTTTACACCATTCAATTTTAGCACTTTATCTAGCACTCTGTCAATCAGATAATATAATGCCCACTTAGAACTCTTTTATAGTATTAATGGATTCTGAGCAAAAAATGTTTGTTTGTGTAGCTAATTTTAGCTTTAGTGAAATGTGTCATTTAAAGTGCAACAAGAAATTTGTTACTTTATCTGATTCAAAGACTCACTTAGAATTTAACCAAGGCTGAAGTGGGGTTGGGACCAGAGACTGGCTTTGGCCCTGATACCTAATTGCTGGAAACACAGTTTTAGTAAATTTTTTGTGAATCTCATCTTTTTTTATTTTTGAAAACCCTACTACTGAGTGTGTATGTAAATTATATTCAGACAAGTATTGAATGTTTGGATTATAGCAATCCCAATCCTGGAACAAAACTGTACAGAATAAAAAGAAAATATTTATTTCTGAAAATGTGACACATACAAAACAACAAAAAAATTACAAAATTGTGTGCTGCAATTTGCAGAATGAGGTTGGCACTCAGTATTTTGCTGTGACGAAACAGTCCGATACAGCATTGATTTTCAATGCCCATCTCCTAAATCATAAATGTCATGCAACCCATAGTAAAAACAAGAAAAATTTAAATTATAGTAAAGACGTAAGTGAAAAGAATAGTTAAAAAAAAACAGAAAACAGTGATAATATAATTAGTGAAAAATAAAGATAAGTACCTAAAAATGAACTAACTACTATAGGAAAGTATGTTTCTGACCCCCTACTGGGAGTTTAACTACAGACTTGAGGGTTCTATAAAACAAGTGAGCCAAAACCCATACCATTATGCTACTGAGGTTAATTTGACTTTTATAATTTAGACCTGATGGAATAGTCACACACTGTACTTGCAATAATAATGTCCTGTTAAATGTAAGTAAGCATGAAATGGAGTACTTGACAGCCCAATCAACTGGGACATGTACATACCCCATACAAAATGTCTGAGCCTCCTTGATTTTGTATGGATATACTGCTATACTTTGTTGCATAATAATTACCGATAATTTAAGAATTTCCTTTGAGTCAGGGTGCCTGGAAGAGATCGCTTTTAGCAATAAGGCCGCCTGTTGTTTCACTGAGTATGTAATTATTGTCTTGTTGTGCATTTTTGTTTTGGTGAACAATAAAGTGTTGTATATGTCTAAAGTCACAGTCACAATAAAGATTTAGCACCTATTACAATAAATTCTAATATTTTTACATATAAAAGAAAAAGCGTTAAAATAACTACTTGTCATCTTACTTTTAATATATCATACAGAAATAACTTTAATTACATTTCGTACAATAATTAATGTGCTATTTAACTCCTTCTACTTGTACCTACTTATGACGTCATAAGTAAGTACATTTCCTACAAAATTTATCATGAGATTGTGTCATTCTGTAAGTTTCTAAAAGTATCTCAGTTGATTTGATAGTCACAGTTAATAAAGTCTTTTTTAAAACATTAATTAATTAATTAATCATTTATTATAGTGTTGATGCCAACACTAATATAATATGGTAGTGAAAGTTGAGTATGAGTTAGGGTAAATGCAGTGGAAATGAGAGCTTTGAGAAGTATATGTGAGGTTAAGTTATATGATAGTGATATGATAAAGAACAGTATGATAAGGAAACATTGTGCATTGAAAGAAGATATAATAAGAAGAGTTGAGAAAGAAATGAAATGAGAATTGGATATGTAGAGAGAATACTTAAAAAGAGACTAACAAAATAAGTGTACGACAACAGACTGGATGGTAGAGTTGGTGCTAGTAAACCACGACATACTTACCACAATCAAATTGCAGATGTCTTTAAAAATGGCCAGGTATAAAGCACTTATAGTAAAGTGTAGGTATGGTGTGATTAATGAATGTAGTTGAAGCAAAACATGTATGTTAGTTGGTATCAAGTCGAAATGCGTCATCTCTGCCTATCCCTATGGAAAACAGGTGCGATAATATCTATAATATTTATTTATGTTGTGAAGTTTGGAAAGTGAGTTGATAGCAAGATCTTAAAAACAAGGATTTTCTTTTAAATATATTATTATAAAATTTAAGTTATTGTAAAAATTAAGTCTACCTATTCTATGTACACAGCTTCGAAACATGTTATGTATTTAAAGCAAAATTACAATGTATTATTATATTAATTTGTTTGGGGCACACTTTCCTTGTTACTATTTGTAGTGACATCCTCTATTAATAGGCCTGTGAGAGGAAGTTTGCTGGTTATTCAACTGTAGTCTACTTGTACACATGCAGGGCAACTGATATATGTAATACATATTTTGAGTAGTGTTCATTAAAATTGTTTCAATATAGAGGAAAATCCTTGTGAAGTCTGCAGCACAATATAACGTGGCTAAGTTTTTTTTACGAACCACAAAATGCCAATGGGTTAATATTTTCTTAAGTTTTCGCGACTTGTATACATAATAAAACTACGTTTTAACGGTTTTAAGCGCGGTAATTTTATTTGATTTTGGTTTTTCCGACGTTTCGGCCACTTTTCAGTGGCCGTGATCACGGAAGACAAAGATGTCAAGTGTCAACGAGTATTGTTAAAGTTTTATTTAGCCTACCGCCAACTTATTAATTTTAATTATTTAATTTTTAATTTTGTTTATGGTTATTATTTAATCTATGGGAGCCTAATCTAATTTATATATTATATAAAATTATTAGAGCTAGGCATGTTTGCTGAAGAGTTTCTTGCGCCGCTTCTTCTCTTCAAGCCATAGCATGTTGCGAAGCGGTAGTAAATTAGATTAGGCTCCCATAGATTAAATAATAACCATAAACAAAATTAAAAATTAAATAATTAAAATTAATAAGTTGGCGGTAGGCTAAATAAAACTTTAACAATACTCGTTGACACTTGACATCTTTGTCTTCCGTGATCACGGCCACTGAAAAGTGGCCGAAACGTCGGAAAAACCAAAATCAAATAAAATTACCGCGCTTAAAACCGTTAAAACGTAGTTTTATTATGCCAATGGGTTAGCTATGTATTTTAAAGGTACTTATTAAACAAAGTTGTAATATAATCTACATTTATCTAACTCGTATACAGTGTAATTTATTTACAATCAATTCAAATAAATCACAACTATGCATGACTTGTTCATATTTTATGTCCTCTTATACTACATTAGCAGAAATAGGAAAGCAAATGTTATTACTTTGTCTATAGCAAGTGCTAATGGATTTAACTCTGTACTCTTTAGTAGAATATTGCTAAGTTAATCTTATATCTCTATGTTTTGCATGTGTAAGTCTCTAAGGCTAAGTTCGCAACATGATTTAACATACTGGACTCAGCTGTGATAGGATGAGTCAGGTATTAATAATCATAAGTAGTCCCCCGGCAGTGGAAGAGGCCTCGCGGGGCCCACGCCTGCCAGGGCTGCGGAGAGGCCAGGTCATATACCCGTAGCCCTGGCATAAGGCGAAGGACGGAACACCCAGGGGTTTTAGTGGGTATCCCTAACCGGGAGTGGCAATAGCATGGCACCAGTTCTGACTGGGCATGCTAGTGCCACCCCCAATCTGACGAATCCCACACTAGGTCGCGAATTATCCCCCCAAGGTTCTGCCGTTGTCGCGGCTTAGTCCTCAATCGGATTTCCCTGGTTAAAAAAAGGTATTAATAATCATACTATACAATGAACTTTAGAGGTTTATGCAAGTATAACTTACTAGTGTAAAGTCAAGCTTATCAGCTTCAGAGCTTATTCAAACGCTCAACGAAGGTACAGAGGTATTTGAGAATACGCCCTCTGCTGCTTGATTTAGGGAGTGAAGCATTTGTGATGACGATAGTGTGATGTGGGCAGGAATGGGGCAAGGAGTCGAGCGCGGAGGGCGCTCGCGGCGGGCGCGCCGTGTCCGCGGAGGCGCTAGCGCTGTCGCCGCCGGCGCTGAGCTTCGGGCTGCGGCCGCTGGCGGCGGCGCACGTGCTCACCGTCACGCTCACCAACACCGCCAACACGACCATGCACCTCGCCTCCGTCGCCGGCACCACGCCCGACTTCCACGCCTCTTTCTTCGAATCTAAGGTACCAATCTTAAACCAGACACTTCTGATGCCGCCAAATCAATCTTTTGAAATGTGTCGCCGTGTTTCTAAGGTCGCATACAGACGACAACGAATGAGCTTCATTGGCTCTGTATAGAACTACTGATGTTACCAGTTACCACGATGCGGTGGATTGTAGGTGAAACACAATGAACGATTATTGGTGTTTATTGGGCCAGCACGCATAATTATACGCGACCTAAGAGCGCTTTTCTATGTAAGCTATAATTTTTGCCGGATTACACACAACCACCGGGTGTTTACGTGAATTTGGAACAAGTAACCTGTTTTCTCACTAATTTATACAATTTAATGTTAGAGCGCTGTTCAATTTGCGTTATGTTAACATTAAAGTAATTAAATTAACATTCATAAAATATTTTTGATACACAACAATAATACCAAACAGATACCTAATATTTTGTTTGTATATAATAATAATATTAAACAGGTAAACGTGTGGTTTTATTACGAATAGAGTTTACCCCGCAGCCACGCCGCGTGAATAACCCCAGCTAGTAGCTCTATTATACTTACATAAAAACTTAATTCGGT
This sequence comes from Dendrolimus kikuchii, assembly GCA_019925095.2. NCBI lineage: Eukaryota > Metazoa > Arthropoda > Insecta > Lepidoptera > Lasiocampidae > Dendrolimus > Dendrolimus kikuchii. Next base: position 20,208,498 of record CM034407.1, read on the forward strand.
TTTTTACATATAATAATAACAAAGAAACTAAGTCCATACACAGTCTACACAACTGCTCGGCAAAACATAAAGGCGAGTCGAAGCCAATCTGATTTGAAGTAATACAACGAATGACATGTTGTTTATGACTACGTAGGTATTTGTTATAAAAAGCGCGAATGCAGCGCAGTGATCGCAGTGCCATCTTTTGCCGATATTGTTATTAATCCCGCGGAAACGACGCCATTTATCGGTATAAAAAGTATACTAAGTTACGCCCCGGGATATAAGCTAACTCCGTTTCGAGTTTCATTGAAATCCGTTCAGTACTTTTCACGTGATGCTCTAACCGACAGACGGGCAAAAATTCTAAAAATTATATTTTCGAAATGTCCTGGTCTGAATTATCCCCGTGTTTTTTCACATTTTATAAACGCACTACAAACTCGAACTATTTACATATTTATTAGAGTATAGATATCCCAAAGAAAAAAAAAAATTGTTGCTCATGGAGAATTGGATATTCTTATAATGAAAGTTATCGTAACAGTATTATTATACACATGTTATAACGTTGTAATTGAATGAAATAAATTATATATTATAGTTATTTTACCTCATACGGTCAGATTGCAACAGTGTGTAACGCGGCCGATAAACAAATGGCGCGGGTCAATAACATCCCCATTTTGACAAATAGTATAGTTGTAGCGATCCATGGCGGCCGAGCAGGCTTGATGCGTGGTGGAACGTGTTCATACACATCTGTTGCCAGGGCCCATGCGGAGTGGGCAAGTGACATTTCCCATGGCCCTAGTTGGGAGGACCACGTGGGTTTTTAGCGAGTATTCCGGCAGTGGTATCCTACCTCCGCCTCGGTAGGACCGGGCCGGCTGGTCCCACACACAGAAGTGCGCAATCGGGTTTCTCCGCTCGCCTTCATGGATTGCAAGAACTATAAGATGAAGTTTCAGAATTTACAGAAACAAACAATAATAGAATATTCTTGTTTGCACACATGAAAATTAACAATATTTCAATTAACGCAGTCGGCGGTCTTATCGCTAATAGCAATTTCTTCTAAACAACCTTCTGGAGATTTTTTTGCATGTCTAATAGTGGGTCGGTATTGAATGCGCATAAAAATGCGTTTAAAGTATATAAATAATTATATATACATATTAATAGCGAATAAAAAATACTACAGACACATGCATACATAAATTCACGCCAGTTCCCTTGCGGGGTAGGCACGAACGACAGAGAGCCATTCAGGCTTATTCTTACACAGCTCACTTGCTTCTTTGACATTCATAGCTCTTGTCATGTACGCTCGTCTGTTCTTAAAGCTCCTGACTGCAGACACAGTCATACCGTTATCCATAGCAGTTATCCGTGCAGGAACGGAGAAAGAATACAATTTCCTGCGGCCTGTCGTAAGAGGCGACTAAACAACCCACAGCCAGGTGGTAGAGTATTTGCTCGACTGGATGGCGACCACCCCTGGTCTAGAGTATGTCGCCATAACAACCTTGTGTTGTGTTCCGGCATTAGTGACCAGGTTCCAGTCTCCTTTAAGAGAGCAGCAGCGCATTTGTAGCACCTTTGGTGTTGCAAATGTTCATAGGCGATGGTAACCGCTTTCCATTAAGTGGGCCGTCTGCCTGTCTGCTGAACTCGTGCATAAAAAAAAAAAAAAAAACATAAATACCAAGAAAACACAACAAACAGAAATTGTATAACTACTTGGCAGTCCGGGCATAACGAAGGGTTCCAAGAGTGGAAAATGTCTGTTTTTAAAATAAACATCGTTATTTGCCAACAGAACCATAAAAAAACTATTTGAACGAAATTTCCCCATATCTCAAAAACTTTAAACTAGTCAACGGATATTGTTTAATACATTTTTCACACAAACATGACGTCGAGTAATATTACTAATTTATAAATCGCAGCTTTGGCCTTGCGAGCCGCGGGCGCCTGAATAGGATTAGTGTCCAAATGCATATAAATGCTTTGAACGATCAAGATAGACATTTAAATATAATCAGTATGTTAATTAATCTATATCTGCCTAATTTAGGCGTTAGCCGCAACTTCATGAGTCGTAGCGAAGTGATCTATACCTTATTTTTAGACTTTACTATATAGCCATTGGTAGACAATTGACAAAACTTGTCCATACAACTTCCAATAAATAAAGGTTAAAATCTGACATCAAGTATGGAGTTTATGGAGTGAGACCTCAGCCAGAAGGCCCAGCTTGCCATACACAACGCGGTGTTGGTACCTATGCTCACGTATGGAAGCGAGAGTTGGGTATGGAAGAGAGAGCATGAAAGTAGAGTAAACGCGGTTGAGATGCGAGCCATTGCGCAATATCTGCGGAGTGACGCTCGCGGACCGCGTTCGTAATACCGAAGTAAGAAAGAGAGTTGGTCTGAAAGAGAGTGTCGGGGTGAAGGTAAGGAAAAGAATGCTCCGGTGGTTCGGGCATGTGGAAAGAATGCATGATGAAAGAGTGACTAAACAGATATACAGTGCAAAAGTGGATAGATGCAGAAGTCGTGGAAGGCCACGACACACCTTCCATGATCAAATTGATCGTGTACTAGCAGAAGGTGATGTCAGGGGCCTTAAGAACTGACGAGCGTGCATGACAAGAGTTATGAATGTCAAAGAAGCAAGTGAGGTGTGTAAGAATAAGCCTAAATGGCGCTCTATTGTTCGTGCCTACCCCGCAAGGGAACTGGCGTGAAGTTATGTATGTATGTAAGTATGGAGTTTATATCAGATTTCTCCCTAGTTTTATTGATATCGCTGGGGGATTGTATTTACTCTTCCCTGCACACCGCCGAGGTGGTTACTGAGTGAATGTGGCTCCCGAGGGCTGGAGCCGACCGTCTGACGACTCCCTAAGCTACCAGCGTCCTTTGCGCCCGATCAGTGGTCTCACGGCCGAACCGTAGGTATCCGTGACGCCTCGACGTATGCCCTCAATAGGGGCTCCCCTGGGACTAGGACTCGGCGTTTGGTGTAGCTTGGAATTCTCCGACATCCATTCGGACCCATTTTGTTATTATTGAAAGGCGGTGAATATATGTAGTCTTGTCTCCAACATTTTATTAGTCGCCGGCTGCGACAGGGTTTCGCCAGCTCATGCTCCATATCCAACTTTAATCGGTAGTGTCCCAAATGTATGAATTGTCTATGTAATATCCTGTTTTCCATCTTTGCTATGTTTATTATATTATCTTACTAGTAAGATAAATTAATGTGATTGTTCAACTCACCCAATTACAATGTATAGAACAATATTGTCGAGTTAATGACTTGCGCTTTACAAAGCGCAAATTAGGTCGCATAGGGAATACTCCTCACACTTATAGGCTGGGGCACCCACTTACCAGACTGACCCTCTCGACTCCATCCAGCGTCGCGCCGTTCATATAGTCGACGATCCTATACTAACAGACGGTTTAGAATCGCTTAGCCTTCGGAGAGACTGCGTCCCTCTGCGTATTCTACTGCCTGTACAACGGTGAGTGTTCCGCGGAATTGTTTAGTCTTTTGCCAGTGTCTCATTTTTACATCCGCCCCGCTCGCCATCGACGGGATGTTCACCGCCGTTTCCTGGAGCTCCCACCCTCAATTACGCAACGTTTGTTTCGCGTACCATAATGATCTGGAGGGACCTTTCCGCCGAGGTTATTGTCTCCCTCTGCGCTTCGACATGAGGTCGTTTAAGGACGTTAAAATTTTTTCTTAAAAGCCGGCTACGCGTTGGCAAGGTCCGTTGTAAACGTTCATAGGCGACGGTAACTACGTTCCATCGAGTGAGCCGTCCGCCTGTTGGTCTGCTTCAGGCAATAAAACACCCAAATGTGACTTCCAATATACCAAGACAATCCTAGTTTGGAAGCAAATAGTAGCTCACTGTGTCCAATCATGTACAGTATATTTATATGTATACTGATATCCTGTTATATTGTATATATAACATGTATAATTGTAATTATTGGAGAAATGAATATTATTAAATCAACTAGTTTTGCCCCCGGCTGGCACGGGTCAAACCCTGGCATGTAGCTCATTTTACTCACAGAAACTTAATGAGGGTTTTATATATCGCGAGGGAAGCTAAGTATATCTTAATATATATAAATTACGCGTCACGTTGTTTGTCCACGATGGACTCCTAAACTACTTGACCGATTTTAATCATATTTGCACACCGTGTGTAGTTTGATCCGAGTTGAAAGATAGGATAGCTTACATTTGGACCCGGTAGGTGGCGCTGCAATCGGGTTCTAAACTTCATTTCTTCAGGGCAGAACAACGTCTGACGGGACAGCTAGTATTATAGTAAACCTTCCTTGAAGAAATACCGACTTCATGATGAAAACCGCTTAAAACCGTTGCGTGGCTTAGGAGGAGTTAGCGGATATACAAACAGACAGATGCGGAAAGCGACTTTGTTTTGTAGATGAATAATAAGATATGTGACAACAATGCAACAAGCGATCGAGCCTATTTAGCTGCAGACTAATCGAGTGGGGGAACTCGTTCAGATAGCATCAATTATACGAGTAATTGCACTTTCGCCGAAGTGCGGATGCATTTCGCGGCCTTGCTGCGTCCGCAACGCGCCTCTCACTTTTTCAAAAGGGCATTAGTTGACATTGACCGCTTATCAACACTCGCTTGATATTTCATTACCTGTGCTCTATGCAGTTTTGAACAGCTGGCCGATCGGTGATGAAGCAGGGGGGAGTGCGGGGGGTGTCTGGTGCATTCGAGAATGTTCGCTATTATGCAATTTAGCATTTATGTTTCTGTCTCTATACGTTCGAAAAAGATAAAATGTAACTTAAAACATCACGTTGATTATCCTGGTCATTTGAAATATTGTCAATAGATGTCACCCTACCGTTGTTCCTTGTTCCTAGCTGTTGCTTCTAGAGCTTCACCTTCGAAATCCGGTAGTAATTAGAAAAGTATGATGAATATGATATAAAAAATACCGTATTTATATCATATTCATCATACTTTTAAAATACTATGTTGAAAGTAATTTTAATCATTGTTTGAAGTAACTATGCATAATTAAAACGCTATGTGGTTCGTTAAAGATATGACGTCATGATTTGTTTCGCTCTACAACATATAAGCAGCTTTAGCGTTTTGTAAGATGATAAATAGTATCTCAGTTGATTTGATAGTAAATTATCTTATCTTACAATTATTTGTTTTAGTGCCGATTTTTTAATGATCACATAAAAGTTATCCTTTGAATAAATGATTGTGAACTGTTTTAATGTTTAATTTGTTCAAGTTGTATTTTATTCTATGAAAAACTTTTATCGATTTAAAAATTCGATCCTTGCGTTAAAACAGATGTTGATAAATATTTAGAAAAGTAATAACTAAACGAGAGTTAGCAGTCGATTACCAGTTGAAAAGGACACGTATGTATTAATAATGGAGCAAGAAATATGTTTCTATAGCCGTAGGTGACAAATGGCGTCGCGGTTTTGGGCTGTCGCCGGCCGGACCGTTCCCACAGCGCGACCACCGGCCGATACGCATTTGTATTTATGTATATAATAATAATGCAGTGCAGATAAATAATGTCACAAGTGTAATTAAACGTTTGTATTATTATATTGTTTACACTCTGATCTTGCCTAACAGTTATCTAAATAATAAAACTACGTTTTAACGGTTTTGTTATCCCGACGTTTCGTCCACTTTTCAGTGGCCGTGATCACGGAAGACAAAGATGGCAAGTGTCAACGAGTATTGTTAGTTTTATTTAGCCTACCGCCAACTTGTTAATTTTAATAATTTAGTGTTAATTTTGTTTATGGTTATTATTCACTCTATGGCAGCCTAATCTAATTTACCACCGCTTCGCAACATGTTGTGGCTTGAAGAGAAGAAGCGGCGCAAGAAACTCTTCAGCAAACATGCCTAGCTCTAATAATTTTATATAATATTAAAATGGGTGGAAGGAAAAATAAAAGAAATTATCAGTCACGTTGGTTTGTGTTCCGGTGCAGGCAGAAACCCGCTTAAAACCGTTAAAACGTAGTTTATTTGTATACAAGTCGCGAAAACTTAAGTTTTGTAAATACTCAATTGTTATAGTTCGCCAGCAATTTCATGGTAGGCAACTAGAGATAAGACCGACAATCGCCCCCCAACATTGAATTAAATTGGTTGAGAGGACGAGGAAGTTTATGTTATATGGTTCTCTGGTTGATTCATCCCAGTTGAAAGACAGAAGTGAACTGTCTAACACCCTGACTGGTTACCTCCTTTTTAATGTCATGAATAGTAAAACTGGGGTTGCCGCCTTTAAAAAAAAATAGTACTTTTGTTTTTAAGCTGTAAAAATATTGTACATTTGGGAAATTTAGGGGAGAAAAAGTACACATTTATTATTTATTATGTATATATTTTATTTTTCATTATAGCATTTTCCATATGTATTTGTTACTGCTTTTTTTCTTTAGCCAGCAAATATCTATTATTTTTGGAACGAAGTTCCTTATCGCGCGTTGCGAAAGGGGGCTAGACGGAAAAAATGAAGAGCTAAAGTTGTAACGACACTTTTTGCTATAGTTGTGAGCCGCGCTGCGTGCGCGTGTTTCTCTGTCTGTCTCTCTCTCTCTCTCATAGAAAGCAAGCCAGTTATTTTCGTTTCGTCTTTCTATTTCGCATTGAACAGTGTGGTGTCGCGACGATTATTTTTGTTGAGTGTATACAGGTTTTTTGTAAATAAAAATAAAATTTTATTACAATTCCTAATTAATCGAAAGGAACTTCGTTCCATCCGGGTGTCCCTTGACACGTCTCAAGTTTTTTTAAATAATCATAAGGGTCTGAACAAAAGGGGCGAACATTGTATTAGCGATGGCAACATAGTACAAGCTCGTACTATATTATGTACAATTGCCGAAAACATAGAACGATACTATATATTATAGTACGGTTGTTAACCCTAGATTAAAGTTATTTATAGTATAAATAATACCGCAATACCGAAGTAAGAAAGAGAGTTGATCTGAAAGAGAGCGTCGGGGTGAAGGTAAGGAAAGGAATGCTCCGGTGGTTCGGGCATGTGGAAAGAATGCATGATGAAAGAATGACTAAACAGATATACAATGCAAAAGTGGATGGATGCAGAAGTCGTGGAAGGCCACGGCACACCTTCCATGATCAAATTGATCGTGTATTAGCAGAAGGTGATGTCAGGAGCCTTAAGAACAGACGAGCTTGCATGACAAGAGTTATGAATGTCAAAGAGGCAAGTGAGGTGTGTAAGAATAAGCTTAAATGGCGCTCTGTTGTTCGTGCCTACCCCGCAAGGGAACTGGCGTGAAGTTATGTATGTATGTATAGTATAAAGTATAACATGGATAAATGAGAATTTTCAGTTGCATGAATAAAACAGTTGAATGCTTTCACATTTCAATTCACTCAGGTTATAATTTATTCGACTGATAACTTTTATCTGACCATTGAGACATCGGCCCATAAACATATTTTTGAACTTAAATCAGTCGTAAGTTGAAAGTGCGAATTATGTCCTTTTCAATTTCGTTAATTTTCATTAAATACTGCAATAGTTGTACTTATATTTTTTTTATAAAGTTACTGTCCTTTTAAAAAGATCTTAGAATGAAGCTAGATTTTGTTGTTGGATAATAATGTGTTCGCGTGTCGGTCGGTCCGTGTGATTGCAACGTTTTTTGCCGGCCCATTGTTAGAGGCGTGACGCCAAGGAAATGCGAGCGGCGCAAGGCGCGTGTTCTGTCACACTATAGCCTGCTTCACACGTATTAAGTTATAGGATAAATTTTAAGTTTAATTTATTGCTAAAACTGTCGTTACTTGATTTTCATTAACATTACTTGAGTAGTTTGTTAACTTGTAAATTATTTCTTATTATACATCTACTAATGGCTGGTTCCTACGTTTTACTATCTACTATTTACCTTGCCATTATTACTACTATACTAGTAAGGAGCTTATGTTAAATTATGACTAATAGTAAGGTAAATTTACGGTTATTATGATACATGAACTGATAACTTGTTAATTAACTGAATTTTTAGTCCAAACGTTGATAAGGATTTAAATCACAACTTTCGTAAGTTACCTAACAACTTAATTGATACCAGTTTAAAACAGATTACAAGTATTTATAAACTTTTCTAATTTCCCTTATTACTTAGGCTCCATATACAAATAATGTCAGATTTCTACCATTGGTAAGGCAAGTAAATGCATAGTCAGATACAGAGAGCAGCCATCTGACGCTTAAAATTTAGCTACAATTTTAATACACTTAATAAGTGTAAACTAGCAATATAACGTGTCGATTATGTGCAATCACTGTAGTCTAGGCAGAGTTGAATCTAGGAATCGGGGCGGAGTCCAAAATAATTTCTAGGTTGCACAAAAGTCAATCTAGTTGCGTACATTTCATAACCTATTTATCGTCGTACAAAGTAATTCGCTTTTGAGTGTATTGTTTTGCGGTAAACCATGAAAGACAAAGTAATTTAATTCTTAAAATTTAGAAGTAAATCTACTTTCGTATAAAATATTCAATCAAGCTTAGGGTACGTACCACATACACTTAGGCTATTTATATGAGTTATATGACAGATGGGTAATATATGTCATATAAATAGATTTATGTCTAAGTTTAAAGGCGAAAATATGGTGAGATGTGTTCAGTTAATCAATCCAAAGATTGTCTGAAGTAGCTTGCTGTAATAAAGCGATACTTTATAATATCTTATAGTTTTAAATATTAGAAACTTCCTTTATACACAATAAAAAATCTATTGATATAGACTTCATGCAAATATCCACTTTCTATTAGGCGGACTACAAGCTTGTGTGCATTTAGCAATACAAAATTACCCATACACTTAGATGGGTACGTACCCTAAGCTTGATTGAATATTTTAAACGGATCAAGATTGTCTACTTCTAAATTTTAAGAATATCCCGAGATGGAGACTGAGTGTTATCACCCCAGTCTTCAAAGGTAAGGGATCGGTGCAGGAGTGCGAAAATTACCGCGGAATAAAGGTAATGTCCCACACCATGAAGCTCTTTGAGCGTATAATCGACTCTCGGATCCGGCAGGAGTGCACTGTCTCGGGATGTCAATATGGGTTTCGCCCAGGGCATGGTACCATGGACCCTGTTTTTGCCCTAAGGATCATCATGGAGAAATACAGGACGAAGAATACACCTCTGCATTTCCTGTTTTTGGATCTGCAGAAGGCCTTCGACTGTGTTCCTCGCGTGATGATCTGGTGGGCACTGAGGTCCAAAGGGGTGCCAGAAACCTATATTAACATTATTCGGGACATGTACCGTGATTCCGATTCCATAGTTCGGACCGCTGTTGGCGACACCACACCCTTCCCCATAACGGAGTGCACCAGGGATCTGTCCTTAGCCCGTTTCTGTTCAGCGTGATATTAGACGAAGTATCGAACAGCATCAGAGATGCGCATGAGCAACCTCCATGGTTGCTCATGTATGCTGACGATATCGCGCTAGCAGATTCGGACAGGGGGCGCCTGGTGCGACGTGTAAATGCGTGGAAGAGGTCGCTAGAGAACGGCGGTCTGAAACTAAATGTGGCGAAGACTGAGTACTTGGCCTGCAACACTACAGATCCCACATCCGTGCGCATAGCCGAAAACACGGTCGAGCGCACGGATCAGTTTAAGTACTTGGGATCTGTACTTAGTGCATCCGGGGATATCGACCACGACGTCAAGGCCCGTATCACTGCAGCTTGGGCCAAGTGGCGTGAGGTGACAGGTGTCATTTGTGACCCCAAGATGCCGGTTAAATTAAAAGGACAGGTCTATAAATCCATCATTAGACCTGTCCTTTTGTATGGCTGTGAAGCGTGGCCTGTACTTGAGCGACACAAGCAAGAACTGCGTGTCACGGAGATGAATATGCTGCGTTGGATGTGTGGAGTGACGCGGAAAGACCGAGTCAGGAACTCCCGCATCCGCGGCAGTCTTCATGTCCGTGACATAGCAGACAAACTGCAAGAGTGTCGCTTACGCTGGTACGGGCACGTTTTACGGAGACCGGCTAATTATGTGGGGAACAAATGTCTAGCCATGCCGCCTCCGCCTGGTCCCGGTCGAAGGGGAAGGCCCAAGAAATGTTGGCTTGACGTTGTGAAGGATGACATGCGTGCCAATGGTCTCAAAACGGGGGATGCCGAAGACCGCGCGAAGTGGAGTAGAAAAAGTAGGAAAGCGGACCCTGGGCGTCGGAGTGAACGCTCCGAACGCAACCGGGATTTAACGCTCGGATGATGATGAATAGATGTAAAAGTGAATTACTCTGTACGAATAACCTCATTCCATAGTGACCCGTTGTGGAGGGAGGGAGGGGCGGGGGGGGGTCTTTAAAATACCACGCTTGGTCACAGGGGAGCTTAGGTTTTCGTCACGTAGTCAATACTCTCTAGGGAAATCTCGTACTTTTTCGAGTTATATTTAAATATGGCGCGCAACGTTTAACGCTTTTTAAACTCGCACGTGGCAACACTGATTTACATATGTCGGGACGTCAGCTGATTGAAAATTAAGAGTTTGTAGTCCAGTACAGTTGTCGAGCAAGTCGACGAGAGCTCGTGCTGATACTAAACAGTATATACGAGGGCGAATCAAAAAGTTCTTGGATTCAATGTAAAAAATATTTTATTTTCTATATAATCTCCCTACAATGTATAAAGCGTTTCTAACTTCCTTATTCCTTGCGAAATAAATTGTTTTTCTTGGCTCTCGAAAAGCTCCTCTACGGCATCCATAACTGCGTCATTATTGTGAAATTTAATTCCACGAATTTCCTCTTTTAATTTGGCAATAAGTGAAAATTAGTTGGGGTAAAGTTAGGAGAATATATTGGGTGGTAAAGGAGATTGAAGCCAGCAGAGTGGATTGCGTTGGGCTTAACTTCCAATCGATGAGCGGGAGCGTTATCGTGAAGAAACAACACGCCCAACGACAGTTTTCCTCGACGTTTTATTTTAATAGCTTCATGCACTTTCGGAATTAAATTTGCATAATAGGGTCCAGTAATCGTTTGGCCTTTTGATGCGTAATCAATAAAAAGGATTTCTTCACTATCCCAAAACACTGAGGTTCGAGAACTCGAAATTTCTTATTGGATGGAGAGGATGGTCGTTTCCAAGACATGCTTTGTCTCTTAGTTTCAGGATCGAAATGGTGGGGACCCACGTTTCATCCACAGTGAGAAGGCGACGGCAAAAATTATCCGAATTACGCTGGAACATATCGAGATTTCGCTTAGAAATTTTCAGACATCGCTTTTTATTTTCGTCGGTTAACATTCGTGGCACCCATCTTGCCGACACTTTTGTGAAACCCAGTGAATCAACTAAAATGGATTGAACGCTACCAAATGATATATTTAGGATCTCAGTTATATGTTTTATAGTTATTCTTCTATCTTCCAAAACCAGATTCTCAAACTTTTTGACATTTTCTTCCGTAACGGAGATTGAAGGCCGCCCAGAATGCGAGTCACCTTTATAGCTTGATCTACATCTTTTAAATACAGCTACCCAGTAATCAACCGTAGAGTAGGATACAGCATCATCCCCCCTAATGTCTGCTCAACGTCAGAAAAAAAATTTTCGTAGAATTTTTTTAAAAAAAGAATCTCACCTTTTATTACATAAGATTTGCTATCTATCTATATATAGTGAAAATATCGCATCGGAATTCGATGTTTTTTAATTGGGCCATTTAAAATCATTCCCAGAAAAATTCCCGCGGGATCCCCAGGATAAAAAGTAGCGCAGAGTTGAAGTCTAAGAATTAGGTGTCGATCAGCGAAAATCGCATCGAAATGGGCCCAGTAGTTTTTACGTGAAACTCGAACAAACAGACAAGAAATTTTAAAAAAATCATGTTCTTCATCTTTTATCTTTATAAAGTTATTCCATTTGGTTTTTTTTAACTATCCCTTTCTAAAATATATCCGTCCTTGTCTTTTCCTTCCAGAATTTTTTAGCTTTTTCTAAAAGTTCTTAAACTAACTAGATGGTTCCACCATCATTCGCCGCAATATTATAGATATATAATTTATTATGACGACGTTAACAAGCAGTAAACATTTTATGATATTTTTATGATAGCGGTCATCGTCGTAAGATATCACTTGGAAATAAAAACATAGCTATATTTAAATAATACAATCGGACATACAGACTCGTTGCGGTTTTGTGTACGTACACTGCAGCTTGTGTTTATCAGGACTGCGTCCGACCGCGACGAGTATCGTTTCATGCAAAGATAGACCGAAATAGTGATGGATGGTTTGTGTGAAGGATGGCATGATGAGTTGTCGCTTGACAGAGGACGTGTACCGGAATGGAGGAATATGGAAGCAGAAGATATTACATCGTGCTGACACCAAATAATTGGGAAAAGGTGAAAGAAATGATACTTTCATTTTAAAAGTTTTATCCGTGCAGGAACGGAGAAAGAATACAATTTCCTGCGGCCGGGCAGCTTGTCCTAAGAGGCGTCAAAACAACCCACAGCCAGGTGGTAGAGCCTGGTCCAAAATATGTCGCCATAACAACCTTGAGTTTTTGTTCCGACATTAGTGGCCAGATTCCAGTTTCCCTTAAGAGAGCAGCAGCGCATTTGTCGCAACTTTGCTGTTGCAAATGTTCATAGCCGATGGTAATCGCTTTCCATCAAGTGGTTCGTCTGCCTCTCTGCTGATCTCCTGCAATAAAAAAATAAAAGTAAAAAACATTACAGTAGTTTTATTTTCACTAGTGGTCGCCAATTGGTCGAAATTCGACCATAATTAATTTAAATTATAAGTTTGAACATTATTAAGATTCTGTTGTCAAAGATTATACTTCTATAATCACAGATTTCGCCAAGGCTACACTGTTAGTTTGACTTTTACAATAAACAAAAGACTATAATGCGGGTGTGTGTCAAATACATGGTAGTGTGTGTAATGTTTTTTTAATCGATTTAATGTATTTTTTTATGCATAAGTCATAAAAAATATTAACATTCTGCACTCCTTCTCTATAAGAACTATAAGTGTACGAAATTTCATACTCCTCCGTCCGCGCAATTTTCGTAAAAAATGGGTACAAAGTTTTTGCTTCACGTATTTAGTATATATTTCAATAATCTACATTGTTTCCATTAAGTTCCTTAACATATTAGGTTGGGGAAAAAGTTTCTTCGCATTTTATATAAAAATTCAAAAGGTTTTTTTATAAAGTTTATTTACATTTGTCTAAAGTATGTAGGTGCCATTTTGTTGGATATCTTTTTGCCATCTTGTAGGTAGGGACGTGATCTCATTGCTATAAAAATTTTGGGGCTTCTGATAAAAAAAACTGCGACAAGTGGTGAATGCGTGAATGTCTTTACGACGGGTCGATTCAGACTGATCGTTGAGACGCGGAAGTGCGGGGTAAATTACTTTTTCGGGGAATCATCGTTCGTTACGCGGTGGCGTGAACATCCTGGGGCCCGGGGAAAAGGTGACGGCTCCCATTTATAGTGCTGACTAAGTGCTGTTGTCGTCGAGGGGAAGACGAGCAATCTTTGTGACTGGTCTCGTTAAGCTGCCATCCTTGGTGCTGAGTTCTACGACTCGGACGACGTCATCCTTTCCGGGCAGAATCTTCTTTATTCTTCCCATCTTCCACTGGAGTCTGGGAAGATTATCCTCCTTTATGAGTACCAGCTCACCAATCTTGGGTCGACTGGTTTCCGTAGTCCATTTAGATCGGGATTGGAGAGTGTGCAGGTAGGATTTCGACCACAAGGTCCAAAATCGCTGAGCCAACGCTTGCACTAAGCGAAAACGTCGTAGGGTTGATGGAGGAGAGGATTCATGGGAATGTTCGGGTAATGCGGTAAGTGGGCGACCTATAAGGAAATGACCAGCGGTTAGGACTTCGAAGTCTGTAGGGTCTGAAGACAGAGGGCAGAGTGGTCGAGAGTTGAGAACGGCCTCAATACGGGCTAAGAGTGTAGAAAATTCTTCAAAGGTCAGATGCTGCTCACCTAATACGCGATAGAGTAATTGCTTAGTAGATTTCACGGCTGCCTCGTGCAGACCGCCAAAAGAAGGAGCTGAGGGCGGATTGAGCAACCATGTGATCTGCTGTGTGGCTAGCTTGTGCGTAATTCTATCATCATTGGCCTTTAAGAAGTTTTGTACTTCTATGAGCTGATTTCTTGCGCCGACATAGTTTGTACCGCAATCAGAGCGAATTAGGGTAGGGATTCCGCGCCGACTAACGAACCTTTGCAATGCCGCAAAAAAGGCGTCCGTAGAAAGTTCCGAGACAGCCTCTAAGTGCACTGCCTTGGTGGCGAGACAAACGAAAACACAAAAGTAGCCTTTGAGAAGTTTGGCATTGCGTAGAGTACTTGATTTAATTAGGAATGGTCCGGCAAAATCCGTGGACACTTGACTAAACACCGGTTGTGGGCTGACTCGATCAGCCGGTAGGTCGGCCATAAAAGGGGGATTCGGCTGAGCTCGATGCCTAAAACAGCGTACACATTTAAAGACACGGTGACGAATGACTCGCCTTCCAGATAAAATCCAGTATTGTTGACGGAGTAGCGCGTGTAGTGTATCTGCGCCCGGGTGGCAGTGTATAGTGTGGAAATGATCTATAATTAGGTCCACAAGGGGGCTTGAACTGGGTAAGATGAGGGGATGTTGTGTGTCATATCTAAGGGCTGAGTTGGACAAGCGCCCTCCTACTCTAAGAAGACCATCCTTGAGAAAGGGCGAGAGGCGTTGTATTCGCACTGTACATAATTTGTTAGTTTGCAGTCGGTGGATGTCTTCAGCGAACATATTTTGTTGGACTGAGCGTACCCAGTGTAAGAGCGCTTTCTTACGTTCGTCTACGGTAATGGGACCAACGATGCGAGAGTGAGAAGATACCAAGCAATTGTGTGCAAAACGTTTAATACATGCGGTTACGCCTACAAGTGTGTCTAAGGAGCTGAATCTCGTGAGTAAATCCGTGTCTAGATCAGGAACCGCGATGTGAGCTACCATTTTTCTGGGTTTTAGACCAGGCAGTACGTGATGACCCAAAGCAGGGGGCATCGTGGGCCAGGTATCAGGTGGGGCCTTGAGCCAAGTAGGCGACCACCATAGGTCATAGGCTAAGAGTTCCTGTGCTGATATTCCCCTGCTAGCACAGTCGGCAGGGTTAAGAGCTGAGGGTACATGTCTCCAAGTAGGGTTACATGGATTGGCTGCAATGGCAGAGACTCGATTGGCCTCAAAGACCTGTAGGGATTGAGAAGGAGTTTTAAGCCAGGCGAGTACGATAGTACTGTCTGACCAACAAAAGTGTTGCTGAATGGTAATGTGGGCAGAAAGTTGAACAGAGACGCGAGAAATGAGCAGCGAAGTGAGGTGTGCAGCTGAAAGTTCCAGCTTTGGTATAGTCTGTCGGGTTTTAATGGGGGCTACCTTGGATTTAGAAACAAGTAGTCTGACGTGTACCTGACCCGTGATATTCGTTTCATGAAGATAGACTGCGGCTGCATATCCGGATTCGGATGCATCGGCAAAACCGTGTAGGGTGTAGGTGGAATCTTTGCTGGTGCAAATTGTTCTGGGGAGTCGAAGAGCAGAGAGTAGAGGTAAGTCTTCAAAAATGTGCTGAAATTGAAATGTGACATCATTGGGAGCCGATTCATCCCAGTCTAACTTTAGAGTCCATAGGTGCTGAATGAGCAGTTTTGCGCGGAAAATAACTGGGCTGATCCATCCACTAGGATCGTATAAACGAGCGATGGTACTGAGTATTGACCTTTTGGTAAATTTTTCCAGTGTAGGTACCGAAATGTGATATGTAAATTCGTCCGTTTGGGGTATCCATTGCATACCAAGTACCTTGATTGCATTGGAGTCGGGTACAACATCAAAATCCTTGGGTATGTCACATTGATCATCCGGGAAGCGTTCTAAAAGCTGACGAGAGTTTGAGGTCCACTTTCGCAAATGAAATCCCCCTAGGGCTAGTAACTCAATGAGTTCAGTCTGCAGAGCTATTGCCTTGTCAACTGAATCATGCCCAGTCAGAATGTCATCCACGAATATGGAGTGCGTAAGAACCTGTGCAGCCTGGGGAAAACGGTGACCTTCATCAGTGACCAGCTGTATAATAGATCGATTGGCGAGGAAGGGGCTGGGTCGTAGGCCATACGTGACAGTGGACAGGGCGTAAGTGAGCAGAGGTTGATCTGGAGAAGAGCGCCATAGAATGAGTTGGAACCGTCTGTGGTCTGGGTGAACTAGTATATTTCTAAACATCATCTGGATGTCTGTACTAAAGACCACTTTGTGAGTACGAAAATTTAGAATGATGTCAGTAATATCACGTTGGAGCGGTGGGCCAGTGTGCAGACAGTCATTAAGACTGACACCATTAGAGCTCTTACAGCTGCCATCAAAAACCGTGCGAAGTTTTTCAGAGTTGGCTTTGAAGATGCCATGATGCGGGACGTAAAAATGGTCTTTTCCTTTGAATGTGCTGGGGTGACAAAGAGCCATGTGGCCCATGTCAATGTATTCCTTCATGAAGTCGATATATTTTGAGCGGAGGGTAGGATCTCTTTGGAGTTTGCGCTCCAAATTAAGGAATCGTCGTAGTGCAATAGCGTGGGTTGCACCGAGCTTAGGTGCCTTTGTAAGAAAGGGAAGGGATACTATGTATCGCCCTGTGGGATCACGTGTGGTGGTAGAACGAAAGTTCTCCTCACACTCGTCAGAGGTTGAGTTGTCCTTTGATTGCACTTCTTCGACTTCCCAGAATCTCTCCAGAGCGGAGTGTATTTCTTTATTTGAGTGTTGGGGTTGTAAACAGTCAATATTTACTAGTGCTGAATTAACTTGAGGCTCAGGCTTTGTGTAGTTTGGATTGATAGGACCTAAAAGAGCGAAATTGAAGATCGTGCCGAAGGCTATTGGTCTGCCGGGGCCCAAAAAAATTTTGTTACCATCCAAAATTTGGCCCAAGACATCAGAACCTAAAATTAAGTCAATAGCGGCTGGAAAACGATAAGACGAGTCTGCTAGGGGAAGCTGTGTCGAGTCGAGGAGTGGAACAACGTCAGGTAACATTGTTAATGGTAAAAGACCTGTCAAATCTGGTAGAATGTATGCCTTTGCGCTAATTACTGGGACTTCGGTGTGAATAGGGCGGAATGTGATGGTAGTTGAAGAACTAGAGTTTTGAGTCTGCTGATTACCGACTCCTGTAATTTTTAGTTCTGTGTGCTCGACAGGCAAACGTAATTTTTGTGTCATAGTTTTAGTTAACAAGGTTAGCATGGAACCGCTGTCTAATAATGCTCTTGCCTTATGAAATTCTCCAGCGTTGTCTGCTAGTTCTAGGGACACAGTGGGTAATAAAACTGGTGGATCGTGTACTGTAATGTGCTGAGTATGTGCTGAAATATGACTGTCATTTTGGTTAGCTTTATCAGAGGAAGTAACAGGGCTGCCGGGCAAGTGATTATTATGATAAACTTTATTATCATAGTGCTGAGTATGAAACTGGGATTTATTTTGTTTACGTGATGTAGTGGATGGTGTATATTGTAGCGATGGTATGGGTGGGTGTAGTGTAGTATTGTGTAAGTGAGTAGCAGGTAGTCATTGTTGTGAATTAATAGGTGAATTACGACGAGAAGAGTTTCTTGATTCCGTGGTTGGGCGGGTGTGTTCTTGTCCTCTTAGTTGTGGGGGCAAGAGGTGAGAATTGTCATATGTGGGTGATTCAAAGCCACTGCGATGTAAGGTGGTATGGTGTTTCTCGCTATCACATTCTCTACACCGTCCTGTGGATCTGCACTCGTCAGAGTAATGGGGTCCTAGACACTTACGGCACCGTTCATGAGCTTGGATAAAATCCCAGCGCCCTTGCGTAGGCTGTCTTAGGTATTCACCGCAGTTCAGCAACCTGTGTCCTCTAACGTGACACCAAGGGCAGTAATAATTATTGGTCGGTGCTGGTGGGTGGGCGGAATCTTGTGCTATGGGCTCGAAATATTGTGTAGACTGTGGGTATCCTTGAGCGTACTGTACAGGGTACGCTTGACTTTGTAGAGGATATGCAGGGCGCGTTAAAGGTGGGCGGACGGAAGTAGTGGGCTGAAAACGAACGTGCCGAATTTCTGGTCTGGGTGCAGAAGCGCGTGGTTGGTACCGTGCTGAGGGAGAAGCACGTTCAGTTTGTCTGTATGTCGGGCTGAGGGGAGGGGGGGGTGGGTTATATGTCTCAGTTTCTGTGCAACGTGCATGGTCTTCTAAGAATGTGATTACATCCTTTAAGGTGGGCAGAGTGTCTGAAGACCCATGCGTTCGTTCAAATAATGTGCGAAGCTCGCCCTTTAACTTCCGCACTACTATTGACACTAGGACGTAGTCTGAGTCATGTAGTGGTAAGTTTAGGTTTTTAAGCGCCGATTGGGTTGAAATAAGAGGGGCTAAAAATAACTGTCTGATTTGTGAGCGGGTGGTGATGTGGGGTAACTCTAGTATCATATCTATAAACCTATCAATGAGAACTCGGCGATTTTCGTAGCGATTGGCAAGTGTTGTCATCGCTACATCGTAGTTCTCATCGGTAACCTTGAGGTGTGATACCATACTGAGAGCTTCTCCGGAGAGGCAAGAAAATAAATAGTGTAATTTAACTGCACCTGACAAATTACCGGCAGTGTCCGTAAGGCTTTTGAAAATAGTTATGAAAGATGGCCAATCCTCAAGCTTGGAAGAAAATTTGGGTAGATCTATTTTGGGCAGAACAGTAGACGTGGAGAATGTGGGCGAGCTTGGTTTGATGCTTGAGCTGATGGTGATGTTTGCCACCAAAATTTTTTCATATGCTTCTATAGCCGAGGTGTAGTAGTCAAAGTACCATTTTTCCACTTTGTCGTCAAGGTCTTTAGAGTCCAAGATCTCATAATATACTGTATCCAACTTGCCCTTTATATCGTCCAATTTTGTAAAGCGCCCTATGAAATCGTTTACACTATACTTTTTGTCTCCTTTTAATATAAGGTTAGCTATCTCTAATAGGAAAGTTATGTACTTATGGGTTTGCATAAAGATGGCAGATTGCGATTTGGTAGGCATGACGATGAGAAGTGCACAATAAGAAAAGGAAAAGCAAACGAAAAAAAAAAAAAAAAAAAAAAAAAAAAAAAAAAAAAAAAATTTTTTTTTTACTAATGCTAATAAAGAACACGCAAGAAAGCAGCCAGAGAAACGTAAGAAATACGAAATAAATAAAAATGATTAGGAAAAAAAAATATATATCAAACTGTCGTGTGCGCTGAGTCTTAATAAACACGAAGCTATATATAAGCTATAAAAGTTGCACGGCAAGCTAACCACACCGAGTGAAACGAATATAATATTCAATATTATTATATCGATCCGATATCACGTTTAGTGCAAGTATTCGAGAATAGGTGTGCTGAATAAAGTACAGAATACGTACTCGAGGTTATATTAACCTACCTACGTACCAAAAAATAGTTATCGTGTAGCAATTTGCGTAATTATCTGAGGAATGTGGAATGGGTATTCAAATATATAAGGGCAGAAGTAATATGTTTATAAGAAAACAAAAAAGAAAAAACAAGGGCAGAAAACGGGTAAATGGGCAGATTGATAATGATTGTTTATTTAACTTTTTAGGTATGTGAAAATTTACAATTTGGTTTGAATTAACCATAAAATGGCAAAATACGGTTGTTGCAGACTGTATAAATAGGTCGCCAGTTGGAATATCCGGCTCGAAGGACCATTGGGTGGATATCTCAAATGCGCGCGCGATGCGTGAATGTCTTTACGACGGGTCGATTCAGACTGATCGTTGAGACGCGGAAGTGCGGGGTAAATTACTTTTTCGGGGAATCATCGTTCGTTACGCGGTGGCGTGAACAAGTGGTTTTGGCAGTCCTCTCGTGATGTTAACGAAATAAAATAGAATCTAGATAAAATGTATATTATCACGACAATTTTATTTACGGTACATAAAGTTTAGCAGAAAATCCAAACGCATTTTTAGAGCGGCCGGACTATAATGGAGATATACCTAATATCGTATAACAACGAGGGACTGGTGGCGCCAAATGTGATTGCAGACTGTGTTACAAGTTACGTTTTTAACTAGTCGATTGTGATTCCTTAGTACTACTTCCATGATTTACGCCATAATGAGGGTACTAATAAATAGTTGGATGTAATACGGCCGTTGGTGCGCAAATGCGACGCGGCGTTGACGCGAGTAACCCATTTGTAGGCGAAGTGCGGCTGACAAGTGATCAGCACTTCCGCGTGACGACTTCTATTTATTTTTGTCTTTGGTTGCATCACATGATGCAATGTGGCAGCTTAGGCTCGCCGCACGCGGTCCTCGCCACGTTGACACAAACGCCAACGCCCGCCACTGGAAATTAATTACTTCAAAATGGAATTTTACAAGTTACTTATTGAAAGTCATGATTCTACCACCGCTTACCCTACCTCTCACATTACGGCTGGGCGTTCATGCTTACTTCTTTAAGCCATTCGTTTCTCAAGAATGTTTCTCTTATAAAATTGCAACACGTGGGCAATATATCTGGTGTTGTAAACGTCGTACATAGGCGACGGTAATCGCTTTCCATCATGTGGGCCGTTGACCTCTGCTGATTATATCAGCTGTTTAAAAAAGTCGCCTTCTACGAAGTCGGTTTATCATTAATAATGCAGTGAAACTTTCTGTGTCCGACTCCATTATAATTTTTTTTTAATTTTAAGCAATAGATTTAAAAATCTTAGCTGACTTGCACCGGAGTTTTGACTACAGACTCGAAAACATTGGTGGCGTTATTAGATCATTTTGGTACAAAAAACCCACAATGATTACATATTTCTTAGTAAGTCTAAAAATATGTAAAGTTTAATATTAAAGTAGACAATTTTTTAAATTAACCACTAACACACAATTTAACTAAAAAAAAAAAAGTGTATTTTGCCAAAAAACCAGGTTAGGTTCTCATTGTATGTAAATTCGTTGTTATTAAAAATCAAATAAATATCAATCATATTTCTTGTAAGGTGTAAGCAATAAAATAACAAGTCTTTTGTTATTTAAATTAGATAGAACTGATAAGCAACACTATTCCGCGAAACTGTGTTTCCAAAAGCGGAAATTTCAAATATGTGACGTCTGTTAAAAATCATAAATTCGGCAATCGACACGTCCGATCGATCAACGATATTATATTGTTGATAAGAAAACTATAATATATCTTGTTTCAGAGGAAAACTTAGTCGTGAATGGGAGAGAATATGTTGATGTTGTCATTACACGATTCATTTGTCTTTCAATTTGGATGAAGCGACCAATGTGAGCCATGTAAAGATAAAATCGAGTCGTTCAATGTCAATGACTGTCGTCGTGTCCTTTCAGCTTTGCGCCTCTCAACCAACTTGATTCAATTTGGTTAAATCATGTAGTCCTAGTCGTTTTTGAGAAAGATAACTGTGAAAAATGAACCGCATACGCTTTCATAGATTGTTGGGTCCAGATTGTAAAAAAATGAGTGATTTTAAGATTCCTTTTATATGGCTTAATCATGTGGCTGAATGGCTACCACCCCTGGTCTAGAGCATGCCGCCATGGCAACCTTAAGTTGCGTTCCGGCATCAGTGGCCAGGTTCCAGTTTCTCTTTCAAGGCCGGCAGCACCTCTGGTATTACTAATGTCCATAGGCGACGATAACCACTTTCCATCACAGTTGGGCCGTCAGCCTGTCTGCTGTGCTTCAGCAATAAAAATAAAACATAAATCGGTTATATCGGTCTTCCAGATAGAATTTAGAGCTGATGTTTTTAAACCCACATCAACTCATTCATACTGACGGGCTGAAGTATTTTTGTTTCTCTTAAGTTGATTATGTCTTGTTTTTTTATCACTGTGTAGGTTCGTGTTTGACCATTATCTCGCTTGATTTCAGCGGAGATATGGTCTAAGATCGAGCGCGCTTATCTAGAAGGTACCTATTCACACGAGACTTGAAGACACCCAGGTTGTGACTCCGGCACTGAGTTTCATCCCTTTGCGGTACGCATAATGAAGGTGGACTCAAAGCGCTTTGTTCGTATTGGTGGTATGTCCACCATATAGCCGTGCCGCATGCCAGTGCGTCTGGTTGTCCGATGATGGAAGGGAGACGGCGGGATGAGATTGAAAAGCTCCAATGCACTCATTCCAAAATGTATCGATAGAAATATTATTTTCATCCGTGCAGGAACGGAGAAAGGATACAATTTCCTGCGGCCGGGCGGCCTGTCGTAAGAGGCGACTTAACAACGCACAGCCAGGTGGTAGGGCATTTGGCCCCTGGTCTAAACTATGTCGCCATAACAACCTTGAGTTGTGTTCCGGCATTAGTGACCAGGTTCCAGTTTCCCTTAAGAGAGCAGCAGCGCATTTGTAGCAACTTTGCTGTTGCAAATGTCCATAGGCGATGGTAACCGCTTTCCATCAAGTGGGCCGTCTGCCTGTCTGCTGAACTCCTGCAATAAAAAAACAAAAAAAAAGAAAACCGACAAGCTGGCAACCCTGAGTCGATGTTCGAGACTTTATATTTTGTCTTTAAATCAACTTCCTGGCTCTCCGCTCAATCGAATCTAGTGCCTCGAGTTGGTATTTAGCTGAGCCATCCCAAAGATGGTGATGTCGTGTACAATGGTCGCGTCTACAGCGCAGGGCACACGTGTCCTCGCGCCATGTACGTGCATTTGGTGCATGTGTATTGTGTAGCGTAAGTGGCCGCAGTCCTCCGCTCCGGGCGGCAAGTGTTTCACTAAATATTACAATATTTCTATTATTAGTGGCGTGCTGACAACACCCCGCGCCGCACACACACGCAAACATACGTCAATACGAATTCTGTACTCTTGGTGCATATTTCGTCGGAAACACGCATCTCCGAAACTATTTTTATTAATGGTACCTAAATAAGGTTGAAACTGGAATTAATCATACTTAAACATAATGTATCTATATATATATATATATATATATATATATATATATATATATATATATAAAACCTTCATATCTATATACATACATACATACATACATAAGTTCACGCCAGTTCCCTTGCGGGGTAGGCACGAACAACAGAGCGCCATTTAGGCTTATTCTTACACACCTCATTTGCTTCTTTTACATTCATAACTCTTGTCATGCACGCTCGTCTGTTCTTAAGGCTCCTAACATCACCTTCTGCTAGTACACGATCAATTTGATCATGGAAAGTGTGTCGTGGCCTTCCACGACTTCTGCATCCATCCACTTTATATACTTATATACTTTATTCTATATATATAAATCAATGCCACTTTTCGTTGTAATTTTATAACTTGAGAACGACTTTACCGATTTTGATGAAATTTTGTGTGTGTGTTTGAGTGGGTCCCGGGATGGTTTAGATCCACAATTGGAACCGGTAGGTGGCGCTGCGATCGGGTTCTACGATTCTCCATATCACCTGGAGCGATTTTGGTGATTTTGTTTTTGTGTGTTTGAGTGGGTACCCGGATGGTTTAGATTCGCAATTAGAACCGGTACGTGGCTCTGGGATCGGGTTCTAGAATTTTATTTTTTAAACGCAGGACAACGTCTGCCGGGGCCGCTAGTTTAAAATAAAAATACGATAACAAACACTCATCGCCAATCTAAGCAAGGTACGGTTATGGATTTTATTTGTGTAAAGACGAAGAGAAAATCCTATTGTAAGGGCCAGGCGGCCTGTCGTAAGAGGCGACAAACCTCCCCACAACCAGGTGGTAGGTGCGCACCACCTCCAGTGTTTCAGTATCAAAGGCTAGGTTTTAGTCACCTTCGGTGTTGCAAATGTGCATAGGCGACGGTAACCACTTTCTATAGAGTGAGTCATAAACCTGGGCCCCAATTCTGCTATTACTATCGCGTCAAAATCGCTAGCCACTATCGTCTCAATCGTAGGTTTGCCTGATTTCGGTATTCAGTTAATCCCAACGGCATACCCGTGGCGCGCCACTCGTATCTTTATGAATATTTATAAGCGAAAACTCGTGAAATAAATGTTTAAAATGTTGGTAAACTTTTAATATTTATTTCGGCTATGGCCATTTCTGTTGATTGTAATACAATTTTTTGACAATATCGCAATGGAAACTTACTTTACTGTTTGCTGAACTCCAACAATACAAGAAATAGGTAATTACGGACAATCCTGGTGCCGATCCCGGATACCCAGAGTAGAAAGCCTAAAGTTGCGGCTTCTCATCTTCGGATCAAAATAAAGTGGAACTTTCTGCTATGTCTTATAACAACCAGTATATCTAGACGCGTGGCAATTTCACTAACTGGATCTCCAATAGCGGCTGCTCTAGGCCCTCATAGTAAATATAGCAAAGTTGATTTATGAAAACCATGCCAGGAATCTAACCCGGGACCTTCGCATTCCAGTTATACTACCCATTTACCCAGTTGTCATCTTTGGGACGGCCCCAGCCAAATGCCAGTTGGAGTCGTTGGGGTCAATTGAAAAAGAGCCAGGAGGCTGGTCGGCAATGACTGTCTTTTTAATGCTCGACTTCAGTCTTGAGCATAGACGCAAGGTTGTTAGGCTGGCAGGAACGGAGAAAGAGTACAATTTCCTGCGGCCGGGCGGCTTGTCGTAAGGGGCGACAAAACAACCCACAGCCAGGTGGTAGGGCATTTACCCGACTGCATGGCTGCCACCTCTGGTCTAGAATATGCCGCCATAACAACCTTGAGTTGTGTTCCGGCATTAGTGACCAGGTTCCAGTCTCCCTTAAGAAAGCAACAGCGCATTTGTAGCAACTTTGGTGTTGCAAATGTCTATAGGCGATGGTAACCGCTTTCCATCAAGTGGGCCGTCTGCCTCTCTGCTGAACTCCTGCAATAAAAAAAGGTCGTGTTCCTTAGAACTACATGAGGTATTTCATGCCCGTTTTACCATGGGACAACCAGACACACGAATTACGCTACCGTTACATGGTGGAAACATCGCCAGCTAGGACCAAGCGCTGCGCTTCATCTTTTCTTTCGACGACTTAGACATAGAGCGCGAGCGCAGAGCTCTGGCTGTGAGGTGCAACATGATCTCCCGTAGATTTTCGCGATGCAATGAACAAGTGAAAGTGACACTATTTAGAGCATACTGTCAAGGCTTCTACACTTGTCAACTCTGGGTGAAATGTTCCAAGAAAGCTTTGGGAACCATTAGGGTACAATATAATAATGCATATCGTATCCTAATGAAACTGCCTCGATTTTGTAGCGCTTCGGGCATGTTCGCCGAACAGGGAATTGCAGATTTCTTTGCGATTAGGAGGGCACGCATAGCGGGGCTCTGGGCTCGCCTCCGTGCTTCGGGCAATGGGATTCTCCGCATGTTCTCAGATTGCCTTGACAACCCCATTTTGAGGAGCTGGCATTCTGTGCACCGTGACATAAATGCATAACGTATAATTGAAATGACATAGTACTATTTATTTTTATTTTTAATTTAATTTAATAACTTAATTGTAAGATTTTATGTTGTAAATTGATATGGGTTATTTATTACCTGAAATAAAGAAATTATTATATTATTATTATTATTTTCTGGTCTGTCTGTTTTTCCTTACAAACACAATCTAGGGGTCTTCAAGTCATAAGTGGATAAGTATCACCTAGGTAAGCGTGCTCCACCCTAGACCGCCTCATCACACAACATCTGGGGCCCAATTCTGCTATTTCAATGTGTTGGCGTTGCGTATATATTCAAACTACGATACTGTTGCTATAGTGTCAAAAATTCGTATTCTACTTAATCTTCTCGATATAGTCGCGGCGGAATACATTACATTACATTACATAACTTCACGCCAGTTCCCTTGCGGGGTAGGCACGTAAAAAAGTAAAAAAAAAATAGCCTAAGTTACCTCTTATAACATCAGCTATCTGCCTGTGAAAGTCCCGTCAAAATCGGTCCAACCGTTTCAGAGATTAGCCGGAACATCTAGACTGACAGATAGACAGACAAAAATTAAAAAATAATAATTTTGATTTAAATACCGTATTATACTTATTTAAAAATCTGTTAAAAGTGTAACAACCAACTGAGTTATTCTTAAGTTACACCACAACACAAACAAGCATTTATTAAATGTCACACACAATAACAAAGTAACAAATAAGCGTGTACAACTTCCTACATACATACATACATACATACATAACTTCACGCCAGTTCCCTTGCGGGGTAGGCACGAACAACAGAACGCCTTCAGGCTTATTCTTACACACTTCACTTGCTTCTTAAGACTCCTGACATCACCTTCTGCTAGTACACGATCGATTTGATCATGGAAGGTGTGTCGTGGCCTTCCACGACTTCTGCATCCATCCACTTTGGCATTGTATATCTGTTTAGTCATTCTTTCCACATGCCCGAACCACCGGAGAATAATAGTAGGAAAAATGGATATTACCATTAGCAGTGATGGCGTTAACTGAAGTGAATATTGAAAAGTTGCCAAACCTTTGGACATTTGTTTTGTGAGTATTCGCTTATAAATATTTATATACATGGAGTGGCTTGCCACGGACACGCTATTGGAATTAACAGAATACCGAAATCAGGCAAACCTACGACTGGGATGATAATGTCCGGCGATTTTGACCAGACTCTTAGTCGAAAAGCTCCCAAACTCGAAAAAAAATTGTGTTCCCTTCCTGTCGAAATATTTATAAGACTCCCTATAAGCAAATTCAGTACTTATTTTCCCTCTATAACTTGAACAAATAAATTGGACCTCTGTATCTCGTACATAGCAATATGTGACTTTACAACCTTTACAACTCGATTATTTGAACAAATCTTAACTTGTATAAGTCGAATGTTTTCTTACAAAATACGCTAAGTCAAAAACTCGTATAACTCGAATCTTTTGGCGTCTCCCTTCAAGTTCGACTTGAAGAGGTTCTACTGTAGCAGAATTTTATCCGTGCAGGAACGGAGAAAGAATACAATTTCCTGCGGCCGGGTGGCCTGTCATAAGAGGCGACTTAACAACCCACAGCCAGGTGGTAGGGCATTTGCCCGACTGGATGGCTACCACCCCTAGTCTTAAGTATGTCGTCATAACAACCTTGAGTTGTGTTCCGGCATTAGTGACCAGGTTCCAGTTTCCCTTAAGAGAGCAGAAGCGCATTTGTAGCAACTTTGCTGTTGCAAATGTCCATAGGCGATGGTAACCGCTTTCCATCGAGTGGGCCGTCTCTCTGTCTGCTGATCTCCTGCAATAAAAAAAAGCGGTGAAGGTGACACAGCGGTCAAACGCGGAGGTATATGTATATTGAAAAATATCTTTAACCTGTAATAAAGCAAAGAAATGCAAGTGGAAAGATATGTCCCGGAGACCGGAGAGCGAAGGTGTGAATGTTAAACGATAAACAGTAGCGTAATAAGGTTGCGTCAGCGATCTCGAGCGCAAGGCCACCCGATACGCGCAAATACACTAAGCAGTAAGTCAAACCGGACCAAAATCACTACAAGCAAAATCAACTTTTATCTCCAAGTTATTCAAATTACTGGCAATATTACTTATTTGGTTTTAGCTTGATATTAAAATGAATAATCTAAAATTGCATTCAACACTTACAATCTAATAGAAATCTTATATCTTATACTAATATATAAAGCTGAAGAGTTTGTTTGTTTGAACGCGCTTATCTCAGGAACTACTGGTCTAATTTGAAAAATTCTGTCATTGTTAGATAGCCCATTTATCGAGGAAGGCTATAGGCTATATATCATCACGCTAACACCAATAGGAGCGGAGCACTAATGAAGAATGTATCAAAATCGGGGGATTTTGAAAACAAATTCCACGCGGTCGACGTCGCGGGCACAGCTAGTTATACTATATTTAAGACCTTGAAGATGAAAAGAACAAATGAATCGCAAATTGCTATTCATTCTAAATATTAGAGCTGTAGCTCGCAGCTTCCCCCTCGTAGATTAAAAATTGTCATAGTTTGGGGAACTTTCGTCCCCATTTATCCCTTTAGGCGTTGAATTTCCAAAAACGCCGATATATGTGTATATTTATTTCTAAATCAGAAGCAAGTATATAAAATTCCGCGCTTCTTCAAAAATGACATTTTAAAATTCAGTGATCAGATTCCAGTCCCCTTAGAGGCTGGCAACACGTTGGGAGCTCCATGGTGTTGCAAATGTCTATAAGCGACGTATGTAATAATATAATTGCTGTTTACGCTCACTATGCGGCGGCCGCGTACTTTTCTTACCAGCCGGACGACTACACGCACAGTGCGTATCGGCGCTTAAAATTTCAAAACTTGCACAAAAAACTGCCGTTAAACCCTACCGTCTAACAACGATCAATTACAACCCTAGAAAGCGACTGCAGTTATTAGGTTTAAAAGTTTCTATCAGTTACTAGGTTTTGGAATTTCACGAGTCGAATTCTAATTAATTATCATGCTCTATATGTGTGACGCTCGCGGACCGCGTTCGTAATACCGAAGTAAGAAAGAGAGTTGGTCTGAAAGAGAGTGTCGGGGTGAAGGTAAGGAAGGGAAGGCTCCGGTGGTTCAGGCATGTGGAAAGAATGACTAAACAGATATACAATGCAAAAGTGGATGGATGCAGAAGTCGTGGAAGGCCACGACACACCTTCCATGATCAAATTTATCGTGTACTAGCAGAAGGTGATGTCAGGAGCCTTAAGAACAGACGAGCGTGCATGACAAGAGTTATGAATGTGAAAGAAGCAAGTAAGGTGTGTAAGAATGGCGCTCTGTTGTTCGTGCCTACCCCGCAAGGGAACTGGCGTGAAGTTATGTATGTATATGTGTGATGTTACTTCAAATTTGACTTTACACATGGCGTGAGTCGAAGAATGGTCAAGCATCACGCTATACATGACATTGTATTATTAATTTGACAAATTTTCGTCCACTCTCGGTTTTCTTTATTGTTCATCTTGCTATTATGTAAATCTATGTATATTCATAAAGTATTTCTACGAGTTACAGTGTACAGAGTATTATCTAGTAGCCCAAATGAAACTATCTTGTTATACTTTGTAATATGGAAAAAGTATAAAGGAAAGCCAATCGCCCAGGGCCCCGAGTCTGTAACTCTAATTGACAATGGAATCAAATTGGAATCGTAAATTTTGCCTGGTAGTCTGTAAACCATATCGGCTCAATATTGATGCACTCTTGATTTAACTTAGACTAATTTACTATGAATTTTATCGACTACGCTTATTCGACCATAGTCAGTCGAATGGGTCTTGCCTTGTACTCGCACGGTTTTTTTGTGAAACTTACAGACTTGGGGCCCTGTACAAAACATAAACTTTTCTTAAGCAAATAATAATAGATCGTTACACGAGAAGTGAAAGTGACCTATTTAGGCATGAGATTGTTTGGCGCACGAGCATAGCGAGCCTAAATATGCCTTTCGTTCCTTGTTAACACTCTGTTTTTCATTTCGAATCGGGAAAGGAGGTAAATAAAAACTGATTAGTTAAAGAAACAATTACTTTAATGAATTCAGGCTTTAAATCCATATCTAAATCTGATAAACTCATTTAATGCGTCACGTAAGAATCATCAAGTTTTTTTCTCTGTGGCAGTCTACCGGCCAGTAATTTTTTGTCACTACATACATACGTATATACATAACTTCACGCCAGTTCCCTTGCGGGGTAGGCACGAACAACAGAACGCCATTTAGGCTTATTCTTACACACTTCACTTTTTTGACACTGATGATAGTAAATATCACTGGTCGGCCACTAAATGCTCCTTTATAATAAAAATCCGACAAGTATATAGAATTTGACATGCTGATTTTAGATCTGTTTTTAGTTTCCTGCTATCACGTATATTTTTTTAAATTTTTGCTAAAATACCATCATGTCAGTAGATCCTTTTTGCAAATATTTAAGCAATATCTCATGAATGTGATGAACGATTCTAGCAAGTATATTGCATATAGAGAAACAATGCAACGGAAAATGGCCAAAATTATTACTTGCAGGTTTTTGTTGCTTGATTTACCACGAAATTATAATACAATACGTGAAAATGGAGAAAACTACAAACTGAAATGACTTTATCGATAATTTGACATATAGTTTCGATGATTTTAAATGTTTTCGGAATTAAATCAGCTATTGTCACGATAATTAAATATACGTTTTGTATGTAAAGCCAAACGCTTAATTTAAAACGTCGATTACATAGAAATGGAAGCGGTACATAACTTTTAATACTGTACTTATATTCAAAACAGTCGAAATTTTAAAAAAAATCACATAAGTTAGAAGGAGTGAGTTTTTTTTGCCGACCAGAGTTAGCCCAAATTAATGTAACTGAAAACACACATAGCACTAGATAGGACAATGTATATAAGTATAGATATAAGGCCCACACTGCACATGCACTTCCTCACAACACCAGCATGTAACAGATACACTCTACATTGGTATAAGTTTAGTATTAAAACTAGAATAAATTTAATATAATAAGTTGCTCGTAAGATACATACACCTCATCACAAAAATCAATAAATTAATGTCACACACAAGAACCAAAAAAACTAATTTAAAAAAAAAACAACTAGAAATTAAATTGTAAAAAGGGCACAGAACTCGAGTCCGTAGAGTTGTTCATAATAAAAAAAAATGAAATAATAATATTTTCTTAAGTTTTCGCGACTTGTATACATAATAAAACTACGTTTTAACGGTTTTAAGCGCGGTAATTTTATTTGATTTTGGTTTTTCCGACGTTTCGGCCACTTTTCAGTGGCCGTGATCACGGAAGACAAAGATGTCAAGTGTCAACGAGTATTGTTAAAGTTTTATTTAGCCTACCGCCAACTTATTAATTTTAATTATTTAATTTTTAATTTTGTTTATGGTTATTATTTAATCTATGGGAGCCTAATCTAATTTACTACCGCTTCGCAACATGTTATGGCTTGAAGAGAAGAAGCGGCGCAAGAAACTCTTCAGCAAACATGCCTAGCTCTAATAATTTTATATAACATTAAAATGGGTGGAAGGAAAAATAAAAGCAATTATCAGTCAAGTTGGTTTGTGTTCCGTTGTACGCAGAAAGAGCTCACAGTGTCTTGAGGTCTGGCAGCTGGTTTTTGCTGGGTTTGGGTCTTAATAGTTTTGATAATTGGATCCCAAACAGGTGGTACTTGCCAACCATCTTCTCTATTGAAATTTGGGTGTTTTTTGATTTCAATAGCCTCACGCATCATTCTAGGTATGAAACGATTCTCTTTCGCGAGGATTTGTGGGTTATCGAATCTGATGTAGTGGTTGGGTTTATCCAGCGTGTGTTCACTGATCGCAGACTTCGTAGACCTTGTGTGTTTCATGTCAGCAATGTGTTCTTTTACTCGTGTTTTTATGCTCCTCTTTGTTTGCCCAATGTATGACAATCCACACTCACAATCAAGCTTGTAAACCCCTGCATCCTGGAGTGGGATATTGCATTTCACAGGTCTCAGAAATTGGGTAATCTTTTTCTGCGGCTTGAAATATGTTTTGATTGAAGCTCGCCTGAGGATGTGACCAATTCTGTCTGTGACCCCCTTGATGTAGGGTAGGGTAGCAGGGCACCGCTCAACTACGTTACTAAGTTACCTAAAATTCACAAAAACAACATCCCCTTGCGCCCTATAGTTAGCCAGCTTGACTCACCAACATACAGACTGGCACAACATCTCGCGAAGACACTCAACAATCTCCGCGGCAACACACCCTACCATGTCAAGGATTCCTTCGACTTCATCAGCGCAATTGAAAATTTGACATTGGCTGAGGATGAAGTACTAGTCAGTTTTGATGTCCAGTCCTTATTTACCAGTTTACCAGTGGAAGACTGCATTGAGATTGTCAAAAGGAAGCTAATAGATAATAACATGCCTGAGGAATATGCAGATCTACTAAAACATTGCCTCACATCTGGCTATTTCGTGTGGGACTACGGCTTCTACGACCAAATCAACGGTGTAGCCATGGGCTCACCGGTGTCTCCTGTCGTAGCTGACATTTTTATGGAAGACTTCGAGCAGAAGGCACTGGATACCGCTCCGGCTAAGCCGAAGATGTATAAAAGGTACGTAGACGATACTTTTGCCGTCCTCCCAAATGATAAAGTCTCTGCATTTCTAGATCATCTCAATTCCATTAGCAGTAATATTAAATTTACTATGGAACTAGAGGCAAATAATAAATTAGCTTTTCTGGATGTGCTCATCCTAAGGAACCCTGACAATACTCTTGGTCATACGGTGTATAGGAAACCTACCCATACAGATAAATACCTTAATGGGTCGTCTCACCACCATCCTAGTCAGTTAGCTACCGTGGGCAAATCTTTGTTTCAGAGAGCACGGAAAATTTGTGACGAGAACCACATAGCTGGAGAGCTTCAGCATGTCAAGCGAGTTCTACAACGCAATCAGCTGAAGACTCCACACCAACGTCACAAAGGCCCCAAACCACCTTCAGTTGAGCGGTGCCCTGCTACCCTACCCTACATCAAGGGGGTCACAGACAGAATTGGTCACATCCTCAGGCGAGCTTCAATCAAAACATATTTCAAGCCGCAGAAAAAGATTACCCAATTTCTGAGACCTGTGAAATGCAATATCCCACTCCAGGATGCAGGGGTTTACAAGCTTGATTGTGAGTGTGGATTGTCATACATTGGGCAAACAAAGAGGAGCATAAAAACACGAGTAAAAGAACACATTGCTGACATGAAACACACAAGGTCTACGAAGTCTGCGATCAGTGAACACACGCTGGATAAACCCAACCACTACATCAGATTCGATAACCCACAAATCCTCGCGAAAGAGAATCGTTTCATACCTAGAATGATGCGTGAGGCTATTGAAATCAAAAAACACCCAAATTTCAATAGAGAAGATGGTTGGCAAGTACCACCTGTTTGGGATCCAATTATCAAAACTATTAAGACCCAAACCCAGCAAAAACCAGCTGCCAGACCTCAAGACACTGTGAGCTCTTTCTGCGTACAACGGAACACAAACCAACTTGACTGATAATTGCTTTTATTTTTCCTTCCACCCATTTTAATGTTATATAAAATTATTAGAGCTAGGCATGTTTGCTGAAGAGTTTCTTGCGCCGCTTCTTCTCTTCAAGCCATAACATGTTGCGAAGCGGTAGTAAATTAGATTAGGCTCCCATAGATTAAATAATAACCATAAACAAAATTAAAAATTAAATAATTAAAATTAATAAGTTGGCGGTAGGCTAAATAAAACTTTAACAATACTCGTTGACACTTGACATCTTTGTCTTCCGTGATCACGGCCACTGAAAAGTGGCCGAAACGTCGGAAAAACCAAAATCAAATAAAATTACCGCGCTTAAAACCGTTAAAACGTAGTTTTATTATGAAATAATAATTTAGTAAAAAGTAATTTATAAGTATAAAATGAAACTAAATTGTTTTTTATTATAATTTATGCCGCGATTTAACAGTGGGTGTAAAAAAAGTTGGGACATGAGTCGCATGTATTATCTATGGCTCGCATTGTTTTCAATTTTTTTGACACCGGAAAAAATCGTTTCCCAGGGACGAAAATTACTGTTTTCATCCGTAATAATATAAGCGTGTGTTTGCCTATATCCATCCTTTGCAATCGATTACACTATTTAATTAATATGATGTTCAAATATCTGAGTCAACTTAATGAACATCTAAAATTACATATTTACTAGAACTAGAAAATGTTTTAAATTAGCCATCTAAACTTACAATTTAACTAAATATTGATTATCTCGTAAGAAATAACCAGGTACGACACACCTTCCATGATCAAATTGATCGTGTACTAGCAGAAGGTGATGTCAGGAGCCTTAAGAACAGACGAGCGTGCATGACAAGAGCTATGAATGTCAAAGAAGCAAGTGAGGTGTGTAAGAATAAGCTTGAATGGCGCTCTGTTGTTCGTGCCTACCCCGCAAGGGAACTGGCGTGAAGTTATGTATGTATGTATGTATGTAAATAACACGGTATACCTATGTGTATTGACTAGAAATCATATTGTCATCATATCGTGTGCATCGCCTACAACGAAGGGCTGCTGTAAGCCCGTCGTCTCATGTTACCTTTTGCCGCAGAGAGAGTATTATATACAGATGGCATTGTTAAGAAAATAGGACGCGACATATGTGCATTGTCATTAGTTCGAAGGAAGAAAAGAAGAAGAAATCATTTTGTCGTCCTCTGCGGTCGAGATTTTTGTTTATGTTACACTTGGTAATGGTTATATTCAGATATTGAAACTGACTCGATTGTCGTATAAAATGATAGTTTTGACATGTTTTAGTGATTTTAAAATTAAATTAAACGTTGTTGAAGTTTAATAAACATAGTGATTTATAGTGTTGTTGTTCTTTTGGTTACACGAGAATGAGGGACCGGATAGTCAAATCAATTTCATATTTTTCATCATCTTACAAGCCGTCACAGCCTCACAGATTTTGTACGAGCGTACCAAATAATGACGGCATAAGATGGTAGGTTTAAAAGGAGTCAAATCGCGCGTTCATTATTGTTTAAAAAGTAATAAAAATAATTTATATCATGATACATAAAAGTAAGATGTATTTTAATAATATGATGCATGATTTATCCGTGCAGGGACGGAGAAAGAGTACAAGTTCCTGCGGCCGGGCGGCCAGTCGTAAGAGGCGAGAAAACAAACCACAGCCAGGTGGTAGGCTATTTGCCCGACTGGATCGCTACCTCCCCTGGTCTAGAGTACGTCGCCATAACAACCTTGAATTGTGTTTCGGTATTAGTAGCCAGGTTCCAGCCTTAAGAGAACAGCAGCGCATTTGTAGCACCTGTAGTGTTGCAACTGTCCATAGGCGATGGTAACCGCTTTACATCAAGTGGGCCGTCTGTCTGTCTGCTGAACTCAAGCAACAAAAAAAAGTATTTAAAGCAATATTATCAGCATCTTTATTGCTTCTCTATTTAAATATCTATCTACAACTACTCGTACACGTTTAAAATTAAATGTAAAATATTTGCTTCAGCCGAGTTTTGCTTATTTTTGCACCAATTAGCGTATCAATAGATAAATACCACAGACTTTATTCAAATATAGTTATTTCGAAACTACTATTTATTCATGGTGCGGTTTTGTTGTTTATCTCTGAGGTTTTGTATCAACAATGTGTATTGCAAGATCGTAGTTTTGTTTATGTTTAAACTTTTTAAACAGTTTAAATCGAAGCGAGGTCGGTTAAAATACTTATAGATGGTTAATATAACCCTTTATTATATACCATTGCAATAAACTTATAAACTAATCGCAGGGACTATTTTAATTGGGTACAATGGGAGGTCTTATCGCTAAAAAGCCATCTCTTCCAGACAACGCGATGCAGGAATACTTTAGATTGGAAAAGGCGATGGTGCTTTATATAATTATTGTACGATTTCTTACCTGCTTCGTGCGAGGAAAATTCCGAATACTTCCGGAAATGTTACGAGCTCCCTTAAGAAAATTTTAGAGAACAAAAGTCATTATACTACATACATACATAAGTTCACGCCAGTTCCCTTGCGGGGTAGGCACGAACAACAGAGCGTCATTCACGCTTATTCTTACACACCTCACTCGCTTCTTTGACATTTATAGCTCTTGTCATGCATGCTCGTCTGTTCTTAAGGCTCCTTACATCACCTTCTGCTAGTACGCGATCAATTTGATCATGGAAGGTGTGTCGTGTTATATACTGTAAATGAATATGAGATTGACAAAGATATGTCTAATATTTTGTAACTAGATATATTATAATTTTGTTGCAATATTCTATAACATAGTTAAAAACTATTCTTTAAGTTAGGTCGCCTAGAAGAGATTGCTTTGAGCGACAATACCACAGACATTAAGATAATTGGGTCATTCCCTTGATCCATCTAGTTCAGGGAAATTAAGATGAAGTATAAAAGTTTAAATCACGAAGCCTCTAGACAATTCGCTGTCTATAACTATATACGTGAAGCAAAAACTTTTTTTTTTTCACTAAAATTGCGCGGACGAAGGAGTATGTAATTCCGTACACTTATAGTTTATATACAGAAGAAGCGACGAATGCTAATATTTTTTTTAAAAATTATGCATAAAAATACATTAAATCAATAAAAAAAACATTACACACACTACTATGTATTTGACACACACGCATATATACTCTTTTGTTTATTGTTCAAGTCAAATCAACAGTGTAGCGTTGGCGAAATGTAATTATAGAAGTATAGTCTTTGACATTATTATGGTCGAATTTCGACCACGGGCGACCACTAGCTGTTTTCACTATGACAATATTGTAATCGTATATCTAAATAATGTAACATCTTGTGTACATACATTTTTAACCGACTTCAAAAAAAGGAGGAGGTTCTCAATTTGTCGGGATCTTTTTTTTATGTATGTTCACCGATTACTTCGAGATTTATGATCCGATTTACGTGATTCTTTTTTGTTTGACGCGAAATAGCTGCCATTTGGTCCCCTAAAAATTTGACATAGTTTGGTCCAGTAGTTTTCATTTTATGAACATTTGTTATGAATAATATTCCATTCCGTTCCATATGTACACCGATTACGCTGAGATTTATGATCCGATTTACGTGATTCTTGTTTAGTTTGATGCGGAATAGTTGCCATTTGGTCCCCTAAAAATTTAACATACTTTGGCCCGGTAGTTTTAGTAATATATCATGCATTCATTTATTCATTCGGTTTCGGTGTTTCAGCCAGAGTACTCTACCTGGTTATGAGTTGTTTGTATTAAAAAACCTACAGCAAGGTGGTAGGGTATTTGCCCGTCTGGATGGCTATTGGCTACCAACCTTGGTCTACAGTGTTCCGGTATTAGTGGCCAAGTTCCCGTCTCCCTTTAAAGAGCGGCATCGCATTGTTAGCAACTTTGGTGTTACAAATGTCTATAGGCGACGGTCACCGGTTTCCATCAGATGGGCCGTCTGCCTGTCTGCTGAACTCATGCAATAAAAATAAAACTCACGACAGGCCGCAGGAGTTTGTGTTCACCCTCCGTTCCTACACGGATGATAGGATATTATTATATAGGACAACAGGACTCGTCATGGTAGTCAATATTTATCCTTCGAGGATAGGCTGTCGGCGTCCGTGTGTCCACTGTGCTCGCTAACGAGTGGCGCTGACCGCGAATCACGCCCTTCCACTTTGTCAATACGTCATTGTTTTGCGCGCAAATTACTTATTACTTGATCATCTATTATTATACAACCAGTTTATCAATTTCAATATTATGCTTTAGAATTTTAAGTTGCGATTGGTTGAGGTTGGTATTTATCGACCAGTTTTATTTTTATAACGTGATGATTTTTGTCATTATGACTATCGTACTACGCTGATCATTATACATTTAAAAAATAATCATCATGTCGTAAACGACGTGTGACGTAATAGACAGCTCGTCGGTTAGTGATATTGTGTTATAGTATGAAAATTTTTTTGTTATGTAGATAAGCTAGCGGCCGTCCGAGACTTTGTCTGCGTTTGAGAGTCCCAAGTCTGTCATTACAATGGTTGCTTTTGTATATTAAAACTGGCAAAGGGGAGCAATGTGGTGCTATTATATCACCAATGACTGACCATTTGACACCATTGTAAAAGCGGATTTGAGAGTATGAAAATTCCCATTAATATAATACAATCATCAACAACGTCGCGCAACCCCCCCCCCCCCCCCCCTCGCGCGTCTGCCTGCCTCCGTCGCACCCTACTCGCATTACACGCCGCTAGGCGTCATGACATGACTGCTAGCGGCAGCATATCTACCGGACGTTTGTTTTATATTAACAACATCTTTATAAATTGCAATCTATGCGTTATTTAGGTGCATACGCTATATTAAATTTAAGTTCAACCAAATTTTGTCGGCCATGTTTGTCTATCTATTGGTTTGTGCGCCAGTATGTTGCGGTCTGCCTCGGGATGCGCCGGCCACCCACTTGGCCATGAGCCGGTGAGCTGTGGGCAGGTTCCACACCCGTCTCGCTCCGGCGCCTTTTTAAGAATTCAACCAACTTTTTAATATACTAATTGGTACAATTTTAATTGTATTCTTATGCATTGCGTTAAACTTAACCTTGTCCACGCTAAGCCTGTACCGATTTATACAAAATATGAAATTGTTTCCTGCTATTAAAATATTAGATTAATAATAATTGCAATTAAATATAGCATTTGCTTTACATGTGATAGGAAAGTCTAGAGGTTTGACGCAGTTTCGTATGTTTACTCATTGGGACCGTATGTCAGGGAAACTGAAAAGGAAAGGAAGGGTACAAAACAATCAGCTGGTAGGACATTGGTGGTTACTACCCCTGGTCTAGATTATGCCGCCATAACAACCGTGAATCGTATTTCGGTATCAATTGCCAGTTTTCAGTCCTCTTTCCGAGGCCGGCAGCACTTTGGTAGCACTTTAGGAATTGCAAATGCTAATAGGCGAGGGGAGCCACTTCCCATCAGGTGGACCGTCGACCTGCCATAATAATCCAGCTATAAAAGAAGTAAAAGTATTGGATATTCTATCTGCGAATAAGTCAATGCCCACACGATCCAGCTTACTTAATTGGTTGAGTTCGTCGGGTGTGTTGCACAGATGACATGTTTGGGGTGTTCCGCAGACGCTGGCCCCGCAGGCGAACACGAGCTTCAGCGTGGTCTACTTGGGCAGGCGCGAGGGGCCCGTCTCGGCGCACCTCTACATACACACCTCGCTCGGAGTGCACAAGTATCCTGTGAGTATCGACATGCTTTTTGTTATACACTGTCTTCGTTTGCAATTTGGAAAATCATTACAGATTCTGTATTTAGTCTTTATAATATTTCTGCTTCTTACATACATACATACATACATAACTTCACGCCAGTTCCCTTGCGGGGTAGGCACGAACAACAGAGTGCCATTTAGGCTTATTCTTACACACCTCACTTACCTCTTTGACATTCATAACTCTTGTCATGCAAGCTCGTCTGTTCTTAAGGCTCCTGACATCACCTTCTGCTAGTACACGATCAATTTGATCATGGAAGGTGTGTCGTGGCCTTCCACGACTTCTGCATCCATCCACTTTTGCATTGTATATCTGTTGCCTGTCGTAAGAGGCGACTAAACAACCCACAGCCAAGTGGTAGGATATTCGCAGGACTGGATGGCTACCACCCCTGGTCTAATGTATGCCGCCATAACAACCTTGAGTTGTGTTCCGGCATTAGTGGCCAGGTTCCAGTCTCTCTTAAGAGAGCAGCAGCCCATTTCTGCTTCTTCTGGTACTATGATGTAAGGGCTAGTCACTATGGCCAAATACGTAAAAAAATAACGTAGTTAATGATTAGCAAAATTAGTGGATACACATTCTTATCTGTTTGACGTCATTAACGATTAATAAATATGTCGTTTCACAAATAACACATTAAACTATTGGCTTATCTGCGTGACACAGTCACTAACATTAACATTATCTCAGATGGAGCAAGGACATTAGAGTATTTCTGTAGAAAACTTGATTAATTCAATTTTACTTGATTATTTATTGTTTTAATTGATAATGTTTGGATCCAGATTACCCTACAGGTTTCATCCGTGCAGGAACGGAGAAATCATACCAATTCCTTCGTTGGGGCGGCTTATCGTAAGGGGCGACTAAACAACCCACAGCCAGGTGGTAGGATATTCGCAGGACTGGATGGCTACCACCCCGGGTCTAATGTATGCCGCCATAATAACCTTGAGTTGTGTTCCGGCATTAGTGGCCAGGTTCCAGTCTCTCTTAAGAGAGCAGCAGCCCATCTGTAGGACCTTTGGTGTAGCAAATATCAAGTGGGCCGTCTGTCTGTCTGTTGAACTCATGCAATAAAAAAATAAAAACAGTTTAGAAGAAGACTGCACGGCTTTTATAAACATACACGAGTGTGAGTGGAATAATGGACGTACTGTTCTATCTTGTCACCACAGCGGTATAATTTATTTAAATACATTTTATAAAGCCAGAGATGTACCGGTGCACTGCGGGTCGCCGCGCCGATCTCACATTCGGCTCGAAGGACCAAAATGCTTTTTTTTTATTGCTGGAGTACACCATACAAGCTGACGGCCCAACTGTGATGGAAAGTAGTTACCGTCGCCTATAAACATTTGCAACACTAGGTATTATCAATGTGCTGCCGTACTCGTAGATAGGACTGGAATTTGGCCACTAATACCGGAACACAAGTTAAGATTGTTATAGCGTCATGCTCTAAATTCAAACGCATTCATTTTTATTCAGAGTAAGTTCCACTGGAGAACACTTTTTGATGTAAGTCAAAATTTAAATTTGCTTCCTATTCTATGTACACCGCTTCGCAATGTGTTATCGCTGTTCAAAGGAGAAGAAGCGGCAAGAAACTCCCCAGCAACGCGTCTTGCTAAAAAAGATTTTTCATCATAATTATTTATATCTCTTTTTTTTCTACACATAGAAGTTGTATTACAATTACTTTTCAAAGAATGAATAGGGTTTTAACAAACAAAAAATATTGTTACGGTCGCCATAATGACATACTAAGAATACTGCGACAAATATCCATAAATTCCTTACACGTTATGCAATATAGCGAGCGGTCATGTTAATTAATGCACTTTTGCCATTTTATTCTTCAATAGTGTAGTATCCCTTCTTAAGCAAGGTACTTTTCAATTTAGTATTATGAAGAAGAAGAAGCGTTTTTTGTTTTTTTTTTTTGTTTTGAGGCGAGGGAAAATGCTTAACCGATTTACGCACAAACTGGGTCGTTGCTAGGGGAACGACACGCGTCGGTCGGGGGCGACAACACTGCAGCAATAGTATGCTCTTGGCAGTGCTCCGTCCGCGATCGACGTCACAGAATAGTGTGGAAGACTCCGAGCGTTGCTGCACGGGCGAGCAACCCCAATACCCACTAAAAACCCCCTCCTCCCTGCCGACCCTGCGCTTTTGTTTGTGTTGGAAAGGCTGAGATTTAGAACATAGTTACGCTCAGTCGATCCAGCGCAATAAGAAGAAGAAGCGTGCACCAACCCCCATCAAAGAAGACAGTACTTTTTGTAATCTAAAAGATGACAGTACCAGTCTTATTATTATGCCTGGTGTTGTTCTGGACCAGCCATCCAGAGGGTCAAATACCCTACCACCTGGCAAACCTGTGTGGGTTGTGTTCTGCACATGAGCTGGCGATGAGTTCACTCACGAGGTGGAAACTAAATAGGTTTCGTGATAGTTTATTTTGCAAATTATGTTGAGGTCCACTTGATCTGTTTTCCCGCACCGACAGGAGGTCGACGCGACGTCTGTGAGGGCTCCGTAAGATGTATTAATTTATTTACATACTTGTTTTTTGTTCACGTATCTCACTATGTTTATATATCTATGTATATATGTTTATTATTATCATTTCGATGTAAGTATGTGTAATAACCCGTTTTGATATATTATTTGTGTTGTGTTGTCCTCCGTGACTCTACCTGCTGGTCTCAGGCGGAAGAACAGCGCTGGCCTTAGCAGCTAGCATTACGCCGAGTCTGGGTCCAATTTTAGGACTTATACTGATGCAGTTATCTTTTATTTTACTCAGTATTGTTAACATGTTTATTTGTCCTAAATAAAATAATTCTTTTTTTCTAATTGTGTTAAATACGCTGGCAGTAGTAAATCAGGAATGTATTGTATGTACGTGACCTGTACAGATGTCTAAGAAGCAGAACACAAACTCGCTTTGTGTGGTCAGTGTATGCAAATACTCCCAGTCTTCACATCTCCATAGTGTCACTCTTTGGCATCAGCTAATCGCGGCGTACATCGCGATACCGTGAATATGTGGGGAATTAGGGGCGAATGAGTGCGGCAGAATGGAAGGCGGGTTCTGCAATGGGGCCGTGGTTCGCAGGTGAGCGCCGTCGGCGTGGCCAGCGAGTGGGGCGTGTGGCCGCTGGTGGGCGTGCGTGTGCCGCTCAACGCCTCCGTGGAGCCCCTGCTCACGATGCACAACCCCACCCACCACACAATACAGGTGAGCAACAAACTCAGTCTACACCGTACCCTATGTACATATAATACTTCAACAAAACGAGGTTCCTCATATGTCGTGTAGTTTTTTTTCACTTATGATGTTAAGCGATAACTTTTTTGTTTTTAAATAGATTTCGACTATTTTTTTATGCGTTGGATAACATATATTGTGGGGGTTGTTTTATGTGTGGTGCTTCGGTGGTCAATGACCCCTGTTGTATAAGGCTGAAGAAACCACTGGCGAGAGCCCATGGCTCAATCACCGTGAGTGGATTACAAAATAAAACGATGAAAGAAAGAAAGAAAGAAAAACTTTATTTGAAGAAATTGCGACGCAATTACATTCCTTATACATTTTATACACAAAGCATACTTTGAGAATTTGTACGCAATTATATCCGACACAACGCTGATTTTCAGTGCAAACCTTCCTTTAGGTGTAAGACCAAAATGACCCAGTTTTGTTAATTAAATAATAAATGAGAACGATGTACTCGTGTGGTATATTAATTTCTTAATTATTCCTAATTTAATTTAGATTATATATATACATAAATCTCACCGTTTACGTGATGTGCACACAAGTAGGTATTCTAATCATTATTAAATATTCTATTTACATGTTTATGAGATTGGAAATTTGTGATGATTTAGAGAAATGCTATCGGCAGCACTAACAGCGATATTTATTATCTGTATTCACATAGCATCATGTTCATGCATTTGCCTTGGTCTTTAATTGCGCCAAATATTATATACATCAATAAATTGGTGGATGAAACGTGCCGCAACACATACGTAACGTGCAAGCTGCAATTTCTAGCAAAAAGAAGCCGACGCCAAAATTAACTTAAAAGCACAAAATAAATAGCATCTTGAAGTCCTTATTATAAGTAAAAACAAATTTGCAAAATGCACCTATTTTAAGATATATTACAAATTATAACACCACACAAAGTCACAAACACACAACTAACAATAAAACTTACACACATACCCACTACCACCGCATTGCATTACACGCACACTTCACAAACAAACCAAAATACACAAAGAGCCTAAAAATTAATAATCCAGATACAGAAAGGAAAAACATGACACATGGCACTAGTTAGGATAATCTATATAGGTATAGACATAAGGCAAACACTGCACATGCACTTCCTCACAACACCAGTATGTAACGGATACACTCTACATTAGTATAAGTTTAGTATTAAAACCAGAATAAATTAATATAATAAGTTATTCTTAAGGTACGCCACAACATAAGCACTAAATTAATGTCACACACAGTAACAAAAATAAACAATAAGCGTGTACAACTTCCTAACTTCTTAAATTTAATTGTAAAAAAGGGTACGGAACTAGAGTCCGTAGTTAATAATAAAAAAAAAGATATTGTACAAAAAAAATATTTTATGATTTTTTAGTTATTCT
This sequence comes from Dendrolimus kikuchii, assembly GCA_019925095.2. NCBI lineage: Eukaryota > Metazoa > Arthropoda > Insecta > Lepidoptera > Lasiocampidae > Dendrolimus > Dendrolimus kikuchii. The sequence goes on from CM034407.1 coordinate 20,252,287, forward strand.
TGAACTCGGTTTGTTTTTTGTTAGAACATTTATATATTGGTTTATAAAAAGCCTTCTTCATTTGTATGAGTGTGGTGTCGTAATTGTAACGAATCAGATGGCTTATTGATTACGTTTAAAATAGTAATTAAAGTACTAACAGAGTATCGGTCGATTGATGAATCCGTGGTGGTAAGTGTATGCTGTATATATATGTATTGTTCATTGGAAGGGGACCGCATAGTAATTAAGTATTTGCACATAAATGTAGTAGTATACAAGGTTTAATTTTGTTAAACGACACAATAGAGATATCAATGACATTGGGACAAAGTAGTTTTAATACTACAACCACCGCAAAGTGAATGGTGAGTGGTGAGAGGTGAGCGGTGCGCGTGTCGGTTGCAGGTGAGCGAGGTGTACTCGTCTGGGGCGTGGGTGGGGCTGCGGCTGCCGGGCGGCGGCGAGTCGGCGCCGCGCGGCGCCTGGACGCTGCCGCCGCACTCGGCGCGCGCGCTCGTGCGCCTGCGCCTGCGCCCCCACTCCGTGCACCAGCAGCAGCGGCAGCACGACCAGCCGCTCACGGCCTACATCAGGTACGACCCAGGCCCGATCGCTCCCCGACGCGCCTCCCACTCGGCTCTATTAATCTCGTGCCTATTGCAGGATCAAAGCGAACATGACAGGCGGCGGACTGGTGGTGGGCGTCGAGGCGGTGCCCACGTTGCCCGGCGAGTATCTCAGCCCGTTGCAAATTAGGATCAGCGCCAGAGGCAGCCGGGACCCCCCGGACATGGTGAGAGCCTACTTTGACAGACACAAGCCATATATCGAGTGAGAGTTATATTATTATGGGCACAAATGCACATGATAATTTGGAATGAAAAACTGAAGGGGGTCATGTGTCATTTTAAGTTTACTATAGAGCCTTAGTGTAGCAAACATAATGCTTTTGCGGCAGGTGGAGTTGGAGGCGGGCAACAGCCTCGGCGCCGGCGTGCAGCTGGACGCGCAGGTGTGGGGGGCGCGGTGCGGGCCACAGCCGCTGGCGCCGCCGCCGCCGCCGGAGCACGAGCGCGCGCACCTCAGCAACGGGCAGGCGGAGCGGGAGCGGGAGCGGGGCACGCTGAACGGGTTCGCGGGCGCGCGCGCCGACGGCGTGCACGTCACCCTCGAGCGGGCCGCGCTCGGCGCCCACCAGCCGCCGACGCGCGTCGCGCGGCTCACCATCGACCACGCGCGCCTGTGGGCGGGCCGCGGCGGCCCCGCCGACGCCGCCGCCGCCGCGCCCGCACCCGCCGACGAGGCTTGGTGCGCGGGCTGGGTGCGCCTCGGCCGCGCCGCCGCGCCCTTCTCGCTCAAACTGGTGCCGGGCACGCTCGCGCTGCAGCCGCCCTCGTTGCACTTCGTCACCGCCGCGGCGGAGGCGCCCGCGCCGCTCGACGTGTACGCGCGCAACGAGTTCGCGGCGCCGGTGTACGTGTCGCGCGTGCGCTGCCCGGCCCCCGTCGAGGAGCACTTCCACCTGGAGTGGGCGACGCCGCTCGTGGTGGCGGGCGGCGGGCGCGCGCGCCTCGGCCGGCTCGCGCTGCGCCGCCCGCGCCCGGACCTCGTGCTCGACGCCAACCTCACCGTCGTCACCAACGTGACGGAGTACGCGCTGCCGCTGATGGTGTACAGCGGCAAGCTGGCCTTCGAGTGGGAGTGGCCGCGGTGGTCGAGCGAACACCTGGATCTGGGCGGCGTGGGCACCTCGTCGACGCGTCGCGTGGGCCTCAGGCTCGTGAACGGCGGCCCCGCGCCGCTATGCGTGCGCGAGTTGCGCGCACAGCTGCCGGGCGCGCAGCTGGCGCTGGCGGCGTGCGCGCATCTGCGCCCCCCGCCCCCGGAGCACGCGTGCCGCTGCGTCGCCGGGGGGCGCGCGGCGCGCGCCTGGCTGACGGTGGTGGCGCCGGCGCGCGAGGGTCCGCTGCAGGGCACCGCGCTGGTGGCCACCGAGCACGCCGCCGCCTCCGCCACGGTGACGCTGCACGCGCACAAGGGCCGCGTGCACGCCCACCCGCTGCTGCTGTACCGGGCGGCGCCGTACGCGCGCTCCTCGGCGCCGCTCGTGCTCGAGAGCAGCATGGCGCTTAAGATGCGCCTCGCGAACGTGACGCAGCCGGAGCCGGAGCTGGACCCCGCGCTCAGCTTCCTGTGAGTCCTCTTTCTCTCTCTCTCTCGTCTCACTAAGTTTGCCTATTCTTTGTGAAAATATTATTTTTCCTTTCAAATACTCGGAAAGTACACTTAAAATAGTATAAATGATTTAATTACTTCTTTTAATAATTTATAGTACTACTAGAATTAACCGTGCGGGTCACAAACTCTAGTGCGTGTCGCTTGTTTGAAGAGCAGGCGTTAATACAGGTTACATTGTATTAAATTTTTATGTCGGTGCTATTTGCCCTCGGAAGATTTACTTCATTTTATATCACAAATTATCCCACCTCCCGTAATGAGAAGTATCTATGTCCATTTTCAGTATTCAGATACACATATCGAGTTACTATCGCATTTTTTTTATAGAATATGATTTTTTATATCTATAAACTTGAGAAATGATTGATCTCCCATACAAACTTGAATCCCCTATTTCAACCCGTTCTAGTTTTATTTATATATCCCTATCTATCTCTGTGTAAACTACATAAACGACCAAAACAACTAAAACTATCACAACTATCAAAACTACCTAACTTATCAAAACTACTATAACTAACAAAATTACCACAGTTACCAAAACTACCGAAACTACTACAACAACCAAAACAACTGAAACTATCAGCTAAAACTACCGAAACTATCAAAATCACCAGCCAAAACTACCAAAACTACCGACACTACCACACCTACCTAAATAACCGAAACTTCCAAAACTGCCAGCCGAAACTATTAAAACTACGAGACCAAACTACCGACACTAGCAAAATTACCACAACTACCAAAATAACTGAAACTACCAGCGAAAACTACCAAAACTACCGAAACTACCACACTTGCCAAAATAAACGAAACTTCCAAAACTACCTACTGAAACTACCAAAACGATCACAACTATTAAAATTACCAACCAAAACTACCAAAAACTACCTAAACGACAACAAGGACTAGATTGACCAAAATTACGAAAATGGCAAATCACAAATAAAAAAACCTATCTTATTTTCTGGGATAACCTTTACATAAATTTATCCCAAAATCTATCCTATAATTCGGGATAAAAAGTATCCCATGTCAACCCTCGGTATAAAATGTACATAATATATATACCGAATTTCAGCCAAATCATTCCATTAGTTTTCCGTAAAAGCATAACAAACAGAACGACAAATATATTTTTCTCCCAGAAACTATGCTATTTTTTGGGATAAAGAGTATCCTATGTTCATCATCGGCATCGAAAATATATATATATATATTCTGTGATTCAGACAAATCGGTCCAGTAGTTTTTCCATGAAAGCGTAACAGACAAACAGAGTTACTTTCGCATTTATAATATTAATAGAGATGTCCATGGATGTTTATTTTATGTGTGTTGTGTTTGCATCAAGAAGGCCATTCAGCAATCATGTTTTCTGTATCTTCTATATTTGTTAACTGTAAACTGAGTTGGCCAGTTTGCGTACCTAACAGAAGAAAGAAGTTACATCACAGGGATCAAAAGAGTGCTTTTAGTCAAACATTTAATAATTATGTAAGCTACGTCTGAGAACATTTTGTGTTTTTAAAAAATATCAAAAATGTTGTAAGTTGATTTTATTATAGTTACTTGTCCTCGTTCCGTCGCAGGGCGCACGAGGAGGAGGCGTCGCCGGAGGTGGGCCCGGGCCGGCGCAGCGTGGGCCGCGTGCTCTACGCGCCGGAGCGCGGCTGCGCGCCGCGCTGCTACGCGGGCCTCGACGCCGCGCACCCAGGTGAGGCGCCCCGTCCCGCCCCGCCCCGCCCGCGAACCCCACCGCCCCATCGCCCCCAATGTACATCCTAACCTGTGGTCAGATGGCGAGCTGTGGCTGCGCCGCGCCGCCGAGCCGGATGACGCGGCGCTGGCCGAGGACGCGGCGCTGCACGCGCACCGGCACGCGCTCTACCGGCGCCACCCGCACGCCACCAACGTGTCGCTGCACGTGCACACCACGCAGGTCAGAATCAGTGCGGCGCCGTTGCCGTGCGAGAGAGTGCATTTGTGACGCCGCTTCCTCGCCTCGACCGCAGGTGGTCCAGATCCCGGTGTCGGGCGTGGTGCAGTGGTGGTGGCCGCGGCTCGTGGAGGACGCCGCCGGGGTGGGGGAGGCGGGGCTCGCGGCCGTCGGCGCCGCCGTGCGGCTGCCGCTGCGCGTGCGCAACCCCTCGCCCACGCACCGGCTGCTGCTCCAGCCGGTCGTGTCGGAGCACAAACACATCCTGTAAGTGATCGCGAGTCGCGCGCCCCACGCTCTGTGGCCTGAGTCGAGCGCAGGGTGCTAACCGCCACTGTGCGCCGCAGGGCCGGCGAGCCGGAGGCGCCCTCGTGCGGCGGCGACGACTGCCTCTGGGCCGAGGGCGCGTTCCGGCTGGGCGAGTGGCGCGCGACGAGGGGCGCCGCGGCCGTCTGGGGCGCGCCCCGCAACGGCACCGGCCGCGCGACGCCGGTGCTGCTGCTGGAGCCTGACGCGGAGGTCGAGCTCACGCTCACCTTCGCCCCCGAGGCGCCCGCCGCGCTCGCCGCCCACCTCTACCTCAGGTGAGCGCATTCTCACGAAGCCCCGAAGCATCGAACCCCTCCCCCCCGAACCCCTCCCCCCCGAACTAGCTTATCTATCGGCGGTCCCGTCGCGCAGGAACAACTTGACGATAATCGAGAGCGTCGTGCTGAGAGGGCGCGGCGCGTACCCGAGCTTCGAGCTGGGCGGGCGCAAGCCGGGGGCGGCCGCGCCGCTCGTGTTCGAGGTGAGCGAGTGCGACGGGGGCGGGGAGGCGCCGGCGACGGTGGTGCGCACGGTGATCGCGCGCAACACGGGCGCGGTGCCGGTGCGGCTGCGCGACTGGCGCGTCGCCGGGCAACCGTGCTGGGCGCGCGGCTTCAGCGTGCAGCCGTGCGCGCCGCTCACGCTCGCCCCGAACGAGTCGCGCCCGCTGCGGCTCGCGTTCACCGCGGATTTCACGCTGGCGCGCGTGCCGGCGCGGCTGCACGTGCGCGCCGACGCCCATCGCGCAGAGTTTTCGTTGCTCGGCGCGGCGCCGGCGCGACTGCTGGCGCGGTGCCACGCGCGTGCACCCCCGCCGCCCTTCGACCCGCTGCTGAGGGCGGCCGCGACGCTGCTCGCGGTCGCCGCCCTCGCGCTCGCGATCGCCGCCGCCGCGCTCGACGCCGAGCGAGAGCTTCGCCGTGCGCGCGCCTCCCGCCCCGCCTCTCCCGCCCGCCCGCCGCTCGACCTGCGCGCGGTCGCCGCCCACGCGCCCCAGCCGACGCCTGCGCCTGCGCCCGCCGGGACGCGCCTGCGCGCGGTCGCGAAGCGCCGCCGCCCGACGCCCCGCCGCCCCGTCCCCGCGCCGGACCCGCACGCGGAGCGGCGCGCCTTCGACCGGTGGCGGAGTGAGGTGTTGCGCGCCCCCGACGACGACGAGGACCGGTCGAGCGAGGACGCCGACGACGCCGCCCCCGACCGGCGTCCGCCCTCGGACTCGGAGACTCGCGACGCCAGCGACGAGCGGCCGAGCGCCAACGACGGCTACGAGGCGGACCCCGAGACCGAGGAACGGCCGACGGCGAGCGGCGACGAGGACGCCGCCTCGACGGGCTCGGCCTCCGGCTCCTCCTCGACCCCGGCCGACGAGCGGGAGGACGACGAAGACGACGACGCGGAAGATTGCGACGAACCCGAAAACATGCCCCTCGTCGCGAACGGCGAACCCCGGGACGCGTCCCGCGCGGAGCCCGCGCTGCGGTTCGACGCGGCCGCCGCGCCCGCCGAGGAGCTCTCGCGGGCCGGCAAGGTGCGGCGCGAGGCGGACGGCCCGCGGCGCAACGAGCGCTCGCGCCCCGGCGAGGGCGGCGACGCGGCGGCGGCGAGGGGCCGCCACGCCTCCGCGAAGCACCACGCCCGCAAGGAGAAGGCGGCGAAGAGGCGCGCCGAGAGGCCGCCGCCGTCGCCGCCGCGCGGCTCCCCGCCCCGGGCGGGCGACGCGCGCGCACCCGGCGCGGTGCGCTGGGGCGCCTCCTGGAGCTCGGTGGTGGCGGCGCGGGGCGGCGGCGCGGACGCGGGCGCCGCGGGGGGCGGTGGGGGCGCGGGCACGGGCGCGCTGGCCCCCATCGGGTCGGACGTGCGCCGACGCGCCGAGGCGGAGGTGCGCGCGCCGCCTCTCGGCGCCGACAACTCGCTCTTCTTCTTCAACGGGGAGCCGCGCGCGCCGCCGCTGGCCGAGGCGGAGTTCGCGTGGCGCGCCCCCGCGCCCGACGAGTGCGCCCCCTTCACGCCGCCGACCCGCGACTTCCTCGGTGAGTGCCTTTTCAATACCAACTGAATGCTGTCCATGTTTAAGTAAATCGGTTTTATTTGACACCCTTTAACCTGTTGGCACAGCTAAGCCAGGGCTATTTACTGACCACTGTATATCAGTTTCGAGGTCTCCCCTTCTCCGAACAGAGCGGCAAACCCACCACGCAACCACGGCTATTTCCCGCAGTGGGCCGTCTCTTGGCTAGACTCCAAGCTAGCCGAGGAGTTAGCCGTCGTCCAGGGCTGAACCAATCCTGGTGGCCACAACGAAAGTCCGGAGGAACAGATAGAGCGCATACGCAGGACCCTGACGAGGGTCTGCGATGCTGTGATGCCTCGGTCGCGCCGGCGTCAGCGGCGCCCGGAGGTCTACTGGTGGACCTCCGAAACCTGCGACATGAGGAAGGCAGCTCTCCGCGCTCACCGCTTATTAAAGCGCCAGAGACGCCGGCTTCCTCCGGCGAGGAAAAGGAGGACCGCTTGAGAGAGGAGTATCGGACTGCCCGTGAGGGTCTTTGGCTTGGCATCCCACAGTCGAAGACACGGGCCCGCGAAAAAATGTTGAAAAGTTTGGACGAAGATCCCTGAGGGCGCACGTTCCGAGTAGTGCGCAAACAGTTGCGCGTCTTTTCTACCCCGGTAACGGAGTCTCTCCCGGATGGGGTGCCCCAAAGAATACTGAATGGGCTATTCTAGCTAGGGCTAGTCTTTACTCCTCCCGCGATGTGTCCACCTCAAAGTGTGGAACCCTCAGCGTCGAAACCTCCCCCCGTCACTGAGGAAGAGTTCCGGAGTCCCGGAGGCACTCCAGGGCCGCGAGATCCCTCGCCGGGCCTTCCTCCTGGACGCCAAACATCTCCGCGGCCAGCTTCGGGGGCTATTCGATGCCTGCATCCGCACAGGCGAGTTCCCGAAGCAATGGAAGGTGGGCCGGCTGTGCCTGCTCCCAAAGGAGGGTCGCCCTCCAGATGATCCCTCCGCCTACAGGCCCATAGTCCTGCTGGACGAGGTGGCGAAGGTCTTCGAAAAGATCCTCGCCGCGCGCCTCGTCCAGCACCTTAACACCGTAGGGCCTGGCCTATCTGAGGCTCTGTTTGGCTTTAGGGCGGGGGGGCGTTCTACCATTGACGGCCTGAACAAGTTGCAAAGCCTCACGAAAGAGACGGCGGAGACCGACGAATCAGTCCTGGCGGTCTCGATCGACATCTCGAACGCCTTCAATAGCCTTCCATATGAAACGATCAGGGAGGGACTCCGGTCTCATGGAGTCCCTCCGTACCTCGTGAGGCTATTGGGGGCATACCTCCAGGACAGATACATCGTATGGGAGGGCGACCATAGCCAAATCGCTAGTAGACGACGCGTCGCATGCGGTGTTCCACAAGGATCGTTACTGGGTCCGATCCTGTGGAACATAGGTTACAGCTGGCTCCTCCGAGAGCCAGTCCGGCCCGGGATGGGGGTGATCTGCTTCGCAGACGACACCCTCACCACGGCCCGGAGTGGTACCTACCAAGAGACCGTAGAACTAGCCAACGCCTCGACGGCGTTGGTGGTGGCTCGCATCGAGCATCTGGGCTTGAGGATCTCTGCGTCAAAGACGGAGGTCCTCACGTTCTACGGTCGAAGTAGAAAAGCACCCCGGGACGCGCGCGTCGTCGTCCAGGGAGTAGCAGTAGCAGTCAAGGCCCAGATGAGATACCTGGGCCTTACCCTCGATGGAAAGTGGATTTTCGAGGCTCATTTCACCCAGTTGACCTCGAAGTTAACAGGTACCGCTGCTGCACTGGCCAGACTTCTACCCAATGCGGGAAGGCCGGGCGCAGCCACTAGGAGGCTATACTCAGGCATTCTGCGGAGCATGGCGCTGTACGGGGCCCCCATATGGATCCATGCGCTTCATCGCAAGAATAAGACCCTGATGAGGAGATCCTAGAGGTTCCTAGCGGTGAGGTCTATCCGGGGGTACCGTACAGTGTCGTGGACGGCGGCGACACTTCTCGCGGGCGATCGGATGCCTGGGAGAGAGGCAGCCGGCTGTGCCCGGCAGAGGTGGCAAGGATCAGGGCCCTGGAGATCGAGGCTTTGATTCAAAGGTGGCAACAGGATATCGAGTGGCTGGCACGGAGACGGTAGAAGCTGTTCGCCCTCACCTGTCTCGTTGGGTCTCGCGCAGGAGCGGGACCTTAACGTACAGGAAGGTGCAAACCGGGCATGGCTGCTTGAGTAAGTATCTGCACCGTATAGCGGGGCGGGAGCTCACGCCTGAGTGCCAGCACTACGGCGCACCACTAGACACAGCGCTACATACGCTAGTTGAGTGCGCCGTCCGGGGACCTCGGAGCTCTGAATTAGAGAGCGTTGTCGGCCAGGTGAACTCGCTCCGGGGCTTGGTTGAGGCCATGCTCCGGGGCAAACAATGGTGGCTAGCCGTGACCTCCTTCTGCGAACAAGTAATGTCCCAGAAGGAGCCGGCAGAACATGAGAGGGAGGAGAGCGCGTACGCGAACCCCATCCGCAGAAAGCGGCTTAGGTTCGTAGGCGCCGCTACGCGTAACTCCTCCCGTAACCCATCACAGGGGGCCACGCGGACCAGCGATGGACCCCGTGGACTCCCCCCCCCCCCCCCTGTTGGTGAAAAGGGTAACCTTCCCTAAGTGAGAACCCAGTGTAGGGGTGCCACAGATGTAATACCTATGGTTCAGTTCCTGTGGCACCCCATAAAAGCGCATAGGAGAGGGCCGCAGGTTAGGTTTAGTGGGTATACCATTCCCTATTCCTCCGAGAGGAGGCCACGGTGAGCATCCGGGCGATCAGGAGCCCCACACATCCCTCGGTGTAAAGCCTTCTCCCCAGGCCCGAGGATGGTGTCCCAAGAAAAGATATTCCCCCTGCGTCATCAAAAAAAGGGCTATTTTCTGAACAACCGCTATTTAGCTGATTTTTGCAATGACTACAGGTATATTTGTAGTAGTATTTATTTATTTACAGGAATTCTAAAATTGAAATTTAAAATTCCTTGTACAGTCAGCAAAAATAAGTTCGTTGCATTTTGAATACAGAATAAGAAAATTTACTTTACATTCAAAATTCAATAGTGAAAGTTCTGAGGTCTGACTATTTAATTTTCATTTGATAATTAATAGTATAACTGATTTTATTTGTGGTTCATTCTTGTTATTTATTGTTCAGTGTTATTATTTGTTGTTATTTGATATTGAAGTTGTTAATTAAAGATGGTTCCGATGTTGAAACGTGGTTGTGATAGTATTGTCGCCTTTGATCTACCAAATTAAAGAAGTTTTTTATAATTTGTACAAATATTTCGAAAATAAGTGCAATAGCAATTCGAGTGATATTATGACTCGCACTTAATTGCTAAATCACCCGGAATTTCATTAACTTCTATCAGAAAGCAAATGTCATTCTTCAGAGCAGGTACCAACCTTTAAATTGCCTAAAAATAAACCAAATTGGAAGCCTACAATTATAATAGATGATTTTGATCAACAAGTAATACAGAGAACGATTCACAACTTTCCCATTACAAATAAACTAAATCCCACAATGAAAATACTACATGCAAAATTTAAAAAAGAAATACATTGTGTCAGCGGATGAAAGTGAGAATGGTTATTAGTACAAATGTCTTGTAGTTGAAGAAATTTAGTATGTATTAAAAATTATGTTTCATATTAATATTTATTATTTAAATGTGGTTTAATATTATTAGTTTCATATTAAGTATCTATCTATAAAAATAATAATAATATATAAAAAGTATTAATTAACTTATTTATGTGCTGACCATACACTACTACAAACACAAAAACTTCTCGAAACCAATTTATCTGTATTTGTCTCTAGTTCAAATCCTCTTCGTGAATGTTCTAAATTTAAAAATAATCTTTAAGCAAACTGTGGGTTACTATTATTTTTATTTAAGTTTCTGGCTTGGCAGCTAGACCTTTACGCCAGATCTTAGTTTACAATATAGTTTCTTCATTTTCTTAAGCCTATGTGTAGCACAGCTGAACTGTAGGTAATCAGCTAGTGCCATTCAACGGAGTCCTTGTGACAACTCAAAAGGCCACATTTGACTTTATAGTTCACATTTCTCACAAAACACATAATTACTACTCCAAAACTATCAATATCCTACAACTATTGTTCATTTTAGAGTAATTTTACACATTTTTAGAAAATAAAACTGCACAGCACAACATTGAGCGACGCCATAAGAGGAAAATCTTTTGACAGCTTAAAAAAGGAATTTTACTTGAGTGAGGCAGTCTGGCACTTACTGCTCTGCCTCGCTTGCCCACCTAGTGCACTGTCATGTAGTACTCTGCAGATTGAATAATGTACCGTCTATTTCAAATATGGCGATATGGCTAACGCATCCCATAGAACAGGGGTGGCCAACTTGATTCGAACCAAGATCTAGTGTTTACTGACGAAACTCTGCGACCTACTAATGACATTTCTTTAAATTTAATGAAACAATATAGTTCAGTATAAGAATAAGTAATATATTTTATTGATGATGCAAGATGAAGATGATGCGCGCAGCAGTTGGTGATTACGTTGGGCAGTCATATTTTTTGGCTTGCCGCGATCGACCGGTTGGTCACCCCTGCCATAGGACGTTACTTGTAGCAATATTACAGGCCACCAGATGCCACACATGGCCACCCAAAGCCCGAGATGGCCATCGAAAAAGCCCATGAATGGCCAATTAAGCCGCGGAAGTAGCCAGCGGAAAGCCCGCGAAGGCCACCGAACGCCGCAGATTGGCCAACGCGAGCTGCTGAGAAGCCATCGTCATGCGGAGAAGACTCCAGCAGCTCCAAACCCAATTACCGGTGGGTAGTTGCCTACTGAGTTGCAGCCGGGGTAAAGAGGTATACTTCGAGGCTCCAACCTCCTCATTACAAACCGAGGAAGAAGACCCTGGAAGAAAGTAGCAATATCTTATACCTATGAATTACATACAAATTTTAAGTATATAGAAATTAATTAACATTTTTTACTGTTAAAAAGTTACATTATAATAAAAATTACGATGTTTTCTATATATTTACGTAGCTTTCAAGTGATATTTAAAAAAAAATAGTGAAAAGTATGTATGCATTGAATGTTTGGACGATCTGTAGAAAACGTATTAATTGATTGAAATAGATATTGGTGTACCGAGTTATCGGTGACTAAACTAAATCTGTAAATGTTTCGAGTTTGCACTCAAAAAAATGTGAATAAAATTAGGAGGCCTAATTCGGATAAGTACATACATACATACATAACTTCACGCCAGTTCCCTTGCGGGGTAGGCACGAACAACAGAGTGCCATTTAGGCTTATTCTTACACACCTAACTTGCCTCTTTGACCTCCTGACATCACCTTCTGCTAGTACACGATCAATTTGATCATGGAAGGTGTGTCGTGGCCTTCCACGACTTCTGCATCCATCCACTTTTGCATTGTATATCTGTTTAGTCATTCTTTCATCATGCATTCTTTCCACATGCTCGAACCACCGGAGCAATCCTTTCCTTACCTTCACCCCGACACTCTCTTTCAGAGCAACTCTCTTTCTTACTTCAGTATTACGAACGCGGTCCGCGAGCGTCACTCCGCAGATTGTGCGCAGTGCTCGCATCTCGACTGCGTTTACTCTACTTTCATGCTCTTTCTTCCATACCCAACTCTCGCTTCCATACGTGAACGTAGATTCCATAGATTCCAAAAATATAATTTTGTGATTTTTTGTCAGCCAGTCTGCTAGAGCATCGTGTAAACTACTGAATGGATTTAAATGAAACTCGAAATAGAGTCGGCTTATATCCTGGGTTGTAATGTAACTTAGGATAATTTTTATCCCGATAAATGACGTCGTTTCCATGATAGACGACAGATGGCGCTGCAATCGCGTTTAGTGAGTTGAAATCATTAACAAATAGCCATGTTGTCATGAACAACACGTCATTCATGGTATCACTTCAAATCAGGTTGACTTCGACTCACCTCTATATTTTGCTGGGCAATCTAGATTATATGGACTTATTTTTTTTGTTATGTGTAAATAATTGAATTAAGTTTTTACGTAAGTAAAATAACTAAAAACTAATAAAACTCTAGTCTGTGATATGACAGAAAACAGCCAGCCGTTATTTTAAATTGATTCAGCTTCATTAGAATAATTGTCAGTCGAATGTAAAGTGATGATATGCCTGAAATGGATAAGAATGGCCGCTCATTTGGTTGTGCGCAGGCGCAGAGGAGAGCGGCGTCGGCGGCGCGGCGTTCCGCGGCGCGGGCGGCGTGTGGGGCGGCTGGGGCGCGTGGGGCGCGGTGCGGCCGCCGCCCGGCTTCGGCGCCCCCGCGGCGCCCGTGCGCGCCTACGACCCCTTCCGCTCGCTCGCCTCCATCTGGGCGCCGGGCGCGCTCGACTGGCGCCCGGACGCCCCCGCCCCCGCCGCCGCCCCCCGACGCCCGTCGCCGCCGCACCACCCGCACGACGACGACGACATCTAGAAGCCCGCGACGGCAGCCCCGTTTGTTTGTACTTAACCGTCTCTTGGATCTGCTGGTGACATCCACTCTGTGCGACTCGAGTGAACTGTGATCGACTGTTATTCCCTAGTGATTTCGATGACCGATGACTGTTTTGTGACTTGGGTACTTTTACTTTTTATGCCTATATTTGGCAACAAAACATCACTTTGGACTCGGTTATTTCCAGATTGTTAATTTGTTAAGAGTAAACTTAAAGGTAAACAGAAACCCTTATGGTTTAACGTGGTGGTCTGTCCGTTGCGTCTCAGTTATCTCTACTAGAACAGCTAAATATAACATTAATCTAGCAATGAAATGTTTATGGACGAGTGTCACTCGGCCATAACTGTGCATTAATTTCAGGAGTCGGATTGCGCAACAATCCAGATCTGTATTGTATTTATAAAGGAGCTCTGCCTGCGTGAGTCCGCAAACAACAAAATGTTTGTTCACTCAATAGTTATATGACTTGTTTTGTTAAACAGTTCTGTACTAAGAGAATTGTCAACGATAAAAATATTGTGATAGCTATCTTCCCTATGACTTGAAACACATAACAGTTAACGAATGAGATTAATGACAACTTACAGATGTCAGGTCTTTATAATTTACCATTGGTAAAAAATTTAAACCCGTAATAAGTCAAAGAATTAGTAGAATAAAGGAACCTGACAAGAATGAATAGAACTGAATGCCAGCTTCCAACATCAGTACGTTCATTTGCTTTACAACTGGTTACAATTTGAAATAAGCTACACATGCAATGTCAATTTTCTACCAATATTAAGGTAAAGAATGTATAGTGAGATATAAAAACCCAGCTTAACAGTGTTATTCATAAATATAGATTAATTTTTAAGTAATACTTTAAACAGTTATTTAAAGAAAATTATTTTCATAAACACTATTTAGATTTAATAACCTGTTTCAATTAGCTGGCAGATTAAACAACCTCAACCCCACTGTTTAACTCTCTTAAGTAACAAAATGGCGGACAAAACGATTGTTGCTTTTAACAACTGGTGTTTGATTTTGTGAAGATTGGGACAAAAATTGGAATCTTTTGTTTTCAGTGACTATTTACATACATACATACATACATACATAACTTCACGCCAGTTCCCTTGCGGGGTAGGCACGAACAACAGAGTGCCATTTAGGCTCATTCTTACACACCTCATTTACATTTACATCATTCAAATTCAAGTTTTTATTCAAAATAAAGTTCCACTGGAGAACACTCTTTGAAGGTCATACATGTCAGTTAACTTCTTATTCTATGTACACTGCTTCGCAACGTGTTGATGCTGTAAAGGAGAAGCGGCAAGGAACTCGCCAGCAACACGTCTAGCTAAATATTGTTTTTATATTTATATATATTTCATACTCTATTTATATCTCAAATTCTTTTCTTTTATAAGTTTTGTACAGAAGGATGTTACACAATTAATTTTTGAAGAATTGAGCAAGATGTATTATTAGGTATATACGAATTCAGGCATCCTAGTGCTGAAGTTTACAGGTATACCTTGGACCCTATGATGGACTATCTACAACAATATGAAAATAAAATCACAATGATTGTAAACCTAGCTTCAATTATAAATAACACTCTTTTATGTGCGCAACAAGTTCCTAGGGTTAAGTTAAGTAGTATTTAGTTAAGCAATGTAAAATTTTTGTTTATGAATAAGAAATTTAAAAAAACATGTTTAAGTCTTAATCAGCTGCTTAGTTAACTAATGTTTGGAACGTTAATTAACAAATTATGAATAACACTGTAAATGTTTTGTCTATTATGTGCGAGTCTTAGGGAAGGTGTGTATCAATGTGAATGGGGGGGATGCCGCGGTGCGCTAGTCAACCCCCCCACCGCACCCCTCCGGCGCCCCCCCCGCACTTTAGCCAGATCTGAACATTCAACGAACAAAATATGATAACACTGCATTCGTTTTATTTTGTATTTTTCCCTCGCATCGGGGTCACTCCGAACCTGACGTTAACAAAACGCAATGAGAAAGAGATGTTAGATGTAGTGCGCGGCGTGCACTCCATGTCTTAGTGTTTCCTACTTGATCGTCTCTGTTCAAGACTGAATAAACTTACATTTTCTCAAAAGATTTTTCTAGTTTTATTTGCTAATACCATTAAAATAATAGATGTTTATATGATCTAACACTAATACATACTACAAATACACAATCTTGGGGTTAAACTTTTATAATTTGATGAATAGGTATTGCAAATTACAAACCACCAACATATAGGAGAATCATAAAGTATTAAGTTTATTGAGAATTTGTAATCTGAGTAATTAGATTATAAATTTATGGTATAATATTCTACTGGGCGATTTTTTCTTCTGATCTATTAGGCTAAAACACAAATTGGATCAATCAAGATCTGTTAAATGGTTTTTGAGAGGGAGCGGGGGCATTTTGGTTTAAACACTATGTTCGGAATACAGATATAGAGTTAATACATACGCCGGTTTTCGATTGTTACGCGATTTATACGAGAACATTTTTTTAGCACATCGAAAAGGAGATGTCGCGGAATCGCCTTGAGGACGCACGGTGTGATTGCTCTCGTGTAATATATTTGATTTTATTGGGAATTTTAGATATTTACTAGTGAGTGGAACACTATAATAGTAATGATAAGTAAATATACTCAGGGAGCAAGTGGTTGTGTTGAAATAGGACGAGGCGCGGGTGTATTTGGACAGACATTTTATCCATCCCCCGTAGTGTTTCCCTTGTAGTAGTAGCCTAGTAGGATATTTTATATATTTCCTCTCAAGATGCGTCCTTCCCTTAAAATACTGACGGATTAATGTTCCTCCTTGTTCCTATTCCCACCACCGCCGACTGAAGTACCAGGTCAGTACCTAATACCTAAGTACTAAAAGTTACCTTGTGGGTTTATGCCGTCGGGTTAGTGATCCCGCCGTGTACGGTACACATTAAGTGTTCATAAGTTACAGGAGCGGAAGTCCCTCGCCATTTTCAAATACAAATTCAAAACTTTTTATTCAAAATAAGTTCCACTGGAAAACACTTTTTGAAGGTCATACATGTAAGTTAAAATTTAATTTTTACTTCCTATTCTATGTACACCGCTTCGCAACGTGTTGATGCTGTAAAGGAGAAGAAGTGGCAAGAAACTCCCCAGCAACACGTCTAGCTAAATATTGTTTTTCTTTATATTTCATATTCTATTTATATCTCAAATTCTTTTTTTTTTAACAGAAGTATGTTACAGAATTACTTTTTGAAGAATTAATGGAGTTGTAGCAAACAATGCATACTCAATAAGACCAAGACAATAAAAGGAAAGAAAAATAATGTTATAGTTATAATAATGACATGACGTGCTAAAATGTTATGCTGCAATATGTCTCCACAAATTCCTTAAAAGCATTGCAAGATTTGAGAAACCTTTCACACTGCCAGTGTTTACTTTAAATACGTACCAGAATAAAACAAACACTATGTTATTATTTAATATTGACTATTTTATTCTATGCACCAATTACCTAGAACCCCAAAACATTTAAAACAATGCTCATAAATTCTTCACAGATCTCTGAGAAATATATAAATAATCATTGCAAAATAAAATCTCACATGTTTTCTGAGATTATACATTCACAATTCATATCACATTGCACATATACCTCTCATGCAAAGGTCCCAATTTCTTTATTAACATTGAACACAAAGATAATGATGTACTGCTAATATCTGTATTTGGTGGAGTAATCTTTGGGTGAAACAACTAGACCTCGGCCTTTACGAGCCCCCCGGTACACTGTCTCAATGATGTCTATCATCTCCTGCTTGTCTTCCAGAGGCCAGTTGATCTTGTTGTTGTTTCCGGTGCCCAGATCAATCATGATGTGCTTGTTACGGAAGAAGAACATCACTGTGCACGGGTCATATAATTCATACCTGGAACAACAATAAGTAATAGAATGTAAAATTTATAATCTAAAATAAAGATTAATTTTTTTTAAAAGAGGTAGTTTTTTTTATTCGATTTTTAAACAAATTATCCGATGACGTCATTGGGGACAACTTTACATTAATTCCTTTGCCTATAAAAAGAAAATAATCATATTAATCTGTGCTACTATTTAAATGTTACTGTCATTATTCATTATGACACATCGTAATCATTTTAGTGTGGCCAGCTTAGCAATTTTATCGGTAGATTTATTTTATATATTTTGGTGTTCAACATTTATTATTTTCTAAAGTTACCGTTAAGTTATTTAAAGTGACCTTTAGTGAAAAATCAATATAATATAACTTAAACTGAATAATGTACAGTTAGACTGAATACCATTAATTGATAATCAGGCATAAATTACCTATTAGACACCATTGCGATATTATTACTTTTTTTAATTTGTAATAAAGTATTCTTTCGGCGATTGCAACAGATAAAGCTCATTCGACCACTAAAATACTTTGATTTGGTATCACATTTGGGTTATCATTTTATAATGTCTGATACTTAGACATAGTCTCATTATCCAATGATGTTGTCAATCCAGTTAAAATAAAAAGGTTGTATTGTCAGTTTCAATTGAGGAGGGGGGGGGGGGGGGTATTATTAGTCAGACCTTTAAAAAAAATATCAGTCGTTAGGACTGCACTTCAGAGATAAAAACTTGGTATCTGAGCGTGACGGTCGTGCGAATTCAGTGCATTTTCCCCATCCTAGAAGTATCTACCGAAGTTTTCAATTTAAAAATCATGGCGATGTTCGATAAGGTCTTTTTTAAGTCAGTATGTTGGGAGTTACTTTCCTACACACACGTGTGTACCTACAAGAATTACAAACTTTAGTAATTTCACTATTATCAACCTGGCAACATTGGGTATTTAGGCTTTAGATCGGCGGTTAATGCAGCATTTCTAAATTCTAATATTATTCATTACAATTAATTTCGTCCTTAGAAAAATCTTCTAAAGTCATCCGACAAAAAAGTGAACTGTTTTATTAATGAAAATGTATTAAATATTTTCTCTTTCTAAACATGGCCGGATCTTCAAATAGGAGTGTTAATTTTGTAAAGGCTGATACGCTAAACCTACCTAACATGTAATGTTATTAGAGTACATAGCTATACTCGTAGTACATATTGGAGAAATAAGAGGAGCTAAAATCCTGATGTAAGTAGTTTTGTGAAGGTTTCTAAATTCAACATGTTCGTCCATAGATCTTCCTTCCTTCTTTCCTTTTATAACCTGTGTAGTATATTACTATTCCTGTCTGTAAATTTCATCCATATAAGAAACCAGTAATGTTAATTATTAGTTAATATATGATTGATGTAAGTATACTTTGTGTTGAAGTCAAAATTCATCTAAAATGTGCACCTATTTATAGAAAAATAGCTACATGTCTCACTCATTCATTAGAAACTGATTAAAATAATATTAATTACTTATTTGATAATTTGGTACAATCAATAAATCAGCAACCTATATTACTTTCTTAATGATCTATAATACAAGTAAAGTATCTCATATAAATACATACAAATAAAGGAACAGACATTGCACCACTGCCCTGGCGGTTAGATAGTGTGTTTGATTACTAATGTATGTTATGGATCTGATCTTATACAACAAATTACCGGAAAATATGAAACTCTCCAGTAGTTTTAAATATATTCACTTGCCGGCTTAAAAGTGATTAATTAAGCACATCTATGGCTTGAAGGATTTCATGGAATATGAAGATTTGTGACAAATACCTTAATGATTGTAAATCTCTTAATAATATGATTTTGATGTGTAATATAGTTACTAATATGAAAAATTATGACTTAAATAAGGACTATGCAAGTAATTAAATAGACACTTTATATCTTTTTTTCAGGTTCAGAAAAAATTTGCAACAACTTTTCTGCATAAGCAAGGGTTATGCTTGATCATAGAATTTTATGACTTATCCACTGCAGTTTACATGAAAACTTTATGTATAGAAAAAACCAAATGCTAGCCTGCAGAAAAAAGAAAAAGATAAAACTGAACATTTCTGAAAAGCTTATATAATATGTCCTAAATTATTATTAATAAGTGTTTAAGTAAATAAACAAGTTTAACTGCTAAAAGTTATTTATTATTTCATCTTGCAAAATAATAAGTCAAAAGATATATTTTATTAATCAATTCATATAAATATATGGCATATACAAATTTATAACTCACAATAGTTTGCTTTCAGTATAGAAACCATCTTATTCTTATAACTCGTAATGTGAACTCTTAAGACATCAGTCAAAGTAAAGCTAAAATATTTTTGGAGGAATGTTAAATATTCATATATTGTTTACATGAATTATAACTAATAACATCTAGATTTATGTATATATAAAAATAAGTTATTTAAAATAGCCATCCTTGTTTTCAATTAATTAAGCTTTAAAGATATAGGCCATTCTTCTATGGTGGTACTAATCTTTTCAATCAGTTTCCATTTATTGATTTGGGCTCGCTTGAGATAAATTCAGGTTCTGGTGAACTTTTTGTATGCCATTAGCTCCAATGCAGTTCATAAAGAATACTCCAAAGAATTCAAGTCAGAACTCGACGAAGGCCAACCTATGCTCTGAACAAAGTCTGACAAATTGGCTTGCAACCAATGTTGGATTGAATTAGCTTCATGGGAGGGTACAGAGCCCTGTTGGAAAATCCACTGCTATCCAGCGAATAAAGTATCACTTAATGCTTAAATCATTGTTTCCAATATGTGATTTTGGACGTCCTTCTAACTTCTGGCGCAAGGTGTATTGTTTTGCCAGTTAAATTTTCTTCCACCGTGATGATCTTCTCATCAGTAAACAGGTTATTTTTTGGATCGTATCTCTTGAAAAGATTTCGATATCGCTCCAATCACCATTTACGAAGACGCTCGTTTATATAATGCACTTTTCTTTGACTTTTAGTTAGAGACCATATGTAAGTATTCTCTTTACAGATATTTAAGAAATATTGGTCTGAAGAGATAATATATACATAATTTAATTCTGGAGTACGTCGAATAAAATGTTTGTTTATGTTGATGTTGTATGACATAACAATGACATAAAAAGGAAAATGTCGGTTCTTTTGTATTTTGAAACTGAATGGCTAGGGTATTCATATGCATTTCACCACACGTAAATGACGTCATAGGATTTAGTAAGGTCAAATAAAGGTCAAACGCATTTCTCTCAAAATACAAGGGGATTGTACGTTTTTTGGAATTTTAACTAGACAGAAATGATTAGGAACACTATTCCTCGAAATGGTTTTTCAAAAAGCTAAATTGAAAAAAAGTGAACAATCCCCATTGATTAGTAGAAATCTTACTTACATTTTGTTGAAATCTGGCACTTCAGTGATGTCCACCAAATAGATGACTGCAAAGTTCTTGACCTTCTCAGCAATACTGTACAGCACCTCATCCATCTTCATGCATGTTGGATCCCAATCGTGGCCAAATCTGATCACCTAATTGTCATTAGTTAAATATTTTGTGTACTTAAAAACAATCTATCAAGTAAACAGTAAATTCTTAATAAGTTTGGGTTGGGTACAAGTGCTCATTTTTTCTAGAAATCATGTCCTAATTAGCCATGCATTTTTATACCTGTTGAAAAGGTAGAACTGTAAGATGTAAGATACTGTGGCTATGTGAGTTGTAAACACGGATTTGTTTACTACATTGGCATTCTTATATTGGGTTAATGTCGTAAACGGGTGGAGTTTAGATATAATGCACATTATTTATTAGAAAAAGATCCAACCTTTTTAAATATAGGTTAGAAAGTTTTTCATGGTTAATTTTTTTATAACCACACAAAATTCACTTTATATCTCAAATAATAAATAAAAGTACCTTATAACTTATACCGCACCCTAGTAAGCAGTAATTATTGCCAAACATTTTAATTATTCCAGAACATTCGACTTAAATCGAACTCACCACAACTCTGTCTTCTTCAGACAAAATCGCCTGATCCACTTGCCAACCATTGTGTAAATGTCCTAACATATAACTCATGATTATAGTAAACTTTTTCAAATTCAACAAATGTGAATTCTGACTTTTGAGTTCAAGAAACTGAAAATTAAATATTGTTAATTGTTGTAAACAAATAACACAATAATAATTAAAACGTCATCTGACGGTCAACATGACGTAGGAAATTGTTTTTTTTTATGATTTACGAACCTTACGGTTTTGGTTATGAGGTTTTTAATTTTTTCCCTTTCACTGGCAAAGAAAAGAGAGGTTGGAAAACATTTATTTTATTTTTGGAATTTTTTTAGCAATGTAATATACAAGTTTTATTTGTGGTAGCATATAAAAATTACCATTAAAAAATAGTTGTTCACTCTCAGCGTCTGAGCGTTTTTTTTGTATTTCAAAATAATAAATATCCATTTCTTAAATAAGTAGATTTAATTTTCACTGCGGTATTTGTATTAATATTCACTTAATATTGTAAAAAAAAAAAAATTACTTTGTTTTCAACTAAACATGAAAAACTAATATGTAAATGGAAACTAAAACTAACTTAAAAAATATAATTAAAACTAAAAATAAACAGAATTTTAAAAACTTAATTTAAATTACAAATTACACTACAAAAAAAAAAACTTAGGAGTTAAATACTATTATAAACATACTTACAAGTAAAAGATGTAGTCCAGATCGCTCTCGATGGGGAGCGTTCTCAAAATGCTGGCCGCATTCCCACGTTGTATGGCAACGCTAATACGTTGCCCTAAATATAGGCCAGCCCTTTGGTCACGCGAGACTTCTTTAATCGCCTTGAAAGGTCTCGATAAAGTTGATGAGCCTCAAGTCCCCATGGCCCCAAATTCTCAACCCCGAAAGCCATGAATATGTATTCGTCACCGATGGATGTATGTTTGCGGCCTTTCAGGGTTTCTTGAAGTGTGGCAGCTCCTCCGGCAGTGACGGCTGTATTTGGAAGATGGGAAGCCGCTAACGTATCGGCACAAGTTGCGTCCCATACTAAGGGGTGTCCCATCTTCCAAGGTACCAACGACATTCCGTCCGGTTGCTTGCCATCGTCGCGGCACAGTCCGTTCGGTTCAAGAACAGCTGGTACCCCGACGGAGACAAGAGACCGGCGGATGATATCGTTGATTGCCGCATGTCGTGAAGTTCTACCAGCACTCCTCAAACACGACAAGCTATGATGACCAAGTCTATCAACTTTATCTCCGCACCGACAACGATGTGGGACTACGATGTCTGCCCCTCGGCGAATGCAGGCAGCAATCCTGAATATAGTATCATCCAGGAGTGTACCTAGATTCGCCGAGGGCAGACTCTGAAGCCACAGACCGGACTCCCAGTTAGAAACAGCTAGGAGGCGAGCACGGTCAGTTTCGCCGATGCAAGATGACATGAGATTGTCATACACCGACTGGCCCATCCCACAGCTTCTTTGGATCTAAAGGAAAATTTTAATTCGGGCAAACCAAAGACCAGGCATTTCTGGCCTCAGTCAAAGATTGGACCTCAAATTCACTGAGTGATGGATTTATTATATTACCGATGAGTTCCACAGTACTATGGACTGAGGACAGAAAGGCAGGTACTGCTTGCCTACCTAGTGCTAGTGGAAATTTTGCGTATCCCCAAGCCACCAAGCCGTATCGGTAAGGAAGCTTGGGTCCACGATCGGTCATCTAAAGAAATATTTAGGATGGAAGTTAATGTTTACCGAATAATATTGTCTAAATTGTTTAAAATACTGGAATGTCTCTAAAGGGGGGAACAACACAATACATACATAAAGTTGGGAGTGAAAATGCAGTGCCTGATAATAAAATAAGTACTATGTGTGTTTAATTGTTTTAAATTTAATAATTTTGACTGAAATTGTCAATTTTGTCTTCTACGAAAGAGGAGAACGACTCATCAAAGATGGGAGACCCAAGGAGGTTTAAATTACTTTTATTAACAATTTTTAGATTGGGGGCCAAATCTGTAAAAGCGGAAATAGTGCTAATGTTATTTATTCTTCGTCGAACAGGCAAGAAAAAGTTCACATTTGGAAAAAATATATTTTTCCAAACTCTTCTATTAAAAAATTTAGATCCTTTTTCACTCTATCTATATTACCTGCTAAGGTCCCATCGTCGAGATACCACACGTTGAATTTAGAATATAGTTGTTTAATGATAGGGTAGATGGCAAGTGAAAAAATGGCTGGCCCGAGAGGGTCGCCCTGCTGACATCCCGTTGCCGAATGAATTAGCTTATTAATATTCATATGTTTTGTGATATTTATTTTTAGATTTTTGTGGTAATAGTTGATTATTAACGACCTGAGTAGTTTCTTTTAATTCCGGAGGCGCGAGTCATTTATTTTGACTATCATTGGTGAGCAGAACATAATACCCACGGGTACATTAATATATAATATACTAAAAACAAATTGATAATTCCAAAGAAAAAAGTAATTTGTGCACGTTCGATTTCACTCGTAACTTTTTTAATGTTTGTTTTAGAGAATTGTAGTAGCCAATATTAATTTGCAGACTTGATTGCTGATATTAGACGGATCAACCAAAATTAATTTTGCAATTTGCTTGAAAGGTACAGGACCTGAATCACTTTGATTGATGCACTCTCAGATGGACGGATTTGTCTAAACAGGTTATATACCCAGAATTTTGAAAAACCCAGCACTTTTAACAATGGATTTTCATACATTTTCATCTCTCTGAATTCTACGACATACTTTGTCCTCAATTTACAAAAAAGTTCTAATGTTCTTTCTGAGCAGATGTAGTATAAATATAATTTCCCAAATATGTAAGTATACTTTTGAAGAAAATCGTTTACAGCTTACGCCGTTTTAAATAAGTCAGTATACTTATAATAATATGTTATTGATTCATATTTTGACATTTGAATACAAATCATCGTGGTCGCCCGAGCATTATCCCGGTTGCGTTCAGAGCGTTCGCTTCGACGCTAAAAGTCTGCTTTTCTAGTTTCCTTGTCCGCTTCGTGTCCGCTTCGCGCAGTCTTCGGCATCCCTTATTTGGAGACCACACATGTCATCCATCACAACGTCAAGATGGCGCGGGTAGACATTTGTTTCCTACATAATTAGCTGGTCTTCGTAAAACGTGGCCTTACTAGCGTAAGTGACTTGCAGTTTGTCTGCTGCGTCACAGACATGAAGACTGCCGTGGATGTGCGAGTTCCTGACACCTGTTCCCCGCGTGACTTCACACATCCATCGCAACATATTCATATCTTTTGCTTGTGTTGCTGAAGTACAGGCCACGCTTCGCTGATGTACTAAAGGAAAAACCTTCCGATGAATTTGAATACGAAAGAAATGGCGTTTTTGTACATACGTTGCAGTTGGTAAGCGGAACCCGTGAAAAAGTACTGTCTATGAATAAGATATATATGACACACAATCTATATGATCTGGGAATATAACATTTTTGTATAATTTTTACTTGGTATGCACATTTATAAAAACTTTTTACAAGTTCAAAGAACGATCGCGCACAAAAGTTTAAAATTTCGACTGGACAAAGTTTGCCGGATGAGCACTGTAATAATTATTGATTATAAGTGCTGCTTTTCTAAAAATACGGTTCAGTAGGTACCAATATCACCTACAGAATAAAAGTATTTGTTTATCGTTCAGGGAAATGGCGTCGATTGTTTACTTACATTTTCACGGAGTCGGGCGCAGGGGAGGGAGGGGGGGGGGGGGGTGCGCACTCGCTGGCACTCTGCCATCAGAACGCGGTCATATCAAAACACTGAATTCACGGGAAAAATAACAAGTTTGGCGCGTGCCTGTCGACGTGCGACGAGCGGATAGGCGGCCGCGGCGGCCGGCGGCGGACGAGCCGCCACTCGAGCGGTGGCTACCGGGCCGTATGCCATGCAAGTCGTACTTAATACCCTACAGCAAGTGTAGGCCGCCCCGGCCGGCGGCGCCACTCTCTGTCACAACATCGCTCTCAGACTGAATGTGTTGGTGTTTCTCCATTTTAGCCCGTGGCTGATTAATTAGGACGCGAGTAATTGCGCGTTACGATTTTGGGACGTTCCATTTTCCCGGTTTCAGTGTAAGTGCGGTCCGCCGTCGCAGGCGCGGCCCCAATACTAGTCGGCCGGCTTCGTTACGATCGGCCCTCGGGTTCGGGACGCAGCCTCTGAAGCTGCTGCTGAAACCTCACCGCACCTATGTGCTAATCGTGTTTTTTCGGTAAGTGGATTCCATTTGTGTTTATTAAACTCACGCAGCGGTAGTTAAATAAAATACTGTTGTTTACAGTTTAGTAACACCTGGCTGGTTTCGTTTTATAGTTACTACAATTATAAAGGCGTCGAAGCGATGACCCATTTGCACAGCATATCCGCATCTTGATTTCCTAGTAAACAGATGATTTCGGAATGTATGTTTACATCGTTTTTTCTGAAGGCATCTCCAGGCATTATAGGTACATATTATTTTTAGTTATGCACCTCACCGATCTTGATGGAAATTAATGTCAGGGTGCCCTAACCAACAGATAAAATGGAAAACTTTTAGGGTCTCACTCCGGTGTCCGTCTGTTTGTATATACCAGCTGGTTATAAAATTATTGAGGCTAGAGTAATGTTATCGAGCATACTTTTAAGTGTCGTGTATCTACCTTCAGCTCAACTTGAATTAAAAATCTGCCAATAACATTTTGAACAGACTAAGGGCCGATTTTTCAATCACCACATCAGTTATTCTAGAATAAAACACAATATGGAAAAGTTAAAAATGACAGTTCCATGAATAACAGTTGAATTGCTTCATATTTTGAATTATCACGTTTTAATTTATTCCACTGATAACTATATCTAATGATTGAAAAATCGGCCATAAAGCGGCGCGGGCACACCGGCATTATAATGGCTACGAGTTACATGTCGCCTAAAACTCTATAATCATCGACACTTTAAAAACTTCATTAATTTAAAAAATCCGCCTTACAAATAGAGTAAACCTCCACGTTCACCTGTTTGTCGCCATGCACGCGGCCACCTGTTTAAGCATTTCGTGGCTGCCATTAGTTATAACTATGCACTACAGCAAATATCCAGGTGTCGATCAAGCTCAATAAACACCTCCATAATCGTCCATGTTGTTTTTGTGTTGTCAACAAGGCGAAGTAAACATCCGAGCGCAGGCCTTCAATAGCAGATGCGGCCGATGAGCCGCCACCTGCGTTGCTATAATAATATTGGACGTTGTTAGCATTAAGCCCTGATCCAGATAGCCAAGCCGTGACGCACGCGCCGCTTCCCCCCACCCCCCAGCGGCGACCACGCGTCGTCGCGGGCCGCAACGTCTTGCACGTCGCAAACGTGTTTCTACTTTTTTAATGGTTTCACAAGATTAAGTACTATAATGTTACTACTTTTATTTAGATAGATAGATAACACTTTATTGCTCACCAAAATAAACAAATACGAAAACAAAATGTATAATTACAATACTTGTTGGCAAAAGATCCGTGCAGGAACGGCAAAAGAATACAACTTCCTGCGGCCGGGCGGCCTGTCGTAAGAGGCGACAAAAAAACCCACAGCCAGGTGGTAGCGTATTTGCCCGACTGGATGGCTACCACCCCTGGTCTAGAGTATGCCGCCATAACAGCCTTGAGTTGTGTTCCGGCATTAGTGACCAGGTTCCAGTCTCCTTTAAGAGAGCAGCAGCGCATTTGTAGCACCTTTGGTGTTGCAAATGTCCATAGGCGATGGTAACCGCTTTCCATCAAGTGGGCCCTCTGCCTGTCTGCTGAACTCACGCAATAAAATTAAAAAAAAAAAAAAGAACAGGCGGCCTTATCGCTAAAAGCGATCTCTTCCAGGCAACGATTTTGATGAAATTTTTTGTGCTTATCCGGTATCTATGAGAATCGGCCAACATCTATTTTTCATCCCCCTAAATTTTAGGGGTAGTCCACCCCTAAATTTTTTATTTATTTTTTAGACAAAATTTTTAATTTCTATTTTTTTATGATACAACATACAAAAATACATACAACCCTAAATTTTCATCCCTCTACGATCAACCCCTATTTTATATTTGTTAATTATAAACTTTAATCTTATTTTGTCATGACTTAGAATTTAAAAAAAATATATATTACTCTTTTAGATTCACAATTAGAACCGGTAGGTGGCGCTGAGATCGGGTTCTGGAATCCTCCTAATCACCTGGAGCGATTTTGGTGATTTTGTTTTTGTGTGTTTGAGTGGGTACCCGGATGGCTTAGATTCGCATTTAGAGACCCGGTAGGTGGCTCTGGGATCGGGTTCCAGAATTTTATTTTTTAAAGGCAGGACAACGTCTGCCGGGGCCGCTAGTCATATATAATATGTTATGCACATTATATTAGCGTACTCTGGAGTTATCCCTGTACTTTCGATAATAAGGATGAATTTAAATATTTTGCACAAGTTTATTAATTCTCCATTAATTTAATTTAGCAATACCTACACGTTGTGACATGTAACATGTTTGATGCTAAAAAGAGTTCCGTCACTGCGAAATACGGCCTCGATATGTACGCGAACAAAGAAAGTTCAGTGTTCAAGCAATGTATTGACAAACAAAGGCTGATAACGCCTAACCGCGGAACGTACCGCGCGGAAAATTCGGCGACTGAAGGATCGGCGCTAATCCAAACTCGGCGTAATTCCCACTGATGTGTCATAGTTAATTAAAAACACTGCCGGTGGATTTAGCCGAACTTTCCGCGTAATTCGTTCATTAGGCTAAGAAAAAATTAATCGAAATGTGTGCTGGAACACATAGTAGAAGTGAGACTTCAACATACAAGTGGAAAAACGAATCGCAACCAAATTTTAACTTAAAGTCTTACGGGCAGGTTTTCAAATTGGACAAGTACTTTAACAATCTGCCAGTAAACCTTCAAATTAAAATTTTGTTGCTATTCGTTTTTCCACTTGTCCGTTGAAGTTTCATTTCTACTATGTGTTCCAGCACACATTTAGATTTTTGGCAGATTTACTGCAAATTATGTTTTCGTTAGGTTAAGTAAATTTTAATGAATGCATTTTTTATTTAAACATTTTATTTTATCAAACAAAAAATTGAATTCGTACCGGAATTAAAAAAAAAAAATGGTCTACTCTAAAATTATGCCGCTTTTAATAACGCGATCTACCTTCTACCCCCTCCACGCGGCCGTAACCCTTTTTCGTGACAGAAAATACCTTATTACCCCCCGTCAATGTAGAAGTTTCACGTAAATGATTTATTTAAAACTAAACCCTACCCAACGCTTTATTTTACTTTTGTTTTGCAAATTTTCACAGTAAATTTCATATGTCACAATTTGCGTACTTCATTGTTCCAAACGACGTGGTGTACTAGTGCCGTTCTATGAGTCATCTACCGCATAGACTGATAAACTATCGTCATCGTAGCTAAATTAAATCGAAGTTAATCGTTTTGAAACGAAAATGTTGAAAGCAAAGCAAATCTATCCGTGCAGGAACGGAGAAAGAATAAAATTTCCTGCGGCCGGGCGGCCTGTCATAAGAGGCGACTTAACAACCCACAGCCAGGTGGTAGGGCATTTGCCCAACTGGATGGCTACCACCCCTGGTCTACAGTATGTCGCCATAACAACCTTGAGTTGTGTTCCGGCATTAGTGACCAGGTTCCAGTCTCCCTTAAGAGAGCAGCAGCGCATTTGTAGCACCTTTGGTGTTGCAAATGTCCACAGGCGATGGTAACCGCTTTCCATTAAGTGGGCCGTCTGCCTGTCTGCCGATCTCCTGCAATAAAAAAAAGCAAAAAAAGCACGGCATTTATTTATATTTAAAAAGGCATACTCGTGCTTTTATTTCATTTTTGAGTTTAATCATATACTTAGGTCATACGGCTTATTTTTATCACGCAACACGTATTATTATTTTTAGCGTACGTGCAACATATTGGAAAAATAATCTCAAAGAAACTAGATTTTTATAAAATCGAATTGGTAAGGCATCACGAATTGATCGGCCTGTGAAAAGTAAAATGAGCCGTTGGACAAGATATAATTAGGAGGGGTTTCCAATTGCAGGTGTCGTGGCATGGACGCGGTGTACCCGTGCGCGGGCAGCGCGCTGGCGCGGGGGCGGCGGCTGCGGCGCGCGGCGGGGGCGGGGGCGCCCGCGCGGCTGCGCCACCGCACCATGCCGGTCACCTTCGCAGAGATCAAGGTACTATCGCCATAGCTATCTTCTTCAAGTCTTTGCCTCGTTTATCTAACCTCCATGCTCCTCTATTCGGCCAGACGCCGTCGTCCATGACATCCCAAATATTTTTGTCATCCATTCATTTCCTTTTAGCATTTTTTTATTGCGTGAGTTCATAAGACGGACAGACGGCCCACGTGATGTAAAGCGGTTACCATCGCCTATGGACTTTCGTAACACCAAGGGTGCTGCGAATGTGTCGTCGCCCTCTAATGGGAGACTGGATCTTAGTCACTAATGCCGGAACACAACTCAAGGTTGTTATGGCGGCATACTCTAGACCAAAGGTGGTAGCAAATACCCTACTATTTGGCTGTGGGTTGTTTTAAGAACTGCTTATGACAGGCTTTCTACGTTTCTGCATGGAAAAAAAAAATATCTCTTCATTTTTGCGCTATAATTATCGTCTCTTTTCAATACTATAAGTATATAATAGAGGGTCCATTGGCCCCCCCCGGAATAGTCTCCTTATCGGTGGTAATATTCATAGTGGATTATAATGTTCGCAGGAGGTAGACGAGGAGAACGAGGAAGCCATGAGTGAAATCGGGGAGGAGCGAAAGCGTCGGCCCGACGTGCTAGAGGAAAGGCTGGGGAGGCAGTTCACCGAGTTCAGGCGCCGGAGGGCCAAGGGCGAGGCGCTGCGGGAGCGAGAGGCGGACGCGGAGGGGGCGACGCCGTCGGGGGTGACGCGCGCCGGCAGCGAGCCCTCAGCCCTGCACCGGGAGTCCCCCTCAAGTCCCGCGGACACCTGAGTTCCGCCCGACTCGATCCTCGTTTCAACCAAACCGGGCTCGCTACAACCCAGAGTCGAACACGAACTAGGCCTTTGCCTCCTCCGTGGCGTTCATTTGCAAGAGAGCGATTAGTCATGGATCCTCACCAAATGCTGTGCAGCGGGTGCTCGGTCACACATACGTAGCTAAGGATATCCTTTGACTGCATAGTTTTATGTTGAAAGTGAATAGAGACGTTTTGAAGGAGTCTTCAAATTAGGAGTAGGAAATAAAACGATTTAATTTATTATGAGTTTCATCATCATGTAATTGTAGAGTATAATAAATAGTTCTTTCAAACACGCACCACTCTTCACAATAATCAATAAATAGACATAACACTTTATACACCTATAGCTAATTCTGTCAAGTCACTCTAACGAATGTTCCAAGCGTGGAAATCTATGCATGGGGTTCAGAATCACTAACTACCTAAAAATCCAAACGACCCGGATGAGCCACGATCATCTTACAAGGCCAAGGCAAGGGGACATGCCGAAGAAAGTATTCCATGCCTGAGCTCGTACCAAACTGAAAAGACACGTGCGATGCTTCCCAATTCATTCCTAGTTGCATTTATATCTATGGAAATGTATCATTACAAAATATATTAGTTTGTATAAATATTGTAGCATCATCGTCTGTTAGGTGCAGCTGCATGTCTGGTTCCCTTTGGTAATAAGTGCGCAGGCGCCGTGCGACGTGCGTCTATCATTTACTTTTGTCTATGTGTGGTAGGTGGCAAGGAGTTTATAAGTTAGTGTCCGGTGGTGAGCGAAAATAATATTGCAAAGTGGACTAGAAGGGCGCTTCGACTTATATCTGCTAAGGTATTCCGTCTATATACCACTGAGAGACTAATTGTACTGAGTGGAAGCAGCTGCAGTAGCTGTCCTAATTTAATGCCTCTTCCGGTCACCGTATTAACCTGGATATTGGCCTCCTTACCCCTGCCTTCCTACTTCCGTCTTAATCTCTATCTAATACTAGAACAATAAGTAATTGGCACTGTGTCGGGCGGGTGGCGGGCTACCGCCTTGCGCGTTACTACTAGGTTCTCATACAAAAACTATCATCTCGTAACAATAAATACTCTTAACAATGGTTATTTATGCATTACAATAATGCTACTCGGCAATGAGCGTCGCGCAAGGGCCTGCCGTTGGGCTCGCGGCCTCTAACCGCGTCGAACTGTACAACAATTTAAATTTTAATAATATACTTAATTACAACGACTCGTTAAAATGTATAAAACGTACATAGTACGATAATAATAATAGTATACGCTTCTGTCAACTGTAAATATACTTACAAATAGTCTTAAGTGATAAATTTTTCTAAATAAATATTTATTATTCAAAAATACTTTATTTAAAGCATCCGTAGCGACGTCATGGACGAGTTAATACTGCACTGTCGATAACGTTATCATTTGAAACAATAACATTACCGGGGACTGAAGGTGTCGTTGATCGACGAGGTCGACGGTTGCGTTCACTGTCGAAACCAAACTAGTATGGGGACCGGTATTGTAGTTGGGGGTGGCAGCGGGTTCTAATGGACGGCTCGATAAGACACTCCATGCGGCGCGGGAGGAGGCTCACTCCCCGAGGGCGGAACTCATCTCGTGTCCGAGGCGCGGTCAGCGTACGTCCGGCTCGTCCTGCTGAAGTTCCGCCTCCGCGGCCGATGGGATCGTCTGCAGGTGGCGTGGTGCTGGCAGCGCCGGCGGCGATAAGGGGGGGTCATCCGCGGAGAAGGCCGGCTGGCGGGTGAGCCGCGGCCGCGCTGGCGTCGAGCCGCCCGCGGCCCCGCCGCCGGGCGCCACGCTCGCGCCGCTGCCGCCGGACCTCGACGTCCGCCAAGTGCCCGTCGACGCGGTCGCGTTCGATCCGGACGAGTCGTTGCGAGACGAGGACAGGTTAGAATCTTGCGAAGTCTTTCGGGCGACGAGCCAGGAGGCGGCCCGCCGCGGCGGGGGCGGCGGCCGGCCGTACGTCCGCCACGAGTCGGACCGCGACGACGAGAACTCCACGGAGGAGGAGACGGAGCCGGTGCGCGCCGGCGCCGTGGCCGGCTGCCGCGGCGCGGGCGCCGGGGTGGGCGTCGCTCGCCTGCCGCACGCGCGCAGCCACCGCAGGAGCCGTTCACCGCCGGCCGGCTCGCGCACCGGGGTGGCGCCGTCGCCAGTACCGACCCCGGAGCCCGTGCCGGTGCCGGTGCCGGCGGGCAGCAGCCGGCGGCAGGCGCAGGCGGCGCCGTGCTGCCCCTTAGAGGAGCGCTCCGCGAGACTATTCGTGTTGGCGGGCGTCTGCCGGTTGCTGAAGTTGGAGGAGTGCCGGCAGCGGCCGATACCGCGCGTCACCCGCGACTCCTCGATCGCCTTGCACACGAGCGCACAATCCTTCTTGAATTGCTTCGTGAGGATCGCGTAAAGGAAGGGGTTGCAGCACGAGTTGAGAGGCAGCACGAACACGGTGAACACCTTCGCCTCCTCGAGCGAGACGAGCTGGGCGCCGAACGCGGCGGTGAGCGCGAAGAACGCGATCGGGGACCAGCACAGGAAGTCGGTGAAAACGAGCAGCGCCATTCGCTTCGCTATGCGCGAGTCGTTCGAGTTCCAGGCCTGCGAGCCGCGGATGGCGCAGTACATCTTGAGGTAGCAGCCGAGCAGCACCAGGAACGCGACGCCGTTGATCGCGAGCAACGAGACCACGTACCCGAGTGCCACCGGCGTGCCCGTCTCGAAGGGCAGGCACACCGCGAACTTGCGGTAGTCGGAGACGCCGAAGAGCGGCAGCGCGGCGGCCAGCAGCGAGAAGGCCCACCCGACGGCCATGACGGCGGCCGCGTGCCGCAGCGACAGCCGCTTGTTCAGGTGCATCGCGTGCGTGATCGCGTAGTTGCGCTCGAGCGTGATCACGGCCAGCGTGAACACCGACAGCTCCGACGAGAGCACGCCCAGGAACCCCGCCAGCCGGCAGCCGCCCGACATCTGCCACGCGATCGCGTGCGCGCGGAACTCGCCCAGCGTGCCCGCGTCCACCACCGCCAGGAAACCTGCCAAGGACGCCGACAATTACATGGAAACGATATAGCGATCGAGTAGCAGGAGTAACAGTAATGACTCACCTAAGTATATGCCCATGAAAAAGTCAGCAGCGGCGAGGTTGGTCACCAGGAACCTGGGCACGTCGATGCGGCTGCGACTGAAGACGAGCACGAAGACGACGGTACCGTTGCCCAGCAGCGCCAGCAGGAACACCGCCCACACGCCGCAGCGCAGCGTCCACCAGTCGAACAGGTCCACGCACGGCAGGAACGGACCTGTCATCACGCGACCGACTGTCAGATTGGGGAGACTATCTTAATTGGCAAGAGCATGCAAAGGATGCGTCTGGTGAATGACCTGGCAAGGGCAGACATTGGACGCGACGAGGGGGCTCGGCGCGCAGCTCGGTGGCTCGCCAGAGGTCCTCTTGGCCGGCGCCCGCCCCCCCTCCGGCGCCCCAGCCGTCCAGCATCGCCTGCCACCGGTTGCCGGTGAGCCCGGACACGTTCACTGCCACCGACAAACGTATTGTTTAACCATTATAATAAAAGAAAGAAAGCTATTTAACCGTTTAGCCATTATATTATTATCTAGATGTTTAATACACTCATAGTTGTGTCAAATATAAGTAGATGGCACCACACGTTTTTAAAATTGATATACGTCGATGTGATCTTATAGTTTATATTATATTACTTAGTGTCATGATGATTTCATTAAAAAAAAATATTTTACTCAAATAATAAATAGTTAAAAAAGTAAAAGGTGTGGAGAATATAATCGAAATAAATATTTCGATCAGGGGAGTTTGATAAAAAACAAATCATGATTTTTATTTAATACTAGCCGCAACTTTGTTCACATGGTATTTTTTTTCGCGGTGCCTTAATTTTAAAAGTAGGCTAAATTATTCCTTACAACATCAGAGCTATCTAGCCAGTGAAAGTCCCGCCAAAATCGGCCCCGCCGTTTTAGAGATTAGCCCGAATAGAGAGACAGACAGGCAAATTTTTCAAAAATAAGTAGAAATGTTGATATAAGTACCGTATATACATTCATACGGATTTAGTAAAAAGCTGTTATTTTGACATTACAAACAGACACTTCAATTTTGTTTATTAGTATTTTATAGAATATAGAAAACTGATTAATTGTATCGAATAAAACTAGATGGCGCTACACGCTTTTAAAGTCGACGTTTTCTCGTGCATCTACAACTTTTCATTCACTTCGTGACGAATCATAATAGACTTTTCTGTCACGGTTCAGTATTGTGTTTTATTTAAATAGTAGATCCTTTGTTTAGTTTATAAACATTGCGAAAAATATAACAAAAGTAAGGCTGGTATGCATAGACGTTTAAGCGATGGTTAAAATAATATTTTATTTTAACCGCCTGTTAAATGTCTATGCACATCAGCCTTAATCATTTCACGTATACTATTCTGAACACTAAAAATAGTATAGTTTGACAATTGAACTATTACGAATTGGGCATTTTTACTGAATGAGTGGACGAGTATCCTACTCAGTATTTTTATTCTATGGCGTGCATCGTACACTGAAACACAATAACGTTGAAGACATTCTTACTAAAGCGCAGATTTTTTTTTTTATTGCAGGAGATCAGCAGACAGGCAGATGGCCCACTCGATGGAAAGCGGTTACCATCGCCTATGGACATTTGCAACAGCAAAGATATTTCGATCTCGCGCCGCACCATCGAAATCCGCTCGTCGTGTCCGCGTCCGATTATAAGCCTCGTCGAAAGGCTCTTGTGCGACGACCGCGTAACGTCCTGACGGACAGAGTCGACGTTATTACGAAACGGCTGGCCCGGATCAGTCCGCCCACGGTTAGAACAGTAGGCTGGCAGGCACCGACAGACAGACACAGACGGCGGCGTCTCAGACGCCGCCAATCAAGATCTCTCCACGTCCCCGCGAGGGACGCTAGGAGACATAGCTCACCCCACAGGATAGACTAGGCGTGTTGCTGGGAAGTTTCTTTCGCCGTTTCTTCTCTCCCAGCCATAACACGTTGCGAAACGGCAGTAAGATAGCGTAGGCCACCGCAAACCACCGATCCCGGCCCGCCGTGATCCTTCCCTTCGGGCTTTATATTACCCGTCGCCCGTTCTCAATTAGTATTTTGTGTCGCCCTATGGTGGGCATCATTAAATTCATTCCCCATTCATGGCAACAGTCCAGCCGAGGTAAAATTCCTTAGGGAGCTCCCTCGAGCAAGTTGCCCCCCCGGGCTCGAGCGCCTTCGCTTCGCGAAGGCACTCGCCCCAAACACCCCGGTAAAGTTGTAAGGTCTTCGGACCAACAACATAAAGTCAAGTCCAATAAAAAAAAAAAACAGCAAAGTTGCTACAAATGCGCTGCTGCTCTCTTAAGGGAAACTGGAACCTGGTCACTAATACCGGAACACAACTCAAGGTTGTTACGGCGACATACTTTAGACCAGGGGTGGTAGCCATCCAGTTGGGCAAATGCCCTACCACCTGGCAGATCATGGAAAGCTTCCATTTTAGACTTGTTCCGTTCGAATACTCCAGTTTATGACATATGATCTCCAGTCTTCATTCGAGAGAAACCATGTGCAATTGCGTAGGTAACACGTTTTATTTTTTGCATGAGCATAACAGAGAGGCAAACGGCGCACCTGATGGAAAGCGGTTACCATCGCTAGTGGATATCTGTACAACTCGAGGTTATTATGGCGGCAAACTGAACCAAAGATAGTAGTCATCCAGACGGACAAATACCGTACTATCTGGCTATGGGTTGTTTTATGACCCCTTACGACGGGCCGCCCGGCCGCAGGAAATTGTATTCTTCCTCCGTTACTAATTACTGTATGCATTCTACAATATATTCTTTTTTTATTGGATACCAAGCAAACAGGCAGATGGCCCGCATTTCCAACAACAAAGGTACTACCGTCGTGCTTCCGTCCTCGAAGTTGGCCTGGAATTTTGCCACTAATGCGAGGACACAACTCAAGGTTGTTATGGTGGTATAGTTTACACCAGGAGTGGTAGACATCCAGACGGGCAAACATATATATATCACTTACTTTCCGCATGGATAGAAGAAATATCGTTAGTTATTTGAATCGTTTAAGATATAACATCATGTCTTACTATGTTTTATGATAAAGTTGATTGAATTGTCGATTAAAATAAGAGCGTGCTTACGGTGGGACCACAGGTCCGTGGCGTTGGCCCACGCGGCGAGGTCCACGTGGTGGGGCGGCACTATCACCAGGTCGGTGGGGTCCTCCTCCTCCTCGCTGTCGGCCTCGGCCGCCGACGCTCCCACGCCGTCGCCCTCCATTAGGGGCATGAACTCGCAGCAGTGGTACGCGTAAGACAGCACCAGCGTCTGCCGACCGACATCATTATGAAGCAAGAGCGTTTCGCTATGACGCGCAGAGGCTACAACCAGTAGAGAGCGCACCTGGATCCTGGGGAACAGTTCCGGCGGATGGAAATGCCTCAGGTTGGGGTTGTTGTGCGCTTTCAGATGCAGCAGCCGCTGTAGTCCGGCCGCCGGCAGAACCGGGAACATGTTGTTGCCCACGTTCCTGAGAATTTAGAAATAATTGCTCAAAATTATCATGATTTTTTGTTACTATTTGCATGACTACATATATGGTTGGTTTTTTTTCACGGCACTGGAAGTAAAACGATTATAGTAAAGTTCAATAAATATATGAAAGTTACTATTCGTCCAAATAATCAAAAATATTCACAGTAATAAATTCGAATTTTATTTAAACGAAGCTAAATTAAGGAATTGTTCTATGACTTGATCCGTGTTTCCTGACAATAAACATAGTAAATGAACCCTGCAAATCGAAAACCAAATGTGTAACACCTGCCAATCTGCGATGGACGAGCGTAGCGGATAATTTATCCATTTTCCTTAGAATGGAAAGGAGCGCCATGCAGTGGGGCTGATTAATATTGATGATTGTTCCGACCGTTTTCGGCCATGGCGACCACTTTGACCCCTAATCAGATAATTGAAGCTGGTGCGTGCGAAGATGGCTTATGTAGCCTATCTTGGCGGCGAAACTCCGTGCAAACCAAGGGCACGTGAGTACGCCGTTGTCATAGTTGTATATAATGGCAGCAGGTGGGCGAGCCTTTAACTGGTCGCGTTTAGTATCAAGGTCACCTATACGCTGAACCTCGAACTCGCGTACTTAGCTGTTCACCATCCTGCGCGGAATCATGGCGGTCCCCTTCTCCGGTACAAGGATGTCCTAAAGCGACACATGAAAAGATGCAATATAGAGCCCTCTCGATGGGAAAGCTTGGCAGCACAGCGGCCAGAATGATTAATATTATAACTGCTATGTGTACAAAA
Source organism: Dendrolimus kikuchii (assembly GCA_019925095.2). Classification (NCBI taxonomy): domain Eukaryota; kingdom Metazoa; phylum Arthropoda; class Insecta; order Lepidoptera; family Lasiocampidae; genus Dendrolimus; species Dendrolimus kikuchii. The sequence goes on from CM034407.1 coordinate 20,289,882, forward strand.
AATCAATTTTTACATATCAAATTCATGTCTGGCTGCAACTCGAAAATGGCTTCGATTTTAAAGAAATTTTGTGTGCGTGTTTGAGCGGGTCCCTAGATGGTGTAGATTCACAATTGGACTCGGCAGGTGGCACTGCAATTGCATTCTAGATTTCTATTTTTTCAGGGCAGGAAAATGTCTGCCGGGTCCAATAATAATGTATAATAAAAAGAGTAATAGTTAGAAAAAACAAACTTACAGATCTTCCAGCTTGGAAACGGGCACGAATGCTTCCATGTCGATGTGCTCGATTTGGTTATCCTCGAGATTTCTGCAAACATAAACACCTTTAGTGGGCGCCGAATGACACGACGCAGCCAGGCTGGGGCCAAGTGCGTGCTCACGTCGGGGATTAACGATACGTTGCTTTCTTCAGGCCTAACTTTTAGCAGCAAGGTTTTATCAGGAACTTAGAAATAATATCTAATATTCAGGGCCCGGTTCGGTATAACCACGAAACAAGACATAATAAATAATGAACTTGTAGATATTGCAGAACATCGGATGAGGGAGGGGAGGTTGGGGTGGGCTAGTGATATAATAATGCACTCAAGGTAAGTGCCAGCCAGTCTGGTGTTGAAGACAGATTGGCGAAAGCTGAATATCAGCGTCATAAAGCCACACGGGAGTCATAATAAGTGAAGTCGAAAGATTCTTTAAAAAAATGCTTTTATTTACAACCAAGATCTTAATACAAAATTACTCCAAGTAGTTATTCTACGTGTATGTAGATGTGGAAATGTCAGCAGATTCTTCGGCATCTCAGCCTTTACACTTCGTTGGCGTCGGTGGCCCACAGCTATAGTTCTACTTGTTACCAGAATTTAATTTTTTATACTGGAAAATAATACTAAGGGGCTGTGTTGATTCGTGCTTAAACTGAAAGGTAATTTAGGTAACAGGTATAAATTACGTAGAAAGTATAGAGACACATAGTTATCATAGATATTGTTTACCAAATGTGTGCTGCAGATGGCAGCAGGCGCGCGATGCGCATCCCACGAATAGATGCCCTAATTCCTGGTGCAACAACAACAATAATATACCAACTGGGTTATGTGATGCGAGTACGTAGGTATTGACCCACGCTCCCCGCACTCGCACGTCGCCATCTGCATCCGTTGAATGCATCGCATGGTGCATCTCCGTTATTTAGCTCGACAAATATTTCAAGCGTTAAATGCTTCAGTTTAATTTTGCTCTCCCATAAAATGTACCGTCCTGTACGCTAAACCTATTTATATAACACAGATAAAGCGTTCAACTTCTGATTTGGAGCACAAAATAAACTTGTCAAGAATAACTTGTTCGAACAAATAAATATAAAACAGAAATCATCAATCTAACTACAGTCGGGCAAGGCAAAGAATGGGGAAGTAAGAGAACTAAATACACATCTTGCTGTAATGTTTCTTGCAGTTTCGTTTCTTTAATCAGCGACAACAAACAAATCTATTGCAGTGGTAGTCATGCTGGAATCATTTTGGGCTCGATCGGTGTTGGTGTGTGATATCACGCGAACACGGAAAATTCAAATGATACGGTTAGCGTTGTACAACAACAAATACAAAATCTTTATTACATAGCCTACAACAACATTATTGTGTTACATACAAGTAAAAAGTACAAAAGGACAGAATTGTCCAAAGAAACGCAAGCTGTGAAGTCAGGTGGTTGCCAAGACCCCGGACTAGGAACAAACCTGTGTTACAGTTAGCATTGGCAGCCATCCGACTGCAAGAAATTTCTTGTATTTAAAGGCTAATTTGTCACATACAGAGAAAATTCTGTATCCTAAACTAGTAAAACTGTAAATTATTCAGATGAAATTATATTTATATTTTGTTATTTATTTAAGTGTCTGCATAGTATAGGGTGTGTGTGTGGGTGTGTGTGTACACATGGGTGTGAGTGTGTTACGATAATTACAGAGTGTATGGTACCAAGAGTAGAAACCGCCAATCTAATCAAACAAATAGTGGGTACACGTATATTAAATATTAAAATAAATACTTGCATCAAGATTGCTCATTCAGTTGTGCTAATCGAGTGAGAATCCGGATAGCCCAGTTTACCCTATCCCATTTTCCAATCCCACGTCACATCTCTTTTAACCCATTCTTCCTGTCTTATCCTTCTATCCTAATCACCTAACCCGCTTTATTCCATTCTAAAGGCTGACAACGCGTTGGCTTCGCCCTTGGTGTTGCAAACGCCTATCCTCTATAACCTACGAAGCGGTGTATATAGAATAGGAAGTAGACTTTATTTTTAATTCATTTCTAGGACCTTCAAATATTTCTAATATTTCTCCAGTGGAGTTTGGTTTCAATAAAATATTTTAATGTTGAATTTCAGTCTAGCCGTTCTAAGAGGTATTGTAATAATCTGTTGTCAATGGGCGAGTGCCGAGGCCCGCGTCAGGTCGGCACACGGCACCCTTCCGCCGGCTGCTCGACAAACTTCCCCAATTAGCCGAACGCCGTGTCGTCCCTTTTCATGAATATTTTATTTATCCTGGAGCCCTTTTATCGCTATACAAATTACCCGCTAAGGAGCGTTATACACATTTACGACATTTACCAGCGTTTAATTAAGTCGTATAATGCATATAGACAAACATCTTATTAGACATCTACATGCAAGTTTTTTTTTATTATTATTATCTCTACGGACTCGAGTTTCGTACCCTTTTTTACTACTTAATTTCTATGAAAAATTTGAGACTCCATACACGCTTATTGTTTATTTTTGTTACTGTATGTGACATTATATGTAGTAATTTTTATGTTTTGGTGTACCTTAAGAATAACTTATATTAATTTATTCTAATTTTAATACTAAACTTATACTAATGTGGAGTGTATCTGTTACATGCTGGTGTTGTGAGGAAGTGCATGTGCAGTGTTGGCCTTATATATAGTCCTATCTAGTGCCATGTGTGTTGTTTTTTTCTTTTCTGTGCCTGGGTTATTAATTTTTAGGCTCTTTGTGTATCTTGGTTTGTTTGCAGAGTGTGCGTGTAATGCAAGTTATAAACATGTAATCTACATGCAAGTTATAAATATATATAATAATATATAATATAATAATCGGCAGACAAACACACACATTGTATACCCCCAAATTAAGCAAGTTACGCTTGTGTTGTAGGTAATATACAACGGACTACTCTGGGGCCGATCCCAGACACCCAGACCATAGTAAATAACGGAGAAAATACGTTTCCGAAATTTACTATACCAGGAATCGAACCCGGAACCTCTGCGTTGCAGTGAGGTACGCCGGCAAAGGCTTAGCCCGCTCAACCACAGAGGCCGTCAAGTTATAAATATATAATAATATGCAAGGTATAAATTATCCAATTATCTTAATGTTCGTGATATTTGTTATGTCTTACATTATTTACATGATAAATATTTAGATAATTAGTAATTATCTAATTAATGTTAGTAAATACGATGATATCGACCAGTTTGTGATCAGTATTTCAAGAGCCAAACGGTGTTTTTCAACAGTGACCAAGTATCTCGGTGCCTTACGTCTGAATGTTACTTGTATCAATAGCTTATTCGTGAAAACCTGCCATTGGCTTTCTTCTGTTAATTGTAGTTATGTATTCAAATGTATTGTATATACGTATTTATAGCTGTAGGATTTCCATAAATAAATATGTTTATTGGAAGTGGAATTGTGTTGTAACGAAAGACAGAGATGGTCTAATCAAAATTCAGTAGATCGAATCAAATAACTGAGACAGAAATAGATGCACGTGCGTGTATACTCGTATGATGCGAGTGTGGTTGATGTACGGTACATTGAGTCGCGTCCCGAAACCGAATTTGAAATTTTACGAGGTTGCGCCGCTGCCGCTCGCAGCCATAAATGTTTCGCTACCTCAGGAGTCGTATCGGAGATTGCGGACGCGACTCGCGGCGGTTTATTGCCACCCATAAAAGCCATCTCGCCGAACAGACGACGCAAGGACGCCCTCTGGCGCCGAACTATAACTTTCAACCTATAGGTACACTATTTATAGTATTGCAAATATGAGCTCACCTCTGCGACACAATATTTTAGTATTTAAAGTTGTCATATAATTTCGAATCCTATAGTTTGGAGGGTCAGGAATCGTCGTCACCTGTTTATATCTATCACTGGTGACGGATCGGCCTTAATAAGAGGACTTCTATAATATCTTCACATAATTAGGTGAGATGAGATAATTAACAAATTAAGAATTTTAAGAAAACCGCAATTTTGTATTTACATAAATAGTTATAATTTTCAAACAAACTTTACTGTAGATCTCTTTATAAGTTACCAATTCAAGCTATAGTTATTTTTTTTTTATAATTTTCCACGCATAATCTCGGATTTCGGCTCATTGATTTTTCCAATAAAATTCTTTATTGAGTTTATGTCTATTAATATCCAAAATTTATAAACGTTAAATTGATCAAAGACAGGTAATAATTTCAGCAGTAAGAAAATTGAATAAAGTCGATCTCGAGAAAGTATCAATTATGTATTTTTTCCATAACGGTGACGACATTTAAATATTATTGTGATACGATTGTAGTAGTCACGGTGGCTTGCCTGCGGGCCCTAACTCCTGGTGCATGCCTACTCGGAGAATACGGGAATCATAAACTTTTAATGGCGGCTATTAAAATATCATAAAAATCTAAATTGAAGAAGCTATAAACTTTTGTACGGGTAAGAATAGCAACGTGATCAGTGTATCATCACCAAATAAAGACAACTTTTATGTGTTTCTGAATCAACTAATTGTTATGCAAATAAATATAACCTTAAAAATAAACTATAAACTAAAACTAAATAAAAAAGGGGGAAAATGTCTAAAGATAAGTTATTGGTCCCAAACCACTGTCATTTACTGGGAACGTCCCCAGAAGGCTGGCGGCGTTGCCACGTTGTATAGCAATGCTTAATCTTTGAGCGAAATAGACGCCAGCCTTCTGGTCGCGTATGACGTCTACTAAACGTTTGGCGACGTCACGGTAGACCTTTAGAGCGTTAGGTTACAAACATAAACATTACAGTTGGTACAATACAAATTGGTTATTACATACATACATACATAACTTCACGCCAGTTCCCTTGCGGGGTAGGCACGAACAACAGAGCGCCATTTAGGCCCATTCTTACACACCTCACTTGCTTCTTTGACATTCATAACTCTTGTCATGCACACTCGTCTGTTCTTAAGGCTCCTGACATCACCCTCCGCTAGTACACGATCAATTTGATCATGGGAGGTGTGTCGTGGCCTTCCACGACTTCTGCATCCATCCACTTTTGCATTGTATATCTGTTTAGTCATTCTTTCATCATGCATTCTTTCGACATGCCCGAACCACCGGAGCATTCCTTTCCTTACCTTCACCTCGACACTCTCTTTCAGAGCAACTCTCTTTCTTACTTCGGTATTAGGAACGCGGTCCGCGAGCGTCACTCCGCAGATTTTGCGCAGTGCTCGCATCTCGACCGCATTTACTCTACTTTCATGCTCTCTCTTCCATACCCAACTCTCGCTTCCATACGTGAGCGTAGGTACCAGCACCGCGTTGTGTATGCCGAGCTGGGCCTTCTGGCTGAGGTTCTTAGCGCCTAGAAGTTTACCTAACGCTCCATTCAAACTATTCCCCAAATTCACTCTTCTTTCTATATCAGCGGTGTAATATATGTGGTTATTAAAACACATAATTAAACAATTAAATACAGTATGAACTTCTTAACTTAACGCACATCTTGATTTATTACTTGATAGGCAGTGATTAACTAAAGACAAAATATATATTTTCACTTTGATTATAAAGTTGAACTCTACTTGTAGCAGCAGAACCGGATAACGTGTTTTAACAGTTTACTGAGTGACCTTTCATAGAACCATACTACAAGTGACGAAGATGCTCTTCTAGTAACTTAGATGCATAATGATAAGGAGTCTGTTTTTCCTGACAAATACAATCTTGAAGTCTTCAAGTCACGAGTGAATAGGTATCTTCTACGCGAGCGTGCTCCATCCTAGACTGCGTCATCACTCAACATCACCTGAGACAGTGGTCAAATGCAAACCTATACTTACATAAAAAAAGGAGCATAAAGCTAATTTCGATATAGAAATAATTCTAATTCTAAACTAGTTTCAAATAGATATAGGGCCCACACTGCACATGCACTTCCTCACAACACGAGCATGTAACAGATACACTCTACATTGGTATAAGTTTAGTATTAAAACTAGAACAAATTAATATAATAAGTTATTCGTAAGATACATACACCTCAACACAAAAATCAATAAATTAATGTCACACACAAGAGCCAAAATAACTAATAAGCGTGTTAAATACAAAAAATTAAATCTAGAAATTAAGTTGTAAAAAAGGGTACGGAACTCGAGTCCGTAGGGTTGTTAATAATTTAAAAAAAAAGCTAATTTCGTGAATTGCTTCGACAATGAATTTTTAGGAATTTCCCATAACGGTGGAAGCTGTTAATACATTTGAACCGCACGTTCCGTTTCTTCTAGTTTCGGAAATGACTAAATGTTATTCCATAATTGTAATACAGGTGTAATTGGTTAGCTTTAGGACCTAACTTGAATGCTTGGCTGCAGATTTACGGTCTTTTTATTAAAATACTAGGATATGCCCTCGATTTCGTCCACGCTTTATTTGCAATTCCCGGGGATTGGGGTCCCTTGGGATTCCCGGGATAAAAAGTAGCGCAGTTTCAAGTCTAAGAATTAGATGTCGATTACCGAAAACCGCATCGAAATCGGCCCAATAGGTTTTACGTGAATCCCGAACATACAGACAAGCAATCTAAAAAATTGCATGTGTTCTCCATCGATTATATAATCTATTCCATAATAAAATTAAGTTTTAACGGTTTAAAACGCGGTAATTTACATTACTTTTATTATTTACTGTAAGCTCTTTCTGCGTGCACCGGAACACAAACCAGCTTGATTGATAATATCTTTTTATTTTTTTGTCCCAGCTATTTTAATATTATATAAAATTATAGCTGTGCCCGCGACGTCGTCCGCGTGGAATTTGTTTTCTAAACCCCCCGATTTTGAAACATTCTTCATTGGTGCTCCGCTCCTATGGGTCTTAGCGTGATGATATATAGCCTATAGCCTTCCTCGATAAATGGGCTATCTCACACTGAAATAATTTTTCAAATCAGACTAGTAGTTCCTGAGATTAGCGCGTTCAATCAAACAAACAAACTATTCAGCGTTATATATTAGTATAAGATTAGTGCTAATCATGTTTGCTGAAGAATTTCTTGCGCTGCTTCTTCTCTTCAAGCCACAACATGTTGCGAAGCGGTGGTAAATTAGATAAGGCTCCCATAGAGTAAATAATAACCATAAACAAAAATTAAAACTAAATAATTAAATGAACAAGTTGGCGGTATGCTAAATAAAACTTTAACATTACTTATTCACACATCTTTGTCTTCCGTAATCATGGCTACTGAAAAGTGGCCGAAACGTCGGGACAATAAAAATCCAATAACTTACCGCGCTTAAAACTGTTTAAACATAGTTTTATTATGTATACCAGTCGCAAAAACTTAAGAAAATAGTCTATTCCAGTAGAATTTTTTAAACTAGCTTTGATGTCCAGACACGCCATGTTTAGAGTTTAATAATATTATATATAGGTATCAGCGGCAGAAGCGGAGCATGCAGCGATAAAGAGGAACGTGGACTCACAGCATCTGCAGGTGTGGCGTGTGGAGGAACGCGTCGCTTGGCACGCGTCGGAGGCGGTTGCGCGCCAGCACCAGGTCGTGCAGCCGCCGCAGCCCCACCAGCGAGGACCCCTCCAAGGCGGAGATCTCGTTCGCGGACAGATCCCTGTGCACAACGCATCGTTCGATCAAAGAGAGAAACAAACTAATAACACTAAAGACAACATGAATTGGCAAGCAAAACACGCCTCATTACATCGTGTTATAAATAAAACCTTGGCTAATTTATTTCCTTTGAACCAGCATCAGCAGTAGTGTAAAGTGTTCTAACTTTTGTAAATGATTTTTTTATTAAAAGATAATCACTTGAAATTATCCAGGTTCCAGTCTCCCTTAAGAGAGCAGCAGCGCATTTGTAGCACCTTTGGTGTTGCAAATTTCAATAGGCGATGGTAACCGCTTTCCATCAAGTGGGCCGTTAAACAAAAATTGCAGTACAAGCTGTGAATCTTTATCGTACCCCCGCCGCGCCGCGCGCCGCTTGACTATTGTTGGCTATTGACCTCTCTATGTAAAAATGACATAACAGCTGGGTGACTACAATTAATATTCGATTGTTTGGGAACACTGATGCTTGGTAATTTTTGTTTTGTTTAACAAGCGCCAATAAACATGTCAAAACTTCTTTACTTTATCTTTTCAAAACCTTCTCTTAAATTAGCCAATAGATTCATTAAAATCCTATATATAGATACATGTCTAGCGATAGTAGTGTCAGTAAATGGAGGGCCAGTTAACGTGTGGCCAACTACTAACTTTGCTAGGTTAGTTCTCAACTGCGACTCCTCTGAGTCTCCAGTATACTAAATTTGTTTATATGTACTCCGTTTGTCGGTCTGACATTTTCGTCTCCTCTGAACGTCCATAAGAAAATACACAACAAAGTTTAATGGTTTACCGAAACACCAGAGGCCTTACTCTCAAAGGCTTTTCGTATTCTTTATCCGTGCAGGAACGGAGAAAGAATACAATTTCCTGCGGCCGGGCGGCCTGTCGTAAGAGGCGACAAAACAACCCACAGCCAGGTGGTAGGGTATTTACCCGACTGGATGGCGACCACCCCTGTTCTAGAGTATGCCGCCATAACAACCTTGTGTTGTGTTCCGGCATTAGTGACCAGGTTCCAGTCTCCCTTAAGAGAGCAGTAGCGCATTTGTAACGCCTTTGGTGTTACAAATATCCATAGGCGATGGTAACCGCTTTCCATCAAATGGGCCGTCTGCCTGTCTGCTGAATTCCTGCAAAAAAAAATAATCTTCCGATCTACCCGAAAAGTTTAATGATATTTTAGATAAAAGAAAGAAAGAACAAAGATTTCTTTAAAACTATAATAATATAGTCCAAATAACACAAAAATAAGACGTTTGAGTGTATGCCTTCGGTTACCGCCGCTGCTGCCGCGCTTCTTCTCTCTTCGATTGTTTTCAGCCACCATCCTTGTACGAGAAATAGAGCAACATGGAAATGACATGTTTGCGTTTGACCACTGTCTCAGCTGATGTTGAGTGATGACGCAGTCTAGGATGCAGCACGCTCACCTAGAAGATACCTATTCACTCGTGACTTGAGGACTTCAAGATGGTATTTGTCAGAAAAACAGACTCCGGCAAATTATTCCACTCTTCGGCCGTACGCACCAGAAAAGATAAAGCGGAACGCTTGATTCTGACTGGTGGTGTTTCCACCATGTAACGGTGGCGCAAACCGGTGCGTCTGGTTGTCCGATGGTAAAATGGGGAGGGAGGAAACAGCTCGTGCAATGCTAAGGAACACTTCCCGAAATGTATCCGATAGAAGATAATCAGCCGCCAGAGTATAAAAAAGGCGGTTCTTTTCTCAATTGATTCCAACGCCTCCATCTGGTATTCGGCTGAGCTGACCCAAAGATGAGAACAGTACTCCATGCACGACCGAACTTGCGCTTAGTATAAGTGCAGCAGTTGTTCCGACGTGAAGCACTGTCGTCTGTTTCACTATTGCGAGTACACCCAGCTTTTTGGCCGCCACTTGCGCTAAAGACTCCATGAATAACAGTCATGAGATGAAAGAAGATTTTTTCACCAGAAATAAATCACAGTAATGTCGGTTGAGGTATATAATAGACTCGAACGGGGCGAGGTATCGATATTAACGGCCCCGCCCCCCTCTGCCCCCCTCCAGGCGACTCCTAATATCGAGCCCTAAGGCGATTCCCAATATTCCTGGCTTGAATACTGCGGGCCCGTTTTATATCATTATAATTATATTATTATATAAGTGCTACTTAGATTGGTTCGTTTTCACACACTTTATCGTCTGAAGAGTAGGCACATATAAAATAAACACATTAGTTGACAGTCGATTCAAGTAAGATGCTTTTTAAAATCTTACAATACGCCGAAACTGCCTTTGGTAGGGGTTTAGTAAGTCATGACATCATATCTTTACTAGATAAAACTACTCTGTTTATTTAAACTTCTAAATGGCTCAATTGACTGTCCTGACATACTTTCCTTTATTAATTTTAACACTAGATACAAAACTCGTAATCCTTCACCTAGACTCTTTTCCCTTCAAGTATTTGGAAATAACACATCGTATTATAATCCGGTCACAAGAATGTGCAGGCTATATAATGAGATTGCAAGTAAAAATATATCCATTGATATTTTTAATTCCTCCTTTTTTAAATTTAAACGTGAAATTCGGGCTATTATTTGCACCAATATTTCTGGCATAGTTGCATAATAATTTTGTTACCTAACCACTGTAAAACTCACTTTATAATAAGTCATACTAACCCCTAAACATCTTGTCAATGTATGGTACATTATGTGCTCACATGTTTAGAGTTACAGCTTAGACCTAATAATTTATACATAATATGAAATATGTAACTTTAGCTGTTTCTTGTTTTGTGTGCCAAATAAATAAATATCTTTAACGAGTCAAATAGCGTGTTATTATTATTTAAACAATAATTTATATTATTACTGTCATGATATGTTGTAAGTATTATGACAATAAGTTATTTTAACGCTCGTTTTCCATAGAGATTTTTTTGTTAAATATATCACGTATCCATTGTTGGATTTCTTTATTTTTAAAAATTTGTAAAAATAGTATCAAACCAAAAATGTACAATTAATTAAATATCTTGAAACATTGCAAAATGTGGGCATTTGTCCTCTCAGTCACCTTGTTAGTATTGCAATGCTATAGGAAAACGACACACACATGCGTGAAACAGTCATAGCCGGTGGCACTTCGGCAAGGACGATTGCCGGCCAGAGCGGCGAGTGTGAAACGAGTACTTGGTAGTTATTTTTTTTTTTTAATTGCAGATCAGCAGACAGGCAAACGGCCCACTTGATGGAAAGCGGTTACCATCGCCTATGGACATTTGCAACACCAAAGTTGCTACAAATGGGCTGCTGCTCTATTAAGGGAGACTGGAACCTGATCACTAATGCCGGAACACAACTCAAGGTTGTTATGGCGACATACTTTAGACCAGGGGTGGTAGCCATCCAGTCGGGCAAATGCCTTACCACCTGGCTGTGGGTTGTTAAGTCGCCTCTTAGGACAGGCCGCAGGAAATTGTATTCTTTCTTCGTTCCTGCACAGATAAAAGCTCGCAAATCAGAGATCAAAATGAATTATATTCCTTTTTCAAACTTCTTTGAAATATCTCATTCGCTCAGTTAGTGAACATACAGCTCAACTTCAACTGCTCAATCGGCTCAGTTACCAACATAGAGCACAATGTCATCAATACGTACAATGCAAATAGATTATTGTGCCTAAAAAAATAAACTTGAAAATACTTAAGCATATGTTTTATTTTATATATGATATATTTAACTGTTGATATAAAATAATCAAAATTTGTTGCATGATTTTGAAATTTGATAACATAAGTACGAATATGAATCGCTTTTGAAAGAGCTAGAACGAGAGCCGTCATTCCGATTTCTACTCTGTATCTGTATTGACCCAAAGAGCTAAAGGAGTGATCAAGTTTTTTAGTGCGAAAGAGCTATATCTCTCTTTCGTGTTAGTGCGCCGTTTTGCAAAAGTCTAGAAACAAGTTTCGCACTTGAGCAAATATTGGAGCAATCAAGGTGAAAAGTAAGCAAAAAGCGCCGAACGATAACTCGTCTAATGCCAGCACCCATATGGACGTAGATGTAGTGTAATTGATAGATCGACCTTGCGCGCCAGCTTATCGATATATTATGTACTTGTGTAGAGGTTAGTGCTACGTACCTAAGCCAGGGCTGTCACCTTAGCACTTTCAGCGCTGTTTAGGGTAATCTTGCTCTTAGCGACAATTAGCGCTTTTTTATGGTAGGCCAATATCTATATAAGTATTTAGTTTTACATACATACATACATACATACATAACTTCACGCCAGTTCCCTTGCGGGGTAGGCACGAACAACAGAGCGCCATTTAGGCTTATTCTTACACACCTCACTTGCTTCTTTGACATTCATAACTCTTGTCATGCACACTCGTCTGTTCTTAAGGCTCCTGACATCACCTTCCGCTAGTACACGATCAATTTGATCATGGAAGGTGTTTAGTTTTGATGTTCTAAATTAAGTGTAAATAGCCCAAAGATCATATGCCACAGCTGTTTATCATATTTTGATTGTGCCAACATTACAGTACAAAGTATTTTTGACTTCGTAGCCAATTGATTGACACATCGGTTATCTGGATCTGGATGTACAGGTTTCATCACGATATTTTCCTTCATTGTCAACGTGTGATAACTGTGACAGAAAAACGTCAAGTGATGCATGCTTTCCAGTTAGGATTCGTCATTCGAGTTTGGGATGCTAGTTCGTCAACCACTACGTTATCGGTGCAGGAACGTAGAAAGAATACAATTCCCTGTGCCAGACAACCCACAGCCCTGGTAGGGTATTTGCAGGTAATCCTGAGTTCTGTTCCGGCATTAGTGGCCAGGTTCCAGCCTCCCTCCCTTAAGAGACCAGCAGTGTATTAGTAGCACCTTTGGTGTTACAAATGTCCATAGGCGATAGTAACCGCTATCCATCATGTGGGCCGTCTGCCTGTCCGTTGAACTCGTGCAATAAAAAAAGCTACCACATAAATTTTACTCGTCTATTGAGTTCTAGCGCTTTTTCTATCTGATTCGGCGGCAGCCCTGGGATGGCCCGCACTTCCGCAGTGCGCACTTGACACTCGTCATCATTATTTCCTCTGCGGTGTTACGGTCCCAGCGGAATAACAACTAGAGTAAACAGCCTTTTACGGTCACTTATTTATTAGCCCAAAAACATGTTTACATTTAAGTAAAACGTATATTAAGTAAAAACAAAAGGAGTGGCGCATGGCGGGGCGGATGCGAGGCTTCCGTCTGCCGCCACCTCTACTCGCTTCGAGCTAATTTATGTCCCGGCCGTCAGTGGTAGACTGGCAGACGGCCGTGTCCTTCCACAATCACGGCTGTGTATTTTGTTTAGGGCGGCCAAATGCGTCCCATATCATTCAAATATTTTAATAAATGACGCGACCTTGTCCGCGTTCGCTGAATAGCAAATATCAAAAAGCTGTCTGTTACAAATCGGCTCAATAGTTTAAACTTTCTGAATTGGAAACAACAAAGTATAAATTAATCAAATTGTAAAGTAGGCATATGTTATGATAAAATCTTGGTATAATAAAATACTAGCTGTCCCGGCAGATGTTGTCTTGCCCTGAAAAAATAAAAATTTAGGCTCCGATTCTAGTGCCACCTATCAGTTTCAATTGTGAATTTAAACTATCCGGGGTCCCACTTAAACACACAGAAACAAAATCATCAAAATTGGCGAAGGAGATTAGGAGGATCCCAGAACCCGATCCCAGCGCCCCATAGGTACCGGTTTCAGTTGTAACTCTTAACCATCCGGGGACTCACCCAAATATACACAAAAAGTTTAATCAAAATCGGTAATGTCGTTCTCAAGTTATGTGCGTACATACATTTTTACGATTCATTTTTATATATAAGATTGAAGTTAAAGTGAAATAGGTATAATCTTACTTTAGAAATATCATCCTGGAAATAATGTTATTTACTGTTTAAACAATAATTAATTAACGCACTATTTGACTCTTACCAAGTTATGACGTCGGGGCTGACACAAAGGTTCAAAGCCCCTTTAAAAGAAACTTATGACGTCATAAGTTCGTATGCTCGTACAAAATCTATGAGGCTGCATTTGACTGTCATTTGACCTGTTATAATAATAATAATAAAGTACTCACAGCAGCCTGAGTTCGGTGCACTCGTGCAGGTCCGGGATCCGGTCCAAGTAGTTGGCCTTCAGCTCCCTGTGAGGAACGAGACGTCATTAGTATGGGAGGCGAACGCACCTCGATTGCGTCCGTCCTCGAAGGACGGCTAATGGCCTATTTCGGAGCCTAACTTAATTTCCCCGAGGAGAGACCAATTTGCACTCACCGCCTCTACCCTTGGCCTCAACATTCTGTATTACTATGTGCAGCCTTTATTGTATACTAGCAGTGCCAGCGAACCTTCGTTCGCGTTGTCATGACTAGTAAGTGCTTGTTAGTGACAAGAGTGTCATCTTTTTGGCTGTATTCTCTATCCCACAGAAACGATATCTTATTTTTTGGGATAAAAAGTATCCTAAGTGTATTTATGTCCAGTTGCATTTAAATACGTTGAATATTTTTCACGGTATACCCTGAAGTCTATTAGACAGACAGACAAAATTCTAGAAGTTATATTTTTGGAATCTGCTGTTCTGAATTAGACCACTGGTGTGTTTTCTTTTTTTTAAATTCATTATACAAACTCGACCCAGACAGCTTTATTATATTAATGAAACCGTTTTAATGTTAAATTCATTTACCTGTCTATTTTTTTATTTTTTTTTATTGCAGGAGATCAGCAGACAGGCAGACGGCCCACTTGATGGAAAGCGGTTACCATCGCCTATGGACATTTGCAACACCAAAGGTGCTACAAATGCGCTGCTGCTCTCTTAAGGGAGACTGGAACCTGATCACTAATGCCGGAACACAACTCAAGGTTGTTATGGCGACATACTTTAGACCAGGGTGGCAGCCATCCAGTCGGGCAAATGCCCTACCACCTGGCTGTGGGTTGTTAAGTCGCCTCTTACGACAGGCCGCCCGGCCGCAGGAAATTGTATTCTTTCTCCGTTCCTGCACGGATATTCTGAATATCTTCTAATTCTATTGCTGAATAATTGACATAACTTGTGTGGGATTCATATAAAAAAACTTAGTAGTAAAGCAAATGAATGAGTAGTAAGATATAGGACACGATATTAAGAACAATTTAACGCAAACGCAATAGAAATCGACGCGAGAGGAAAAATAAAATAGTCCGCGAAAGGTAAAACTTAAAAAGATAAAGAAAGTCGAATATCTGATATTGTTGAGTCGGGTACATTATTTGAGGCCGAGGGCAATAACCGCCCTTCGTCGCCCCTTTGTGGAAATTGAGACGTCCCAACGAGGGAGCCCCGTATTTACATTCGGCCGACCGTCTTCCAAGATGAGAAGACTCGCAGCGCACACACGATCCTATGTTCCATTCATCAAATAGGGGTCTGTCAATATAAAACACCCGGATTTGTTAATTCCTACTTGTATACGAGTATAAGGTGAGTTTTATTGATTGTTTTGGTCCCTTTTCGCCGTTTTAAATGTGATTTGCCTCTTAAGTCATCACTGGAGATGGACATGAATACTTTATCTTGGAAAACACCAGATGCCGTAGGGTTTGGTTCGCTAAACTTGTGCTCGACGCTTCATTCGTGTGAGGTCTGAACTTTACTTCTATACACCATGTTTTCTGAACCCTGTAATACTCGTATGTACGTGTGTTGAAATGAAATATACAAAATCTTGATAATTTGTATTTTATTTATTTATTTCGCACAAGGTGATGTCAGGAGCCTTAAGAACAGACGAGCGTGCATGACAAGAGCTATGAATGTCAAAGAAGCAAGCGAGGTGTGTAAGAATAAGCTTGAATGGCGCTCTGTTGTTCGTGTCTACCCCGCAAAGGAACTGGCGTGAAGTTGTATTGTATTGTGTTGTATGTATGTACACACATAAAACAAGAAACAGCTAAAAGTTACATATTTCATGTTATGTATCAATTATTACGCCTAAGCCGAGGAATTAAAAATATCAATGGATCTATTGTACTTGCAATCTTAATATATAGCCTGCACATTCTCGTGACGAGATTCTAAAACGATGTGTTATTTTTGTTTTATTGTATTGAAATGGACGGACAAAGATAAATGTTAAAAACGAGTATTTGTAATTAGGAATTATATAGATAACGATTTACATTGTATATTTTGGAACTTAATTAAAAATTAAGGAATTTAATTTTATTGGAGTATATTATTGGAGTATTTTATATAATCACGCAGAAGAGGAAATATGATTCAGTTTCAGAGCAATCACTTGTTATGGCGATGCTCATGGAAGTAAGTTCCTATTACGCGTATGTTCTTATATTTTAACGCAGAATATGGATTAAGCGCGTTCAAATTCAAATTCAAAAGTTTTTATTCAAAATAAGTTCCACTGGAGAACACTTTTTGAAGGTCATACATGTGAGTTAAAATTTATTTTTTACTTCCTATTCTATGTACACCGCTTCGCAACGTGTTGATGCTATAAAGGAGAAGAAGCGGCAAGAAACTCCCCAGCGACACGTCTAGCTAAATATTGTTTTTCTTTGTATTTCATATTCTATTTATAATATATTCTTCTATTCCCATGTCCAGACTACGCTCCTGTGCTGCGGCCACTGGTCGATATTCGATTTGCATACACTGGACTCACAACACGGCCACATCTGTTGCGGAGGAAAATAATTTACTATATCTCCCGGTGACTCGCTTGCATCCCTTTAGTTTCTTTTATGTCGCACCGGAGTTAAAAGTAGATTATTGTATGGTTTTCATCAATCTTTAAGTATGTCAAATCTATATTAAACCTGCCAGGTTTGTAAAGGAAAACTAACAAACTAACCGTTGCATAATTTTGTGTATAGTATAAATTATAACAATGCAAAAATACCAGACCAGAGGAAGTGAAAAGTAAATCGTATAATGGGTTTTAAGAATAGGTACTTTAGTTTTTTTTTAATGAAACTTCTTTGAAATCTTTGTGATTTGAAACTCGATAAAAAGAAAAAGCGACACTACAAAGAGATTAACACATAAATCTATAGGACTAAGCCTGCGAGAGAATGAGATAGAATACTTTATATTTAATAATTTAAACACTATGCTCATACAGACAGAGTTGGAAATGTTTTCTTTAATAGTTCAAATTTCGTGTTTAAAGCTTAAATAATTTGTATTTTAAAAAAGTTTTTGAGACCCTAGATGTCATGTAGTAGCAGAGTGCTAGCCAAGACAAGTAAAACAAGCCCAAATACGACGGGTCTATCTTGTTTAGCACAGGAGTTCCTATGGCCACCTTCCAACTCCATCATCAGATCAGCTCCATGGTATCCATATTATTGCATTGTCACGCGATATACATATGCGTGCAAAATTTCAGCTCAATCGGTAACCGGGAAGTTGGTCAAATTTAACTTGCAAGATTCCACCCGAACTTACATACATACATAGGTTGTACATCCATTGCAACTTGTAATATATTATAACGATATAATATATGAAATGTGACCTCACGAAATTTATTATCCCTCTCACCCCTTGTCACACTTTGTTTCACTTCTTGCGTGTGAACTGCACAGACACATAATTTTTTTATTGGTAATTGATCTCCGGTGGTTCGGGCATGTGGAAAGAATGCATGATGAAAGAATCACTAAACAGATATACAATGCAAAAGTGGATGGATGCAGAAGTCGTGGAAGGCCACGACACACCTTCCATGATCAAATTGATCGTGTACTAGCGGAGGGTGATGTCAGGAGCCTTAAGAACAGACGAGCGTGCATGACAAGAGATATGAATGTCAAAGAAGCAAGTGAGGTGTGTAAGAATAAGCCTAAATGGCACTCTGTCGTTCGTGCCTACCCCGCAAGGGAACTGGCGTGAAGTTATGTTATGTTATGATCTCATAATTATGTCGAGCTTAAAAAATTACGATTGCTGTGTGAACATCAGTTGAAAACACCCCTCCTCATATAATTATAGTAAAATACATTTTCGTCAGTTGAGACCTCTCAACCCTCCGTCATGTCTACTGAAACTAAGGAAATATCTGACGACTTACTACGATACGATACGTTTTAGTTCTCATGGATATACAAACTTTTTGTATATGTTCAATTTGAATTGAGTTTACATTTAACCGACTTCTAAAAACAATTATAAAATAAGTTATAAAGTACAAGCGATTATAGACTGTCGAGCTTAGTATACTATCACTTTGCAAACGGGGGGTAAGGTTTTATTACAAAACGTATAAAGTGCAGCGGATTCCATTATTCCCGCAGACATACGAAGCGCAGTCTGATTGCTTCGAATCTACGAACAATACCGTGGAGCCCCTCTTAAATGTAATCACCGTCAGCCAGACGCGGGGGGCCCTAATCCGCCCCCTGCCTCGGCGGACAGCTAAAAATAGCTCGCGATGGGCCCCCACCAGAAACAGATGCCGCATGCACTCGATAAAAAAGGAAACAAGATGCGATTGTGTTTCCCAAATGGGGAGGAGTCCGCTCCATCGGCGGATAAAAGTTTTCCAATATTGTAAAGGCATAGTTCTGTTGTATCCCGCACTGGAATGGCACGACGCCCGACCTCTATCGATTCGTGTGTAGCTTTTGTCTTCAGTCGGTATCCTTCTTCTTAATAAACAAATCTATACAATGTTGTCTCACTCAATAGTTTTTATTTAAGTATATAGACGACGAATTCTTCAACACTACGCGATGTCCTACAGAGGCTGTTAAATATTGATTATTTTTGGAAGATCATTTTGGTACATCACCAGCACGATTTTTGCAATCAGTGAGCTGTATTGATGGATAGGTAGGTAGATACTACATCTTCAAATTATGGTGATAATAGAGTGTCGGAATTCGTGTTTAGGCCAAGCTACCCTCTGCGCTGGGTATTTGAATGAGTGTTTACGATGTGGTTAGGTCGGCGGGGGCGTAACAGGTACAAGGGGCTTACTCACAGCGACCTGAGCTGCGGCGCGTGCCGGCAGAGGTGCGGGGGCAGCCGCGAGAGGCGCGCGCGTTCAACGCGCAGCGCGCGCAGCCGCAGCGACCCGTTCAGCGAGGGCAGCTCGCGCAATCCACGCGCTTCCGACAGCACCCTGCGAACACACCCACCGGAACACTTAACCACCCAATAGACATTCACAATGTACGTCGTTAGGAACAGGGCAAAGAAGTCCCACGCGTTGGCCCCTAAGCGGCGCCTCTTGTACAATCTTTATCTCGCTTTTGTTGAAGATCTCCTCAAACAAAAATACATTTAAATTATGAGCCATACCTAGTTCTTTTCAACGACAGACGCGTGGCGATTTTAATAGGTCTATGTGTAAATGCGAGGTCTCGAGGGTGGGATTGTACCGTTCCCGTAGGGTAGTCTGCAATGCAAGCTACGTGTTCATGTCGCCGCCGAACCGATATTCAGCCACAGCCACGAACGTCGCACCGCCACGTGCCACCGGACGCGAGCTCTCCTCAGCATACAAATCAACGGGACTTGAGCAACAAAACAAAGAAACCGCAACTGTTATATCCTAAAAATCGGCCAAGTGCATCTTGGAGCACGCGCAATGCAGGATTCCGTAGAAATTATGAGCCTTGTGATTAAGTGGTTTGATTTGCCATTATTGACCCGTCTGGATGGCTACCACCCCTAGTCTGGAGTATGCCACAATAACAACCTTGAGTTGTGTTCCGGCATTAGTG
Source organism: Dendrolimus kikuchii (assembly GCA_019925095.2). Classification (NCBI taxonomy): domain Eukaryota; kingdom Metazoa; phylum Arthropoda; class Insecta; order Lepidoptera; family Lasiocampidae; genus Dendrolimus; species Dendrolimus kikuchii. The sequence continues at coordinate 20,309,642 of CM034407.1, forward strand.
ACCAGTTTCCAGAATCCCTTAAGAGGGCAGCAGCTCAATTGTAGCACCTTTGGTGTTGCAAACGTCCATAGGCGATGGTAACAGCTTTCCATCACGTGGGCCGTCTGCCTGTCTGCTGAATTCATGTAATAAAAAAAATAAGTTACGGAATCCTAAAAAACGCATTTAATTTAAAATAGGGTCATTCCTGATTCAACCCATGACGTCACATACGAATATATTTTTCTTAAATCAACCCATTTCTATTCCTTACTCAACTCACAGCATAATCTTGTTTTTTATTCTTAAATCAATCCATATCTATTCTCAACTCAACCCATTTTAAAATTAACACAAAAATTATATAATACTAATGGTTGTCCAGTGGTCGAAATTCGACTATAATTGATTTAAATTATAAGTTTAAACATTATTAAGGTTCTGTTGTCAAAGACTATACTTCTATAATCACAGATTTCGCCAAGGCTACGCTGTTATTTTGACTTGAACAATAAACAAAAGAGTATATATGCGTGTGTGTGTCAAATACATGGTAGTGTGTGTAATGTTTTCGTTATTGATTTAATGTATTTTTTATGAATAATAAAAAAAAATACATATATTAGCATACTGCACTCCTTCTCTATATAAACTATAAGTGTGCGAAATTTCATACTCCTCCGCCAGCGCAATTTTCGTAAAAAGGGTACAAAGTTTTAGCTTCATGTATTAATATAATGATTAGCATAATCATGCCACGTTTATATTTCATTAAAACACGCACATTATTACATGTCTTATATGATAACCCCATTTAGCAAAAACACCTCTATTGACCCGGTTCATACTAATTTCCTTCAAAGAAGTATTTTAAACTGTACCATCATGAATTTGTACACAATTTTCAACTTCATATTTCAAAATGTAGGGGCATTATGTGCAGGTACGCTGGAGGAAAAGTCTTTCTCGGTTTTTATAATTATGCTAATCATAATGAGTGTGCTATACAAAGACAGATGGACTTGACAATTTATAAGAGTTCTTTTACTAAAATGACTAAAATCAAAATAATTGTTTACTGTGTGAGACGGAATGGCGACTTTCATATAATATGAGTAACTTGTAGATTTCAACAAGAATTTTCTCTTTACCCGACATTCGTCGTCATTGTGGCAAATATATATGAGGGCAGAAAAACCCTTCTGAGCGAAGTATGCCGTCGCTCGCATTAATGGAATGACACGTATATAGGTACTCTGGCTACAAGTCACATGTTTTAATTATAATATAATGTTAATATAATGAATATTATAATGGTTGCGCGATGCGGAACTTCGAGGAAGAGTGATTCACAACATGTTTACTACCAGTTCCACAAAATAATAACATTCGGCCGCGAGGCCCTTCCGCGTCTCTAGCGCCTTACGCCTTTGCGCCCAAGGTGGCGCCCTTCGCCCTTCGACAGCTCCCTGAGTTTGTCAATAAACACGATGTCTAATGGTCAACCGGTCAACAAAGTGTCGTCAAAAGAACGTGTACGCCAATTTATTATTTATTATTTTTAAAGCAAGAGAATAGTATTTCACGGCTTGCCCTTTTATATGATAACAAAGTAAGAGTTTATTGTAAAACGTGTCATGCGGTGCTTTGATCTGTAGCCGACGCGCGTACATTATTCGCGATGGCGCAACGAATAAAGCAATGAAAGGGGCGATGAATCTCAATTGCGCCAGAGACATGCGAGTGCCCCCTTGCGGGGGAAGTGAACAAGTGACCTTTGCACGTTTGCAAAATGCTGTCGTCGAGCGCGATGCGGGCTGCGATAACGGACGTGCGATGCGTTTGCTCATTGCTGACAGCTGACAACACGCGTATTATTATAGGGTTCCCAGTTAAAAAAAAAATCGGAAACAATTTCACACATTTAGAGAAAATTATAGTTTTTGTAATATAATATGTATGTCTGACGTTATAATGGCATCCATTGAATAAATCTCATTTCCATGCGTTATGCATGTAAAATATGATACATCGAAAGCGTAACTTTTATGTTAATAAAAAATTTGGAATTAGAGTGTGTCGATTTCCATTATCACCACGTCGCATGGAGGTAACTAAGAAAAATGGCGAGTGTGATGTGCCAACGTGTAAAAGGCTAAAAATATCTCGTTTCATTTACTGTCAACTACCCTACTGTTATATTTAATTCATGCAGAGAAAAGTTATTGTATGCAACGTAATTCAACATCTTCATTTTTGTTTTATGTACATACAAACATACATACATAACTTCACGCCAGTTCCCTTGCGGGGTAGGCACGAACAACAGAGCGCCATTCAGGCTTATTATTACACACTTCACTTGCTTCTTTGACATTCATAACTCTTGTCATGCACGCTCGTCTGTTCTTAAGGCTCCTGACATCACATTCTGCTAGTACACGATCAATTTGATCATGGAAGGTGTGTCGTGGCCTTTCACGACTTCTGCATCCATCCACTTTTGCATTGTATATCTGTTTAGTCATTCTTTCCACATGCCTGAACCACCGGAGCATTCCTTTCCTTACCTTCACTCCGACACTCTCTTTTAGACCAACTCTCTTTCTTACTTCGGTATTACGAACGCGGTCCGCGAGCGTCACTCCGCAGATTTTGCGCAGTGCTCGCATCTCGACCGCGTTACTCTACTTTCATGCTCTCTCTTCCATACCCAACTCTCGCTTCCATACGTGAGCGTAGGTACCAGCACCGCGTTGTGTATGGCGAGCTAGGCCTTCTGGCTGAGGTTCTTAGCGCCTAGAAATTTACCTAACGCTCCATTCACACCTTTCCCCAAATTCACTCTTCTTTCTATATCAGCGGTGTACCTTCCATCCCTGCTAAAAGCACGTCTAAAATATACAAATTCACTCACTTGCTCCAGCATAACATCATCGACCATTATCCTTGCATTCATTCTGGTTTCTTCTCTTTCAAACACCATAACCTTTGTTTTCTTCGCATTCAAATTTGTTTTATGTAAACTGTAGAAATTACGGACGACCCCTAATTTGTTCGCAAGGCGGACAAAGCCGGCAGATTTCGGACGTATGACAACCCTATTGACTATTATGAGTAGAGTATGAGTCACCGTCCCGCCATTCGGCCAACGTGCAACGCCACCTCGACGGAGATGCAATCTCCAGCGATCGCTGCGAGTCGCGGGAGCGGGGCCGCGGTGGCGCCGTCAACGTTCCACTTCCTTTATATAAAGAAGCGGCGAAACTCGACGCCCTCAGATCCGATTACGCGAAAATGGCTCGCACAAACCCGACTCGAATGCCACCGATATAGGCGTGTAAACCTAACACCGACCTAAAACTACAATTACACCAGCATTCAAAATAAAGCTTTCGCGAGCAAGCTGGTTTCGCACGCATAGGATTTTATTACACATTAAAAGTCTTATTCCCTCCTATTTCAAATATTTAGATTACTTGATTGGAGTCGGCTGTGATCATCGCCGATCACTTCCTCTGCACGGGCCCGCCGGTACTACATTGACATCAGTGAGGCCAATGCGTCATTGCTGAGACATGAGATATTTTGGTCTGGATGCTCTTTTAAGGTTCCTGACGCTCACCTCACCGATTCCTATCTTCCGATACTTATAGAAGCTCAGTAGTTTTATTATCCTTTGGAATTTAAATTATCTATAACACTTTTTATGATTATCCTAATAGTTCACTGTTTCTTGTCTTAGCTAATTCGCTAAGTAACCGTCTATTCTCATAGCTAATCCCCTCTTTGTTTTTAAGGCCGATCGTCGAGTCAAAGACATCATAAACCGTTTTATTGCTGGAATTTAATTGCAAGTTCTTAAAAGCTATGTTTCGGGTTGAGCTTACAAGTCCGAGAATTCTAATTAATTGTGTGCAAGTTTTGGGGATTCACGTCTATTTTGTGAATATATAAGGTTGGCCCGTTGAGATACAGTTAGTTAAGTTTCAACTGCGATCGAGACGTTACAAAGTGTACCTTAGGAACGAGAATCTCATACCGACGGACTTTATGCGTTTTTTGTTATTAAGTTAGTAAGAACTGTGAATTGCATGTTTGTACTTCTAATAAACTTTGTGTACATTTATTCGACACTAGCGGCCGGGTGCGGTTTCACCCGCGCTCTGTCCCGCTCCCGTGGTATATAGCGTCATTTTATATAACCTATGACACTCCCTGTTAACGTAGCTTTCCAACAGTAAAATAAATTTTTAAAATCGGTTTAGTAGATCCAGAGATTACCCCCTACAACGTCACATACTCCCAAATTTTATCTGTTTATAATATTAGTATAGCTTTAATTTCAAAAAGTTAACATCACAAAACTTTGTTTCCTAGAATGGAATGCAGCACTCATCCACCCGTGAAATGAATACTTCTCCTTTGTAAAAAAACAGAATACCTTTTATACTTTTTTAAAATCGCAACCGTTGTAAGTTTGTGGGTTGACACATAAATCTAATATTCTCGCTGGTCCGAGTTTATGAGCGGCTCGGCGGCATCGGGGGAGAACTCGAGGAAACTTTTTCGCTTCTCGACCGGAGAAACTTCTGTGTTCCGCTGACTTGCCGCCGACTATCTCCAGGGCGTGTACCCTACGATTTACTTCACCAATCTTCACAACTATCTATACAACAATGCCTATGAAACTTATCGTGAAAGTCATACTTGATCATATTTTGTTATTTAATTTCCCTTCCAGAACAATCACAATTCATACAACATGTTTCGCACTAACTTTGGCACCTAAACTTACTCCCTTAAGAAAGGGCGCTGCTACTTTTTTAGCTTTTCAATAACTGAAGGTAAAAGTCACGTACATATCGTTAATAGCATTTATTACTAGTAGCGCCGCCTGCCCGGTTTGGTATTAGTGACTCCATCTATTATTAAATATTTAGACTAGTATTTGCTTACGAACATTTGATAATGTTGTTACTTATATTTTAAAATAATAAAGGTACTTTTGTAACCCATTGTTACGCTAGTCTAGGTGGCGCCGCCTAGCAGCTAATATTTCAACTAATGTCATAGGCCTTACAGTATTTTATGGTATTCTTATAGATTAAAAGTATTATTAAGACCTACATTGTAAAAATCAAATGTACATACATACATACATAACTTCACGCCAGTTCCCTTGCGGGGTAGGCACGAACCACAGAGTGCCATTTAGGCTTATTCTTACACACCTCACTTGCCTCTTTGACATTCATAACTCTTGTCATGCAAGCTCGTCTGTTCTTAAGGCTCCTGACATCACCTTCTGCTAGTACACGATCAATTTGATCATGGAAGGTGTGTCGTGGCTTTCCACGATTTCTGCATCCATCCACTTGTGCATTGTATATCTGTTTAGTCATTCTTTCAACATGCCCGAACCACCGGAGCATTCCTTTCCTTACCTTCACCCCGACACTATCTTTCAGACCAACTCTCTTTCTTACTTCGGTATTAGGAACGGGGTCCGCGAGCGTCACTCCGCAGATTTTGCGCAGTGCTCGCATCTCGACCGCGTTTACTCTACTTTCATGCTCTTTCGTCCATACCCAACTCTCGCTTCCATACGTGAGCGTAGGTACCAGCACCGCGTTGTGTATGGCGAGCTGGGCCTTCTGGCTGAGGTTCTTAGCGCCTAGAAGTTTACCTAACGCTCCATTTAAACTATTCCCCAAATTCACTCTTCTTTCTATATCAGCGGTGTACCTTCCATCCCTGCTAAAAGCACATCCAAGATATACAAACTCATTCACTTGCTCCAGCATAACATCAAATCAATCAAATGTATTTTAGTAAATAACATAATATTTATTGGATTGTCAACGTTGCATAAATACTGTTAACCTGCTGTGATTCGAGCAGTAATCACTCTGAATTCAAATCAAATAGTTCTTAAAGTTCTAGGTGTTTTGTTACATAAATCCCGCACTAACATTATCTATATGGCCTCATTCCTGTGTGGCCGTTTGTCTGTAACAGCTGATTAGTACATTTATACGCGTTCAGCATATTTTGTAAAACGTTAATCAGTTATAGTGTAACGCTCCTGCAACACGCATACTAATGAAGCGTCTGGCGAGGTGCCAGACGGGTGATGGGAACAGTGGTGCACATGTGTTGTACTGACAGCGTGGTGAGATGCGGCAGGTGGTCGAAGGCGTGCGGGTGCACCTCGTCGAGGGGGTTCGCGCGCAGCTCCAGCCGCGCCAGTCGCCGGCACGCCTGCGCCACGCCCGCCGGCACCAGCGACACGCGGTTCCAGCCCAGAGACCTGCAACGCCACCTCGATCTTCATACATTCGCATCAGGATCACGGCACTCTTGCGTTTTCCTTGTTACAAATCATCATCGTCCTAGCGTTGAATTCTAGTGATTGCGGTCTGCCTCGAAGCACAGGACCCGCTTACAATCAAAGTGGCAAGGTATCTTTAAAGTAAGGTTACCGCCTGGGTATCAAAGCCACATTATACGGATAGCCGAAAGAGATGAGAAGACAGGGATTATGCAGATGGGGACAACACTGTTACGGAACAAGGGGAATATGATACTGGCCGCATGGAGGACCCCATTATTACATACCGGACAGACATCTAATAGGAGAAATCCTCTGAAGGAATTCCGCATTTACTAAAATTCTTCATTAGAAACATTCTACATAAAGTAATCATATCCAACTTTAAAGGATCATGTATTTAGCGAAGAACAGAAGAAACCATTTCGAGTTAGGTCAGTTTTAGATGACTGGAAACTTGTAAACAAAATACGCTTAATACTCGTATTAGTTTCATGTTCAACTTACAGATCTTCGAGCTGGGGTAGGAGCTGTATGGCCGGCGGCAGCTCCGTCAACAGATTCTCCTCCAGCCTCCTGCGAGTCGAATGCAAACAGTTCATATTCATTATAACAGTCTATATAATATAATTGCGGCGTTTCAGGATGATTCCGTAACTAGAACACCCACTGAATCCCGATTTAATGAAGATGAATTTAATTAAATTAGCGCGGACCATTTATTTCTGCGGAGATTAAGCAGCCTCATTAGCGGGTGGCCGCTCGCCGTTCGCCGCGTCGCACTTTGCGCCCCTGCGCCCCTGCGAGGCACGTTGCGCCATTTAGCAAGAGTGGCAACTGGCTCTCGGGAACCATTCCTACAAGGTCATCCGGGGTGTAATGGCATACTTTGTCATTCAATTACATTTTAGCCGTTCCTTTGTGAATAATATAATTAGTATTCACGGCGGACCATGGGCGCGTACGTTTTTGCTAATTAACAAGCGTGACAATTGTCTCGAAACATAAACAGAGACTTCGTAATTACCTCCAAGATATGAATTTAAATTTGGGTATTGTAAAAAATGCTATTGATATAGGTAGGAAGACTTGTTTGTTTGCAATCATAGAGCAAAACAGATTTTTTTACTTTACCACGGCTAGAGAATCGACATTAACTATATGGCAACATTATGATATGGGTTATGTCAAATATCCATTAATTCGCCATAAGTACGAATTACAAGATTATAAGAACCCGGAATATGTCATCAAAATTTTACCTTTAACGATGTTAAGGACGAAATCGCTCGAATTATGTGCATACATTAAAAGGATTGCGAATAACAAAATGGAAACATAAATCCAGAATAATTATGTACAATATACGCCATGAATAAGCGACGTTGCGAGAGGGGCTCGTGTGTGTGTGATTTGTGGTACGCACACCTGTGTCGCCCTCTGAAGTGTGTTTGCTCATAATATAATGCGAACCTGTAAACACCTCGGCGGGGAAATTAATTTATTGCAATACAGAAACGAGTGACATCAATTGGGTAAACAACTTTCGGTGAGATTGTTTCAGTTGATGCTTACACATCGTCCATAACTTCTCGTTGCCATCAAATGTCTTGTTATGATCAGTTTTGACGTGATATATTGCCCAATTCGTTACATTTTATTACGATAGAGGAACGCGCAAATATAATAAATAATAGAAGTTTGAAGGGTCCGTTACATATATAGAACTTCATTTTTGCGATTTTCGAAGTAAAGGCACCGAGAACAGCACTTCCTGCGCAGACGACTTTTCGAATGTTTGGTGCGAGAAGTAGGGTCCATATTTATGCAGTATATTTGCCTGTCCGCCACAGACTTTCGGCCTTAATTACGTTTAAGAGAATGTGCGAATGACAGATAGAGGCATTTAGGTCCAACTGCCGCGGGGCCTAGAAATAAGCGCGACATTTATGCGGAGCCTGTCGTGTCGGGGCAGTGCCCTCTCAACGCCTATTAGGGCTATCATTTATCTACCAGTAAGCGATAGTTTGTCAGTAAGTATACGGGGTTAGTAATAATTTGTACTCACAGCACTCGGAGGTTGGGCGTGTTGGCGAAGGCGCGGTCGTCGATGTGCGTCAGCCGATTGCGTTTCAGGACCCTGCATCACAACACATTATGTATAACCGATAGATAATGTTAACTGCTCACACTGATCCATGTGGTAGAACGTGTTTCCCACCAGTACTCCTTTATAGGTAGCCCAACGGCTAAGACATTTAGTTCTGTATACAGATGGATAAAAAGGTTAATAATAATTAATTGCAAAAGGGCTTTCAGGGGATCACGTCGACAAATTTTAAAAATTGGAAAAAAAGGCGAAAAGTAGGCTCGTCATGGCGGGGTCAACGGCCATTATTGAAACCGGCATCGCGTTTTGGTTGTTTGCAGCTAATAAATGAATAGCGTATAGCGTAGCGTAGGCGTCGCAGGACGCTGTCGCTCGATCCAATTTGTAAAGAGATTTGTTAGTGGCTCCAAATTCCTGCATCGGCACACGTAACACTTGCCTTGATATGTATGTACACCAACTGGCGCCGTCCGCGTCGCCCAAATCGATCACCCCTAAATACCGATTCACCGGATGCCCCGTCGTGTCGTGTACTTATTTATCTTTCCCACGCGATATTATGAGAATTTATTCCCTCGTTATTTAACTGGCACTCGACGAATGCACGTCGGATTTTGTTTACAACCGCTAATGTCTCGATTACATATCGCATCGGGATGTGAACGTCTTCATCGCTGTCCGACGTGTGCATCACATACAAACTACTACGGATACTACGTATGTGTGCATTTTAATTGACTGACTTCAGATGAATCGGCTGTTGGACATGACGAGAGGATGCTCACACGTTTGTCGGGTGGCTCGTCGTCGCCCGTTTACAGCGCGATTTGTTGCACACCGAGCACACATAACGTACTGTTGGCATGTTTATTGCCACTTCACCGCGATATATGATACACTTTATTGTCAGAACAGATTGTTACATTCTATAGAGTACGTACAGGCCGTAAATGAGATGCTGGTATTCTTCAACGAGTCGCAAAATTTTATTCGGAGAAACGGAAGACAGGAACAAAATGATATTTACAATATTTTCTTCTATCGCCTACCGGTTATCCAAATTATATAGACATCAGTTATATATGTATATATATAAATTATACTGTTAATACCTACAGCAATTGTTCTTTTCGTCATAATTCTCAATTGTTTTTTTCTTCTAAATTCCAACATAATATCATCATATCATTTATTTTTAGCTATCTTTATTTCTAGCCGTCATTGCATCAGTCTTCGCTTTAATATTATTTTTGTCAGACGTTTTTTCTATCTTTCCTATCATAACAGGCACCTTATACGTTTTTGCAACACCACACATCTATTACATCTTTTTTATTTTTTTATTGCAGGAGTTCAGCAGACAGGCAGACATCTGGGACAATTTGTGATATGAATGTCAAATATTATAAAGCTCTCGAAACAAATGATACCAGGAGTCAGAGTTGGAGTTGGAGACTTGGTTATGAAGACTGATGTGAAAGACTAACTTGGGGACGAAGAAGACTTTGCTTATTATTATGTAAAACAAAAGGTAGTAAGCTCAAGTTTACGAATGAATCAATTTTAACCATTTAAATGCAGTTGTAATCGGAATAAAAATAGACCGCTACCTAGCCCTTGGGATATCCGAAAGACGATCGACTCGCCGTCATTGTATGTGGCATGAGCGACATGACTGACGTAGGGACCGGACGGCTGCGGTGGGCAGCATCCTTATTTTCATCCAAATAACCTTTTCATGTCAAATTAAATTATGATATTCATTGAAGGCGAATAGAATGTAAGCGATAAATGTCTCACTGACGATTTCATGTTCCGGCGTGTATTCGGAATGATCGTCGGCGAGTGGCGCTGAGGGGTTTACGGCTTCCGAAACGATTCACGAACGGCCACCGTTGAATGCGAATTCCATAAATATATCATCCAGTGTTATTTATTCGTGATGGCGATCCTGAGGGGGGCAGGGGGGGGGCGTCGGCGTCGGTCGCTGACCCACTGTCCGCCTCTCGCCTATGCCGAGTGCACTGCTCTCGCTGGTGGTGGTATCATCTTGCGCCCTCTCGCCGGGGAGTCGTCGAACCGAATGCATCGTCTGCAACCGGCGGATCCCTACGTCTGCATGCTACCAGCTGTCCAAGGGTCCCTACTTATTGTGTAATTATTATTATGTATGACTCGGAATTTGCAACTACCGTCCGATGAGAGTTATATTCAAAAATATACGAGTATGTAATACGGAAGGTTCCTCTAGCTTAACTGAAAAAACAGTGCTATATCCAATTCTGGAGTAGCTGTCGAACGGTAAGAGGGTGCTACAACGTGCCTAATGTGTTCCTACGGAAAATGGCTACCTGCGTATTTGATCGTGGCCCAAAGAACCAAATTGTTGAAAATTTTACTTCTATAATATTATAATATGTATGTATAATATTAAAAAAAATTAAGCTTTCTGGATCTCTCGTCAATTATTAGAAATCCGTTCCGATCTTGGTCGACGGACTGCCAACAATCCTTAAAATAACTCTTAGCGGAGACATTCGTCCAATTGTATAACGGGGAGATCTTTGAATAATTGTTTGAGTCGGTGTTCCCGTCGCCGGTTAATTGACGCACCGCTTACTAGTGCTTGAGAGGTAATCAACAAATTATCGACACCTAGCAATCGTTTACCCCACCTGGAGCTATCCTCCTCTATATTCAGCCCCCTTCCGCGGTTTCCACAGATCCTTGGGAACATGGAGTTATTTTAAAAGGTCGTTAACAGTAGTGTACTTCAGGGTGCCAACTAGGCGGGCGACTTATCGGTATTGTCCAAACCTCATCGGACTTATTCTTTTAATGTTTTTATTTACATTAATTTTTTTATTACTTTTTTTATTTTTAGCTTATGTCAATATGATATCTTGAAAATGACACGTATTATCACATAAAACTTTTCTTTTCATTTGGTTTCATATTAAATAAATATTTAATTAGAGAGGATGGGCACCAGTAACTACTTACTTAGTCAGGTGGGCCATCTGCGAATTTTCTATTTAAAAAAGAACTGCAGGTTCAATTGATTTTTGTACATTTACAATTATAGTTATAAGCCCTTCTGTTTGTCCACAGTTTCATGTCTATTACACGATACCTGTTGGGAGCTACTTGAGTCCGAAAAAGCCCTAATAATGACAAATCGCGACCCACATTGCTTGAATTAATTTGGGGCGCGTGTCAAGGTCGAGCACTAATTCAATTATGCGTGTCACCAAAGAACGATAACAGAAGGCCGACTCCTGGAACGGGCGCAGTCATACATTAGAAACACGTGTGAGGTGATGTGCTTTGAATCTGTCAGAACCAGTGTGTTAGCCTTGTAGAAAGTGCACTCTCTGGTATCTGTTCTGTGGTGGTCGCGTCGTCGTTAGTCGCCGACCAGGTGCACTCGATCAAAGCCATCACTAAACCAGTTATTACTCGTAAGTCGCCCGTCACTTACAATTTATGGCGACGTATTCAGTCCAAAGACTCAACTACTAAGTTTTAGGGCCTATGCGATTTTAAAAAGATATTAAATTAATGCTCTGGTCAACAATAATGACTTAAAATATTTACTTATAATAGTGCGGCTTCATCTGCGATAGTGTTATAGATATAGACTAATTCACGCAGATGATTGGCGATGGGTTAAATGCGTTCTTTGAGATGCGACATTATTGATGACGTTAAATATTGACATCGTATGTATCTACACTAATGTGGCTATGCGTTATTTTTGAACACTTTAAATAAGACGCATGCGGCTACAGTTTACATATTTAACACTAACGAAGGTGCGGCTACAGCATAAGTATAACAAATAGCAAGTCCACAGAAACGTCGTTCTCTGGGATCTAACAAACCAATTAAAAATAAAAATCGGACATAGTCATTCCTTTAAAGAATAATATTTTATTTCTGTAAACTGTTGAATTTTTGGTCACCTAAATTCACTGTTGCATTAGACTAATTAAATTCTTCCAAAATACGATTAGTAACAATTTAAATGATCACAAATGAACGACATTATTTGTCTGAAATATTTGAAATTCTTGTAGATTTAATAAGAAACTGTTTGTTTTTTCAGTTTTCAGTGCCGCGGCCTATTTAGAACAACATTTTCATAGACATTGATGGGCACGCGACACCACTTTTCTAATATTTGGCGAATACATCTCACAAGAGCCCGGCGTCGCCTCTTGCCCCTTACGACATCGCAATTCAACTGACCATAGTATTGATAAAGTAAGTAATCAAAAGACACGGGTTATGGAACGAGTTTCAGCCCTAATGAAAGTCTCGAAATCGTAACCCTGGCTTGTGTTTGTCGATAGCTATTCAAACGAATTAGCATCTCAATGGCCGGAGTAATTGCTTTATTATTTGAGTGCCCACACTTTGAGCGAAGTCCTTAGTTAAAAAAGGAGGGCATTTTTAAAGCACCAAATAATCGGTTATCATTTACAATTTTAGTTGTTTTTATAAGGAAATGAAAAGTTTATTCGTTAAAAAGAAATCTACCAAAGTTAACTAAAGAACAAAAAATAAACGTTTCTACGACATCTTTGCACCGACTTGTGCAAAATAAATCACAAAAAATACTGCAGTAGCACCTCGATGTCTCGAATGTCAAGGGACATGTAATAAACTTCGACTTATTGAGTCTTTGACTTAACAAAAAGTTCGAGATATGAAGTATTTGATGGTTAAAATTTCGACTTAAAAAGGGCGCAATTTTTTTGTATATTTTTCGAGACAAAAACAGTTCGATTTAAATTTGATAGGTACGTATTTATTGGAATCAATTAGACATTTAAAAAATCTGTTATCTTCTTTTGCAGTAAAGAATTTGCAGATGCATTATCAATTATTTATTCAGTAGCAAATAATAAACCGAATACACGATCCTAGACATCATTACATCTATCAACGTAAGTTCGTAGTTTGTGAATTGCTGCTTTGGCTTCTTTATTTGAACTGAATGATTCAACATCTACAGAATCAGTGTGATCAACATCATTTTGGTTAACTCCAATTCCAAGCAAGACGTCATTATGTTTGACTAACTCCTACTTACAGTGTGAGTTTTGAAATTCGAGTTATCGAGTATAAATATGTACTAAAATACCTACGCAGGGAAGAAATAACATTTTCTTTGAGTTACAGTCTAAATAATTTGAGATACCGAGTATTTGGCGGCGGCCTCTGTAGTCGAGCGGGCTAAGCCTTTGCCGGCCTACCTCACTGCGACGCAGAGGCTCCGGGTTCGATTCCTGGTATAGTAAATTTCGGAAACGTATTTTCTTCGTTATTTACTATGTTCTGAGTGTCTGGGATCGGCCCCAGAGTAATCCGGTTGTATATTACCCATAACACAAGCGTAACTTGCTTAATTTGGGGATATACAATGTGTGTGTTTGTCTGCCGATATTTATTTATTTGGGAGTTTAGTGGAAGGGAACGCCATTTGTTTTCGACTTTCGATTCCACTGTATATAACACATTGTTACAACAACAAATATTGCAAAATATAGTAATTTTTATGTTTTGCTTGGCACCGACTTCAAGATGTTGTTGAGCATTTTCTTTCTTTTGGTTTCATCAGGCAGCGTTTTCGTTTGAATTTTTGTTTCTCAACTCTGATCGGAGTTCATAACTCAATCACGTGGCTGTGCTGTTTATTGTTTTGAATTTCCATTGTACGCCTTCCTAGTTCTAGTCGAGTCTAGTACAGCACGTTATTGATCACTGGATTTAGGATTGTCATAAACCTATTAATATTTCAATAAGTTTTCTATTTGATTTTATGAAGAGTTTTCTGCTATATCTTTAAAACTGAGGATCTAATAGCAATGGAATTTATATTTTACCATTCTATAGCTATACTGAATTCAATGCAAAAAGAATGATAAAAGTCGGTTCAGAAACAAAAAGTTTTGAATGGACTACTTCAAAAACTACACATTTTCCCTGATTTTAATGAATTTTTTGTTGTCTCCGAAACTCAAGGTCGGAGTATTTCGATAGCAAAGAAATTTATATCAGACCATTTTGAATGTACATTAAATCCAGCACCAATAAAGAATTGGTTCAGAAACAAGAAAAGTAATAGCTAGGACGTACATAAAGAAATTGTTAGATGACAAATTGAGTACCTCCTCCTTTTTCGAAGTCGGTTAAAAAGATGATTAATCTTTAACATTGACATTACCGAAATCACTCAGTTCGTGTGTTAAAGGTTGAATGAGTAACGTTATAGCCACCAAGAAGCTGTTTGGCAAAACTGCCGAAAAGAAAATAAGTAAAATAGTAAAGGAAAAGTGGTTGAGCGAAGACGGTTAGCAGCAATTAATCAGCGAGACATTATCAGTGTCGGTCGGCGGGATCAGCCAGAGGCCCCCCGCGCGGTAGGGGGCGCACCTCGCGAGGGGGCGGCGGGGGATCCGGGGTCGACGCCCGCCGCGGTTTAACGCCACCGCGAGCGGCAGATTCACGGCCCACTTCCGTCTCCACCATCGCGGGGTGGTAAACGTCGCTAATTCAATCGCCACATTCGTTTAACCCTTGGAGTTGGTGAACGACCTTGGCTTCATCAATTATCACGCTGGAAAGGACACCGGAACGCGTGTTTATATATGCGTAGGTATTATAAGACATCGACGTGCGGTGCGTGCGTCGTGGGAGCCGAGCCATGTGCGCGAAAGCGGCGCATTGCCAGCGGCACCGGCTCACCTTCGCGCCGGTGCAAGGCGTCGGCATTCGGCGTGCACCCGCGGCGAGTGCCTCTCCGCACCCCGCGCCCTCCAGACCCCATCGCAGTAGAGCGCAGAGGTGGCCGCGACCTCGATGCCGTGACTGACGCGCGATTCGTGCCGCATACCTCGCACGGCTTGTTCGCTTCAAGCTTTTTCATTGCAAAGCTGGCAAACAGGCAGGCGGCCCACACAATGGAAAGTGGTTGCCGTCGCCTATAGATGATGGCAACCACGTTGCCAGCCTTTAGGGTAGGATGGAATTCATGACCCAGAAGGAGGCAGCGGGGCGACGGAGAGAAAAGAGTGCATCTGCGGACCCCATCCGCAGGAGGCGGCTTCGGTGTCAGAGGCGCAGTTACGCACAGTTCATTTCAGCACAGACCCGGGGAAGCCCGCGGACTTGCCCCCTCTGTTGTTAAAGAGGGCATCCTTCCCCGCAGGACGCCGACTAGCGACCAGCATTGAGGCCTCGCAGACATAGTGTCTCTGAATTAGTTCTTGTGGCGCCCCATAAAAGCGTGAGATGAGAGAAGGGACCAGATTTAGGTTTAGTGGGTAGTCTGACGGCGAACATCCCCGGGGCTTCCGCTCGGTGGTCTCGTTGGGCACACGGCCGTTTGGTTTCCAGGCCCGAGGATTCTGTCCAAAGACATTCCACTCGCGTAAACAAACAAAGAATAGGGGGAGAGAAAAGCGGGTCATTGAAACTCTCACCCATCCTATGCTTAACTTAGATTAACCGTTTCATATCGATATTCTGTATTTGCGTAGTATCACACTTATCAAGCCGGCCCTAACACCTATAATGAAGATGATTATTCCAGCATTAATTTAATATGTAGAAAATCTTTACTAAAAGTACAATCACACTGAGTCATTTCTTACTGCGTATAGCTTCATACACAGTTGGGGTCCTTGTGATTTTCCGGAGATGACTGATTTGTTAAATCGGTTCCGCCCGATAACATCTTGGTCGCGAAGGAACGTGTAAAAGTGTATTGAAATAAGAAAGGAGCATTCAACAGCTATCGGTTTGGTACTTACAAGGTGTGCAAGGAGGGCAGCGGCGGCAGGGAGGCGTCAGTCAGCTCGGTGACCAGGTTGCCCGCCAGGTTGCTGCGAAAGAACGTCACGCATTAGCTAGTCATCATACTCGTAACGACGAATTAGTAGCGCGAAAGCTAACGTCAAGGTGACGACCTCCTAACTGACCTTAAAGCCGCTAAAGGTGCAACGAAAATAACTGTCCCAGGGTGTCCAAGAGCTTGTCACCGTGTCTAGTCACGAGTAATCAAGTAGTGGAAGAGACAGGCGGCGGGACGGAGGGGGGAGGGGGGGTCTATTCCTCCGAGAGATGTCGCGTTGATTAATCGTATGACGAGCTCGTCGGCCGACGACCCGCGCCCGCCTCAACACCGCCGATTCATTACAACGTGATATCAACGAGCATATTTGATATAAAAACAAATATTATCTCAAATTTATTAGTCTATATTGCAAGCCAAATGATTACGTTTTGGATTAAATTTATAGTCGCGCTCTCGACTGAAATAGCGTTATAAAAATAAATTGATAAATGAATAAGCGACGGACATTTTTCTTTGATACACCGTGAATGGCGGCCGCGTTTGGGGTTCCGGTAGCTGAAGAGGAAACCCGGCAGCGCCGCGCACACTGTCTGATTTCACTACTTTGGTCAAAATAGATGCGGTGCCTTAGAATTTAATTAATCGAAAAGGAACGAATGGTTGCACTCGACTTTGCCAGGACCCTTACATTTCAAACTTGAACTATATCATAATTATCTACTGGAGCGTCAAATGAAATATCTTTTTTAGATAATTTTAAAACATAATATATGTATATATTGAAATCTTTCAATTTAAAGTTGTAATGAGAAATAGCAAAAGATAATTTCCTCATAATCTCCGAAAATTTCAAGATATAAAGTTATTTAAAGTTTCGATTGTAACTTAAATGAGTTTTCCAACATGGAAATTTTGGAGTGTTACGATAACAAGTTTAAAAAAAATGTGTTATAAAATTCCTTCAAGTTCGGCAACATGTTGGCAACACCTCTCTCTAGTGTTGCAAGTTTAAAATTTATATTGATACTTATAATGTGTTCATATTTTTTCAAGCGGTTGAATGATTATTGCCGTTTAAAAAAAATCGACAAGAAGGTATTATTATAATACAAATGTAGCGGTTAACGGAGCGTGGGAATGCCGCACTGGCGTTAGTGGGTTATAATTATGTTTCGACCTAATTAATCGTCAATATTTATAATTTAATTACAAATTATTGATTTTTAAAACAGGTACATATTTTATAGTGGAACTCGCCTCGTGCAAGGCCTACTCGCACACGGCTATTAGTTAATGATTTATGACTGTCACGAACACACGGAAAGAGCTAATTAACTGTGTGTCCCCGATTCCGGCGTGCTGCCGCGCGTCGCGTCGCTCACCACGAAGGCAGAGCGGACAGCGGCGGACAGTCGGACACGGAACGCGCCGCTCGGTTCCAATCCACCGTCGACATTCCCGATGAGGCTATTTGCGGAGGGCAGAGTGTTCTGGCATTCACATGATGAAGCGCCTTTGGCTCGGCCGCGGCCATGTTTATGTTTACGAAGCGTATGTGTAGACAATGGGATCGGAATGCGTCTCCGTGTCCGCCCACTGCCCGGCTGTCTATCACCTGTGGCAGGAAACGAGTAGCTGCGTGCGAGTCGGTCTCGCATATTTACGGTTCCTTGACTTTTCTTAACAAGTCGACTGCTTGGAACCTGCGCACGACTGCTGTAAACGAGTGATTTTTGAACAAATCAAAATTAAGCATATAACAAATTAATTGAAATCGACCATCAGATCAGTAAAAAATGTTTTGAAGTATTTTGAACTGACACTACACTTGATGATATTACTCAACTTTTAAATGTTAACTTGTGTTTCCGGACCGTAATTTATTTAAAAAAAAATATGTTCACAAAGATAGTACATTTTTATATTTAGATAGGCGATTGTGTGTGTGTATGTATGTGTGCAGCAAATTTTATACAATATTATCTACTCTTAGTAATTCCTAAAGTAAACAACCATCGAAGTGAGATCGTTTGGATTCCTTTAAGACTGGCCATTGGATATTGGAAGGGTGGCAGAGGGACTCACAGGGTCTGCAGGTGGTGCAGCGGGGCGAGCGCCCTCGTGGGCACCTGGCGCAGCAGGTTCCTCGCGAGGCGAAGCGTGCGCAACGCGCGCAGCGCGCCCACGCCGCCGCTCTCCAGCTCGCTTATCAGGTTGTCCTCCGCTGACCTGTGCCATTTCAACGCATTCAGCTACGACTCCAAGGTTTATTCGTGAAGCGTAAACAGAGAACGCTGCCCCATTAACAGGCTCGGCAACAGGGGAATCGTTGTGACTGGATTGCGATTCACAGCCTTCAGTGTTCTTTACAAAATTCAGAAGCCAACGAATGATTTAGTCAAAAATATGCCTCATCTCAAACTGCACGAGCTACGGTGCGACAGCCTACAAATGGCGGTGATGTGATATCATGATGAGAGAATGTAATGTGCGATAAAGAAGAACTACTCGCTTGACTACAATAATGTATTAGATATATGGCAAATGATGCTAGAATTATGAAAACTAGTGATAAATGATTCTTACACGAATCATTTATTTAAAGCCCATAAATAATGCACTTGGCCCGTGCACAAATACTCTTCACATTAATTCTCATTGAAATTATTTGTAACTTCTACTACATTTTTGTTATAATTTTAGACTTTATATTATTTAAAAATAACAGGGCAACACAATTTTTACAACTTCAACTAAGATAATTATAATGCAATATTAGTGTTACCTGAATCCCCTTGGAAACAAGGTTCAAAATACGGTCACCGCTGTCTTATATTAGGACTAGTCGTGTAGACCTTTCTTTGCATGATACTCGTTGTCTATATCAGTAGCATTATTCATATATTGACATAAGGCTGATTCATATTGATCCAGCTAGTGATTTGGGGTGAGGACTGATTTTAAAATATTATATCGGGAATATTGAAGTCGGAAAGACTGGCTTCCTGCGAATTTGAAACCAGTAACTGGATCAATGTAAATCAGCCCTAAGGCCACGCGAGTCGCTATCTGTTCGCGGCCGTGGCGCCATTCGACTCGTCTCAATGGGCCGAAACGACTCCCGCGCAACAGACGCAACTATTTCTAGTTGCCATTTAATAAACATAAATATAATTGAGTATTACTCGCGCGTGTACCACTTGAAGCTTGATTGATCATTGCACTAAATTGGACGGCGGCCTTGCCACGTCTTGCTACCAGGGAGACACGATGTGGGTAGTGACAAAAGTGATGTAATGGTTGTACTGACAGGAAATGCAGGTGGCGCAGATCGGCGAGGGCGTGCGCGGGCAGCCGGCGCAGGTGGCAGTGGTCGAGCCAGAGGCGCAGCAGCGCGGCGCCCGCGAGCGCCCCGCCCGGCACCCACTCCAGCCGGTTCGAAGACAGGTTCCTGTCGTACCATATGAGTCATCACCATCCGAGCGTTCGGTTCCACACTCAGGCTCCACTTTCCTACTTTTCCTTCTGCTCTTCGCGCGATCTTCAGCATCCTTGGTTTGAGACCATCGGTACTCATGTCATCCTTCACAAAGTCAAGCCAGCATTACTTGGCTCGACCCCTTCTTCCGGGATCTGACGCAGGCGATACGGCCATGCATTTATTCCCCACATAACTCGCCAGTGTATGTAAAACGTGGCCGTACCCAGCGTAAACGACTCTCTTGCAGTTTGTCTGCTATGTCACGGACATCGCAGTGCGCAAGTTCCTGATGCGGTCAGTACATTCATTTTACGCAGTTCTCACTTGTGTCGCTCAAATAGCCACATCTCATTGCTATATAAAAGGACAGTTCTAATTATGTATTAATAAATTTTAGTATAATAGTAATATTTAGTAATATTTTCGCTTTTGCGTACGGATGTGAAATTTGTAGTATTATTGCAAGCCAAGTACTTTGTCTTTGCCACATTTAGTTCTCGATACTCTCGAGCGACCTCATCCAAACACCCTATCTGCGTCTGCAACATGTGCATCAAGTCATTGCACATGAGAATTAGGCGAATGAATACCGGGTGCGAGAAGAATTATAATGTGTAGAAGCGCCGCGTTCATTCGCCTCGAGGCCTGCGGTTCACGGGTTCACGGGTGGAGAGCTACGATAATGGTACATGACGGGAAATTTATCGGAGCGCAGATGGGAGTGGGGAGTGAGGGGCGGGGAGCGGGGAGAGGGGAGCGGTACGCGACCGCGGAAGAAAAACAAACAGTGCGGATGATATTTGATTATGGCGTAGATGACAATAAGATCGCAACAAACGAGCCTCCATTTGCGGCAGCTGTTTCCGCTTCTCGTGCGCCTTAATCTCGTGCAATTTCGCGGAGCGATGAGTTCGAAGCACACGACTAAATGAGGGCAAACAAATACATTCGGAGGGCTTACTTGTAAACATCTACCATCACATGGTAAAATTAACCAGTTTAGACTTTGCTTGTTTTTCTATTGTTTTGTGTATTATTTTTCTGCTAGGTATATAGATATAGTTTCTTTTTTCCTTTTCTAAAGTGCGTATTTTAAGAAAACCAACAAGAGAAAACGTTTGAGCGTAAGCCCTCTGCATCTGTTTTTGAGCAGGTGTACTCACGAAACCTGGACACTGTCGTCTGTTAACATTAGGTATAATAATGCCAACATTATAAGTAGGTAAGCGATCGAGGAGGAGTGTTAGGCAAGCAGAACGAGCAAGGGGTTCACTTAAAAAAGGAACCAAATGTTTCTTTATATTCATTTTATGCTTATTTTGAACTGGTTGCGCCATTTCGTTCTGCGGGGTGTGAACATTATACCCGCGTCTTCTGAACCTTGCTGTAGATATCGAAAGGTAATCACTTCGGAACAGATTCTAAACAAACTTTTTAATAAACTGACAAACAAAATATTCAAAAATGGTTTTTCCGATTGTTTAAAGCATCGTATTAATAAGTAACAATTTTTGCATTTTTGTTTCTCGATTTACCATACAACCATGCATTTTATGAAGATACGCGTAGTGTTTCATAGATGTAGCTTTTCTATATGAGTGTAATCCATTCATTTGTGTTACATAAGTGGTTTTGTTTGTTATTGAACAGAAAGAGGTCGCTAAACCGTCAAACGTGTTTCAGAGGTTTAACTCTGAGCAATTCGCACGCCGCGGCGATTAGCTCGCTGCCCTTTTGTGACATGTAAATCCGCGGCTATGTGTATGTATAACGTACGCATGTGCGTGTTAATGCCACACACACATACGAACATATATATTTCATTTATTGGGAGTGGACTCCTGATTCCAAAGAAAAGATCGAACAGAACTCTAGAATGCATACGCCCATTGTATATATTTTAATGTACGTGCAATAAAATTATTTATTTATTCATTCATTCAAGTACACATAGTCATGGCTCGGATCTGATTGAGTCCGCGAACTTTCAGGAGCGAAGACGGTAAAGCCTGAGTAAGTATACTTGTTTGCATGTCGATATGTGTAATTAATAAGCGCCCTCGATTCTCTCTGTCTCTCGACGTGATCTAGCAGATGAGTGAAGGTGGTTGCAAGCGAAGCGATCAGCGAGGTGACTCACAGGTCGCGCAGGCCGGCGGCCGCGTGCAGCGCGTCGCGCGGCAGCGTGCTAATGTTGTTGTTCGACACGTCCCTGCAAACAAACGATCAATTCAAGCGTACTGTCACCCCTTTTCGTAAACACTACATATTAAAAGGCACGACCGGTACATGAATCAAGTTTGATTAACTGCTATACACCCCCAATTAGGCCGCTCAAATGCGCGCTAATCCCCGACCCAAACTCTCGCCCCCATTTAGCGAGCGCAAAGTGGCGTCTCTGAACTTCACAGGGTGACGATTATTTGGAACGATTCGAGACCAACGAGCGGCTTCATTCCTGAGTAGAGAACGGTCTTTGGGCATTTCTTCGACGTCCACATTAGTTTTACACGAGTAAGTGCGAGCGTATGCGACCCTTTCACTGGTTTCAATACTTTGCCAATACGATGGCGAATCTTGTGATTGTCCATTCATAATAAAATGAGACTCTCTGTAAATGGTGGCAACGAGTCGGACTCGCACAACCAAAATGGAAATAATAAATGTAATAAATAAGTTTCAATCAGTCCAACCTCCAATAACATTGTTTTTGATAAC
Source organism: Dendrolimus kikuchii (assembly GCA_019925095.2). Taxonomy (NCBI): domain Eukaryota; kingdom Metazoa; phylum Arthropoda; class Insecta; order Lepidoptera; family Lasiocampidae; genus Dendrolimus; species Dendrolimus kikuchii. The sequence goes on from CM034407.1 coordinate 20,332,128, forward strand.
AAATAAATTACTTATTCATGGTTAAGAGTCGACTCCGATGCTCGCCGGCACTTTCCACCGAATCCAAGCGCTCGTCCCTACTTTTTTATTATACTATTATTTTTATCAATGGATACTTTTTGTATACAATATTCACTCCAATGATTATATGATTATACGCGGAATATTGTCATAAGTTTGATGTGTGAGTGCCACGCTAACACAAGAATGTATCACAAAATAAATAATTTCGATATGTAGAAATATGTATGAAATCATCAAACCTAAGTTTACTTAGGCTTTCAGCTCATAATATAGTCTGTAGAGTTTAATTATTTTTTAGTAGTCAGGTTTTTTTTTTGTCTTTAAGTTTAAAAAAATATATTTTCCCGGCAGACTTGCATTTGTTTTGTTTTAAATATAATTGGGCTACGGATTCAAAATTTTAAATTATAGCACGTGGTCCATTTTTACGCTGTCAAAAACTTTTTCAATCAATTTATTATTCCTAATTAAATTTAAACATAATTTTTCCTTAAAGATCTATAACGATAGCTTAACTGTCGAAATCCATCAAACCGTTTGTTAGATACAAGGTAATAATGAAATGTATTGCCTCGTCGAGTAAAAACTTGTATATATCCAATAACATGCATATATGATGCATAAATTAATAAGTCACCTCGATATATTAATTTATGCTATCACATGTCTTTGCACATCAGGCATGGAGATAGCAGTCAAAAAAGACTACTTATTCAATCAACTTACACGTACAAGTAAGTAACGACAAACCCTGTCATAATAGATAAGACTAAAAATCTTCTAATTCTTAGATTCTTTGATTAAGATTCTTCTTAATAATTAATTAGTTATCGGATATTCTCGCTCCGCGTAATGTCAAGCCGTAGGACCGTTCTCCAAAACGTGCCAGAACAATTTTATAATTACAATGGATTTTTCTTTCTAACAATCACATTTTTTTTTATTGTTTTCCAACACGTGGTTATTATTTTAAAATGGCGTTTGATTACATGAAAGTAATTATAACTTAGTAATTTCAGTTGTGCAAGAATCGTTCATCTCGTAATTTGGCTGTTGTAAATCAAAGAAACTTTCGAAGGAATATACTCGTATAATGTATAAAATTAATAATTTTTTGTTTGGGTGTACGCAGAATCTGTTTCAGTTGTGATAAAGAATACTCGATATCGCCGTAACCGGCACAGGTGGGGAAATAAACAGTTGCACCCACTGGCGGTCTAGCTGTGTGGGTGTAGCACAAGCGAACAATGTGGAGCTTCTGAGTAGTCGCCCTTTACTGGAACAAAGGTAGCTTATATTGCTGTTGTGGAGGCTAATTGCATCGAGGCCCCGCCAACCCCAATCCGGTCGCAAGGACGCCCTTCGCTGACGATATCCTTACGAGTGACGAGCCCATAAGCCATCCGAAGGCCACCCTCTCTCATTGTTCTGCCTATTATGCGATCGTAACATTATTTTATTCAGTGGCCGCCTACGTATTTATTCCTGAAGGTCATCTAGGCTTGAAACATTATTTAGAGGGGATTTCGATTGATCAGATGCATCTGTGCATCCGCGTAACTATAAACTGTGCTATTAATTAGTTACATACATACATACCTTCACGCCAGTTCCCTTGCGGGGTAGGCACGAACAACAGAGTGCCATTTAGGCTTATTCTTACACACCTCACTTGCCTCTTTGACATTCATAACTCTTGTCATGCAAGCTCGTCTGTTCTTAAGACTCCTGACATCACCTTCTGCTAGTACACGATCAATTTGATCATGGAAGGTATGTCGTGGCCTTCCACGACTTCAATTAATTAGTTATTTTATAAAAACCTAAAACGAGCGCACGTTCTTGAACTGGATACAACATACAGCTCCAATTAAAGAAATCAAATCACTGGATGTTACTTTGTGCACAATTCTAAACATACATATCATCTGTTATGGTACAGATTGCGATTTCTGATAGAAGGACCGACGAAAAGTAGTTTAAATAGTGAGCGAAACTGAGCTGCGGTCACCGAGGCCGAGGGCAGAGGGTCGTCGCCGTGACTATGAGCCGGTGCTAACGACCCTTCGCGGGGCTCGTTATTGCCAACATCCATCATCGTGCGCCCCCACCGCCCCACCGCCCCCACCCCCCGGCGGCCGCGCTCTCACTTTCCGATATCGAAGCGGCCACGGAGCACATCGATTTCACGCAGGACAACCCGTTGGCAACGGCCGTCCGCCGGTTGCGGGCGACGTCCTCTGTCCTTTGCGAGGAGTGCGTTCCTCATGTCGACATCGTGTACAATGAAAGGAAGGGGTCGTCGACCGCCACTCGGTCGATGGAGAGTAATGCCATCTCTGTGCAGAAGGTCACGCCAATAGACCACACAGAGTCTATGGGAGATGCTCAACGATCGTGTCATCTGTCCGATGCACCGGTGCACGCGTGGGGGCGGCGGGGGTGGCGGGCGGCAGCGGCCGGCCTCGACCCGCGCGAGTGAATGGGCCACGACCACATCGCCGCCGCACTGCTGCCGTACGTAAATATAATAATATACACAATTGCACATGGCGCCAAGAACGGCCTCCTTGGAACGTCGTTCGTCATCCCAATGTACGGGGTGGTCAAACTTAGTGGGCCCTTTCATATAAGCAACAAATGGCTGCACAAAGAGGTACAAAGTTTTCATAGAGTGGTCTCTGGTCTGAGGTTGCGCTGCGTCCTCGATCCGCACACGTTTCCATCAATGGACGCTAATTGTGTTCGTCGTTAATCATTTTTGATGATATAATCGGTATTGAGTTGAGCTAGATAAACAAACATTCAATACATTCAATAGAAACCAGTCCGTACTGAACTAAAAAGTTCTTAACAAGAATAGATGCTACAGAAAACATTGCATCTATTTCAGGAAAGGAAAATACAGGTCTGTTTTTTTTTTTCAAAATAGCCGATTCGATCCTTGACAATAATAATTGATTTTTTTCAAAAATCTAATGACAACACTTTAGTTTTCGTCAAAATCGACCTCGAGACTGATTTTAGTATTTTTAGCTTATTTCACTTTGTTACATTTTCAAAAATATTTTTCAAACTAAGAATTTGTTTTTTGGTGTCAAATTTTATGGATGCAGATTTGAGTCCTTTTAGTACATTACTATTAATTTTCAATATTGGCTTTTTCATTTGTAAGAGGAAAACTTTAACATCACAGACAGTTGATAGATTTTAGAAGATGTACGAGTGTGGAAAACGAAGTAATTGTGAATTTCAAGTCGTAGAACGCGCTCAAAAACAAACGCAATAAGTGTTGTATCGGCCCTCAAGCGGAATGCATGTCTTCTAAACTGGCTTTGAGGAGAATACTAAGTCGGTACATGTCCATCTTATACCATACTGCAAGATGCCGGTCATCTCCAGCGCTGGCTGACCGTTACAAAGCCTACCCGTTCCTCACACCTACCAGTTGTAGTCAAGTGAAGTGAAGAGTGTCATAGTAGTTTGTTTCCATTTAGCAATGGAATCCAAGTGGCAATATACATTTATACAACAACACGATATAATTTCTAGGGCTCATTAGAAACGAGTTCGCGGAACACTGAGAATAGCATAGAGAGGGTATTCAGCGTCGTGATCCGATTGCAGCGCCTGGGATCGGGAGGGCAGTGGTGGGCGCCACGGGGGTCCTCGCAACGGCCGCGCGCGGGTGGGGGGTGGACGGTGGGGGGCCCGGGCTCACTCGGGGCTCGCTCTATTAATAGGGCCGTAATAGGGCCATCCGGTGCAGCGCTCGATGCACGCCCCACTCGCGCATTTATACATATCTTCTTATTACAAATACCTATTGCACTTAGGGCACCTATTTAACTGTACAGACGAACGTGTCTCTATTAATGTGCCGACATTGCGAAACAAAGCCCAACGCGATGGATTCTCGGGAATGACGATATTCATAAGGGTTTTAGTTTTGCTAAAATGAGTAAGGAATCCTAAAAAGTTTTCAAAAATACCTCTACATCTCGGACACTAGTCAAGAGATATAATATATTTGAAAGATTGAATGCATTACCTTGAAATTTTTAGTTTTTTTTTAAATTTAATACGCTTTTATTTTATTATTATAATTGTTTTTTTTATTATTTATTTTATTAGCATCATACGTATGTTTGTAACGGAATCTTCCAAGTAAAATTTGATCGACTTCCCGGTTTCCGATAAAAAAAAGAATAAATAGAAAATAAATTAAAAATAGTGTAAGAAAAAATGATTTTATTGTAAAAAAAGCGTGGGGTGCATGGTATCAATAGTTATAAATATTTTACGAACAGATATGAGTAGAAGGGTTATTTTGATAATATCCTAAAAAGCAACCCACGCTTTTTTTTTACAATAAAATCATTTTTTCTTACACTATTTTTTTAATTCAAATTTATTAAAATTTATTTTCTAATTTTTAGTTGGATTTTCTATAAAAGCGTATTTTTTTTTTAGTTTCTTTTTTTTAAACTGTTTTTTTTTTAAGTGGAACTCCTTTAGACTCGTTGTGATTTAAAATTCAATGAGATGAATAATCGGCACTAAAAAGAGATAAATAAGTAAATCTGTAGGACTAAGCCTGCGAGAGAATGAGATACGAAATTTATATTATGCAGCACAGATAAGAGTCGATGATTAAACGTGGGTTCAATTTGGACCGAAATAAAACTCATAATAATAGTTTTCAGACTAAAACAGTGAAACATTGAAAATGACACTTTAGAAGTTTATCTTGAATTATGATGATGGTCTAGACTCAGTATTCTACTTATAGTCTTGAGGGACTATTAGTAGAATACAATACAAATGAGTTAAGTTTTCTTGCATTGTATTCGATCATATGAAATTTTAGTAACTAATGTTCAATAAATAATTCCTCTTGAATTGCAATATGTTGACGGGTGTAGTAAGTAGTAGGTGTTGATTTCACTTACGTACACAAATAAAACGCACGCACACACTTGTTGTGAAACTTACATTGCCGCCGCCGCGCCGTTGCCACAAAAAGCCAACCAATTTTAGGAATAATGTCCTAAGTCCACAGATGTGGCGATCATTAAACCATTGTATGCATTTAAAATGAACAACGTCATCTATTGGCGAACATCGCAATCATAGATGTGATGATTTAAATAATGACATTGTTCTTTTCTTAAATTAAATATATGGTATTTTCGACAGTTAGAGAAGAATTATCTGTGGGTATATTTCTTTATTTCTGGAATTTCACTTCTACTGCCTGTTGCAGCGGCTATAGGACTGGGAGACAAGTGAAACCAACCGATGCTGGAATAATACTCGTTTATTTCAAGACAATGTTTAACATTTATAACACCTAGGTATAACAAAGATAGTGGAGTGGAGACATAATTAGGCACATATTAGATATGTATTAGAGTTCTCCTATATATCTGTTACATCCTTCCACTGTGAGGCATATACATTGTTGTTGTTTTTTTTTTTCATACTTCAAAAGTTGTGACGTTGTTAGCAAGTCAGCCTTAACAGTCGACTGAAGCAAAATGTATTCGTATAACAATATTATACAAAATGCATTACAAAGGGAATGATTCCTCAGTGAAAGTGAATAAACAGGACGGCTCGTGCCTCGCTAATCGGTGGGCGGCTGCTAATCAACCTCCGGCGCATATTGCGTTTCGCACCCCCAGAACAGTGTTTATTTTCTATTACATGAAGTGTTGAGAAAATAAAAATAAAAAATCTATAGGTTTTTTTTTTTATTAAATCTTTTCAAAGTGGTCTCCACCAACCTATCCATGCAGGAACGGAGAAAGAATACAATTTCCCGCTTCAGGGCGGCCTGTCGTAAGAGCCGACTTAACAACCCACAGCCAGGTGGTAGGGCATTTGCCCGACAGGATGACTACCACCTCTGGTCTGAAGTATGTCGCCATAACAACCTTGAGTTGTGTTCCGGCATTAGTGACCAGGTTCCAGTCTCCCTTAAGAGAGTAGCAGCGCATTTGTAGCACCTTTACTGTTGCAAATGTCCATAGGCGATGGTAACCGCTTTCCATCAAGTGGGCCGTCTGCTTGTATGCTGAACTCCTGCAATAAAAAAAACCTTTATACAATGTTCCATGCGTCTGAACCAGTTTTCGAAACAATGTTTCCAGTCCGTCGCAGACACGTCGTTTACAGCTTGCTCGAACGATGACAGTACATCTTCTGTGCGACGAAAATTGTATCCCTTTGAGCTGATTTTTTTTTTTTCGGGAATAATAAGAAGTCGCTCGGTGCTAGGTCAGGGCTGTAAGGAGGGTAACCCAGGAGTTTGACCGGCGTGCTATCCAGGAAGTCCCTCATTTTAAGCGCGGTATGGGCGGGCGCGTTGTCGTGGTGGAGCAGTAGCCCGCGGAACCCTGTGTTTGGTCGCTTATTGTTCACAACAAAGAAAACTTCTTAGTATTCCATTCGGCGTTGATGCTTCTTTGGTTCCGTAAAGGAATTGACACCAAGTAGCCAGTCTAATTGAAAAATCTCGCGATCAAAATCTTCCTCCCGCTTCTAGATTTCTTCACTTTGGTAGGCGTTGATTCATTTTGAAACACCGAAACCGTCGACTGGCGCTTTGTTTCTAGGTCGTATTGATAAATCCAGGACTCATCCTGCAGGACAGGCCTGCTTCAAATTCGTTTATCATATCACGGCACCCTTCCACCCGGGCCTGCTTCTGAGCATCGGTGAGGTGTGCGGCACCCAGCGTGAAACTATCCTCCTCACGCGAAGATGTACGTGTAGCATCTTGTGAAGGCTTCCCGATCTGCAGTACGTGCTGGATCTCTTGATACGTAGCTCGCCTATTGTCTTGGATTAAACTTGTCACTGCTAGCACATTTTGTTCCGTAAGAGCCGTCAAAGAGCGACCACTTGTTTCTTCGTCCTCCAAAATGAGTCGAACGCGCTTGAATTCGTTGTACTAATGATACACTGGTACCTTAGAAAGGCTTTCATCCAGGAATGCAATTTGCAGTCTATTGGACGATTCGTCCGGTTTCAGGCGACACTTGAAATCGTAAAAAATCATACCGCGAAAATGTTCCGGCGTAGATTCATTTTTTTTTTTTTTTTTTTTATTTCAGCTAGACACGACGTATTTTAAATTAATTCGCAAACAATGTAGAGGGAAATTTTGAAATTGGAACTTACCTATTTTATGTTATAAATTAACATATTTTCAAAATAGATTATAACTGACCAGTCTCATACATATATATATATATATATATTTTTTTTTTTTCACTTTCTGAGTGGCCTGGTATACGTAGTGTATAAGAGAGAAAAAAAAATCTTATATGTTTATTGATATTTACGTCTTTAAACTTTAAATTCCTTTTAATAAAATCCAAACATAAACATATTCGTAATGTTGATACAACAAAGTATACAAACTGCGATAGCATTTATCAACAGAGACATGAATGGGTTGTAATTGACTACGTTGGCCGCATACGAATGTGCCGTCGCACGCGTCTCTCGTGATCTACTAAGCGTAGTACACAAGTTATGATACCCGTCTTGAGCGTCGTTTCGGCGACTGCAACGCCCCATGCAAAAGACATCAACGCGGATGAATGGCGTCGCCACTTGCAACTGCGCACGCGCAAGCACTGTCGAAGGATCAATCCATCGGCTCAAAGGCGATACTACACACTAACAAGGAGAGGAGAGGTCAGTGAGGACTCACAGCACCAGCAGGTCGTAGTGGAGCGGAGGCAGGGCGTCGAGGCCGGCGCCGCGGCACTCGAGGCGGGCGCCCCCGTCGGAGCACGCGCAGCCCGAAGGACGCGAGCGGCCCGCGCAGCCGCCGCCGCCGCCCCCTCCGGCGCCCGCGCCTGCGCCCAACGCCAGCAGCGCCAGCGCCGCGGCGGCCGCCAGCAGCGGGCCCATCGGCGCGGCCGCCGATCACCGCGCCCGCGCGCCCTCGCGCCCCCGCCGGCCGGATGCTCCCATAGCCCTGGACTCCCTCGATGCATCCATCAGCACCGCACGGCACTTCCGATCACAAATATGATATATATGATATATTCACCGATCACTTTTCACAAAACAAACAAACAACCGCGACAAGTGATATTTAACACAGTTTCAGCTGTTCCTCGTCGACTCGTTCACTTTGCGAGCGGAATATAATGTTGCGCGCAAATGCGAGTGTCGTTTCGCGGCACACGGAGGCCTCACAACGCACGTGCTCCGTCCTAGCCGAGCGACAGTCCGCGAATCACTGCCGGAGCCGGAGTCGGAGCGGCGATGCGGCGATGCGGCGCCCGACGGCGGCCGCCCAGCGCCGTCCTTACGCGTCGTACAATTCAGACGCCGCGGTGTCTACCCAAATTGACAGATATTCAACTTTCTTGTTATTTGTTTGCTCATTGTTACTCGTATGTACATACATGTCTCTGTCACAGTGTCATGCAATCGTAACGTATTCTGCGTAAGAGTGCAAAATCCAAACTCACGAATTATTACCAAAATACAATGATGTCGTTAACAACGTAGCTTGTAATACCTAATTGTTACGACTTCACTCGTGTAACTGTAAAGTGGTTTCGTTGGTTGGCGCACTCGGATGATACGAGGATCACACTCAAACATTTTTGAAAATAATATATATATGTATGTACAGTGGTGGTCATATAATTAAGAACGCTGATTTAAACTGATTTTTCTTTTCTCTTCATATCGTAAAACTTTTCCAATACAGATATTCATTGATATGATCTTAGATCATATAAACGTCTAGATCACGCATCAATTGCACAAAAACGGCCCAAAAACAGTGCACCAAAATTGGTGCACTGGCTTTAATGGCTTCCCACGCCTGTTAGTGTCGTTTCGATTACTTTACTGGTTAGAGCTCTCGCAAAAAAAATAATTATGCCGGCCTGCGCTATTCAAATGTGTCGGAACTATTTTAAAACGGGAAAGATGTCATTTAATCGGAAAACTTAACACTTTTCTCATGATTTCTTTGTAAAAACGTGAAATTTAATTTCGACATTTTCAAGGTTATCGAATTGATTGATGTTGTCAGGTGACAAGTGTGACTTATTTTCCAAAATTTGGGGACTTGTTACGATTTTTTTGTATTTATGAAATACTAGAGTTTACCCCGCGGCTCCGCCGCGCGTCAAACTCTAGTGCGTACCTCTTGTTTTAAGAGCAGGCGTTAATACAGGATATATTGTATTGTATTTTTATGTTGGTGCTATTTGCCCTCGGAAGATTTACTTCATTTTATATCGCAAACTATCCCATCTACCGGGATGAATAGTATCTATGTCCATTTTCGGTATTCAGACAGACAGATCGAGTGAAAGTCGCATTTTTTTAAAGATTATGAATTTTTATATCTATAAACTTGATAAATGATTGGTCCCCCATACAAACTTTAATACCCTATTTCAACCCGTTCTAGTTTTATTTATATAACTAAATATTGTGTAAACTACACAAACGACCAAAACTACCAAACGTACTAAAACTGCCGAAACTACCAAAACTACCAAATCCACCAATCAATACTACCACAACTACGTAAACTACCACAATTACCAAATCTACCAATCAAAACTACCAGAACTACCAAAACTAACAAAATTACCACAACTACCAAAACTACCACAACTACCAAACCTACCACAACTACCAAAACTACTACAACTACCAAAACTACCACAACTACCAAAACTACCACAACAATCAAAACTACCACCACTACCAAAATAACCGAATCTACCAAATCTACCAACCAAAACTACCATAACTACCAAATCTACAAACCAAAACTACCACAACTACCTAAACTACCACAATTACCAAATCTACCAATCAAAACTACCACAATTACCAAATCTACCAATCAAAACTACCACAACTACCAAAACTACCACAACTACCAAAACTACCACAACTATCAAAAAGATAGATAGATAGAAAATACTTTATTGTTCACCACATACACATAAAGTAAATCATTTACAGTCATATCGTGTCAAGGCAGGAACAAAGGGCGGCCTTATCGCTTTAGAGCGATCTCTTCCAGACAACCCGGGATGTGGATTGAGTGAAAGGAATCGAGAGTGTATGACGGTGGTGTGCAAATCAAATACATGTAATTAATAGGATACATAGATATTACACTATTACATACATACATACATATTATTATAATTAAGAAAAAGAAAATAGACAATAACACATATTAATATTATATATATCCAAATATATACATTATTAATATGTGTATAGCAACAACAATAGCTATACAATATTAATAATAGCAATAATCAATATATCAATATTATATATATTAATATAATATATACAATATTAATAAATATATTAACAAATTAAAATAGGTACAATTTGATATGAAATATTAATTAAAGTGAAAGATAATATTCTCTTACCAATTTTTTGAAAGTGGGGAGTGATTTTGCTTGTCGTATATTTTCGGGCAATGAGTTCCACAGTCGAACAGCCTGCACAGCGAAGGAGTTGGTGTAGAATGTAGAAGCGTGTGCAGGTATTTTTAAAGTAAGATTATCAGAGGAGCGCAAGTTACGGGTGTGAGACGTATGGAGGAATTCGAAACTTTCCTTAAGATAGGGAGGGGTAGAGGGAATAAATAGTATGCTATACAATAAATGAAGAAGGTGAGCATTCCGGCGAAATGAGATTGACAACCACTTGAGCTTCTTACGATATTCGGTGACATGGTCATATTTCTTTAAACCAAATATGAACCTGATACAAAAGTTTTGAAGGCGCTCTAGCTTATTGAGTTGTTCTACGGTAAGGTCAAGATAACAGGCGTCAGCATAATCAAGGATCGATAGTAAAAGCGATTGAGCAAGCACAACCTTGGTAGCAGTCGGTAGAAAGTACTTCAACCTTCTAAGCGACGCAGAAGAAGCAAAGACCCTTCGACTTAATTCTGTGATGTGGGGCCACCAAGACAGTTCCTTATCAATGATTACGCCAAGATTTTTAACTTTGTCGCTGATCAGTAAGCGGGTCCCATCAAACCACAACCACCAAAATAACCGAATCTACCAACCAAAACTACCATAACTACCAAATCTACAAACCAAAACGACCACAATTACCAATACTACCACTATTACCAAAACTACCACAACTACCGAAACTACTAAATCTACAAACCAAAACTACCAAATCTACCGAAACTACCAAATATACAAAACAAAACTACCACAACTACCAAAACTACCATAACTACCACAACTATCAAAACAACCGAAACTACCAAAATAAACTACCGAAAATAGCAAACCTACCACAACTACCAAAACTGCCAAACAAAACTACCAAAACTACCTAAACGACCAAATTGACCAAAATAAACAAAATGACGAAAATGGCAAACCACAAATAAAAAATCTATCCTAGTTTCCGGGATAAACTTTACATAAATCTATCCCAAAATCTATCCCAGTATCCGGGATGAAAAGTATCCCTTGACCACCCTCGGTATTCAAATTACATATGTACCGAGTATCAGCCAAATCGGTCCAATAGTCTTTCCATAAAAGGATAACAAACAGAGAGACAAATATACTTTTATCCCGGAAACGATCCCATTTTCCGGGATAAAAAGTATCCTATGTTCATTCTCGGCATCGTAAATATATATATACTGAGTTTCAGCCAAATCGGTCCAGTAGTTTTTACGTGAAAACGGAACAGACAGACAGACAGACAGACAGACAGACAGACAGACAGACAGACAGACAGACAGACAGACAGACAGAGTTACTTTCGCATTTATAATATTAATAGGGATGAATAATTGTAAAAATCTATAGAAAACAGACATGTAATGTTTGTGTGTCCGGTTTTCTTAAACAAGTTTATATTACGTTTTAGACTTCCTACGGATCCAATTGTAGCATATTGTTGGACAAAGAGATGGATTTTGAAAGGAAGTATTTTGAATCATTTTCGGAGATATTTTTACACTAGGTTTTTTATATTTTCTTATCAACGGCACAATTGTATTGAAATAAAGTACCTAAAATAATTATATATGATCGTGACCGATAAGATGTAAGTTGTGTATAATTAGATTAGATAATTAGAAAATTTAAGAATACTTAACCACCATATAAAATTATTTCTAATCTAACCTTAGCGCTTTGGACAATATAAACTTTTTAATGTAACCTTATGACGTTTGACATAGAATTGACAGAATGCGTGCTGCAAATGTCGTCAAAGAGGATGTAAAAAAAAACTGAATATCGTTTAAAGCAGATGCTTCGGTAGGAGTTATCTGTACTAATATTATAAAGAGGTAAAGCTTGTAAGTTTGTGACGTTGTAGGGGGTAATCTCGGGATCTACTAAACCGATTTTAAAAATTATTTTACTGTTGGAAAGCTACGTTAACAGGGAGTGTCATAGGCTATATAACATGACGCTTTATACCACGGGAGCGAGACAGACCACGGGTGAATCCGCGCAGGGCCGCTAGTAATATTATAGAAACTCTTTATTGTCATAATTAAGATATTAATTTTGTCTATATTCTGTTAGCTGCATCTCCATTAATTGCTAATAAAGAAATAATTTAATATATTAATAGGATAAAAAACTAATTTTAATTCAGAAAATAATCAAATTGAACTAGTTTGAATAAAAACATTTGGACATGAATATTTTTATTTCTATAATAGCCGTTTTCAAGTGGTTTAGTTGCTCTTAAGTCCCTGCATTAAACTATCCCGTGTACCAACCCTGTAGTTTCTACTACTGATATAAACTTTGGATTATACATAAAGCCTACTACCCAATATGAACCTATTGAATCGTTCCAAGTCTACTATTACAAATAATTTCACTGACTTTTAGCGCAGGATAATCTTTGGGTTATAAATAGTCATCTAATAACCTTCGTGAACATGATGTGTAACACGAAAATAATTTGCCATTATTAATAGTTTTTTTAGAATTATTACATTAGCATTGGTAATTAACAGACTTATAAATATGTACTAATGTCTGTACAGACATTTTATGGCGAATTAAAATTACTACATGTGCTATGAATGTGTTATGAATTTATTTGTGTATGTATTTTTTTTTTTTTTTTTTTTTATGTTTCGTTCCAAGACACACAACTTTTGTTGCTATTACTTTATTAAAAAAAAAACTGAAACCTCTGAGTAATATTAAATTATAACACATAAAGCGATTAAATCATAACGATCATTTAAACTTTTCACTTACAAAAAAAAATTTTAATTATAAAAAATGGGGTAATATTTTTTTTTCCTGATATCCCGAAAACGCAGAGTGAATTTAGCAACGCTTCGCGTTTTTGATGCCGTTTTTGGCGATGTTGTTTGTTAGCAACACTCTCTCTAGACATGTTCAAAAAGATATGTTCGGAATACAGATATTGAGTGCCGGTTTTCGATTGTTACGCGGTACTCTTTTTTATCGCGTCGAAAAGCGGGTATGTCGGTGATTTGCATTGAAGACGCACGGTAATTGCTCTCGCGCAATATATTTAGTTTTAAATTAATTATTGCGAATTTCCCGTATTTGCAAGTGTGTGGAACATTATAATAGTGTCTATAATATACTCAGGGAGTTGTGTCGGAAAAGGACGAGGCGCGGGTGGGTGTATTTGGACAGACATTTATCTATCGCCGTAGTGTTTCCCTTGTAGTAGTAGATTAGTAGGATAGTTTATATATTTCCTCTCAAGGGGCGCCCCGTCCCTTAATATACTGACAGATTAGTGTTCCCCGTTGTTCCTGTTCCCACCATGGCCGGCTGGAGTACCAGGTAAGTACCTAGCATATTAAGTACCAAAATTTACCTTGTGGGTTTGTGCCGTCGGGTTACCGATCCCGCCGTGTACGGTACAAGATATTACCCCCTTTTTTTTTTTTTTTTTTTTTTTTTATGTAAGTGAGAAGTTTAAATGCTCGTTATGATTTAATCGCTTTATGTGTTATAATTTAATATTACTCAGATGTTTCAGTTT